>JAQQTO010000005.1:245000-257500 GCA_029884595.1 Ormosia semicastrata | reverse complement strand
GTGGCTATACATACAAATCCATTTACGGATAGATATGCTTCGATTGGAACTGGAAGTTCCAGAACAGGCGGCTGGTATACCACCATAATGAAACTGCCTTTTCTTTTTTTTATTCGGATAGGATTGATGTTGGCTTCGTCGGGAGGCTCGCGTAGTTTGTTACGTCAGCTCCAAAAAAAAGGATAAGTTGCGTTGGAATCGAGAAAGTTCCGTGGAATTCATAATTGCATTAATCAAATAAAAGGAGTCTTCAACCCTCTCAATCAATAGAGGCTAGATCGGACTAAGGAGAGAGACGGTTGAGTACGGAAGCGAAAGCGGAGATATAGGCTAGCTAAATGCCCAGTGAGAAGACTGACATGAGTAAGGAGAAATCCGAATGACTAGTGGCCATAACTCATTAAGCAATCTTCACCTTTTTCGCTTAGCCTTTCCTCTTTCTACCGTTACGAGATGCATTATCCTCTTACGTCTTTGCACGGCTTTCGACCGGGACGGGAAGAGGTTTCCTCGTTGCATCTTTACACACAGCATTGGTTCTGTCCCTGACCTTACCTTTATCGCCCGTCGGGCGTCAAGGTTCGCATTAGATCCCCTTATCTATCGTCTTTTTGCCCCCCCTACCCCCCAAAAAAAGAATCTCGGGACTTTTTACATACAAAGGATTTACTTGTTACTAATATAATCTAACCTCTGTTCTTCTTTAGATCTACTTGTTTCACTCCGATAGTATCATAAATCGAGTCAATGCATAGGAAATGAATGCATTTCCATACTATTAAGTTAAGTGAAATAGATAAGACATAATCTGGATTATACCACATCACTTATTTTACTGGATCTTACGGAGCCTGTTCATGCAGGACATGATCGAGTCTGATCATAGTATCTGACCCACCACCCTTGCTCTAAGATCTCACTTCGCGGCGAAGCTCGTTCGGTTCGGAGCGCGCTTAAAGAAAGCAAACACAGAGCTGTGTAATAGCTTTCCTTAGTGGATGTTAAACCCACTGAAAAAAAACCTAACAATCACTAAAGAGTCACTCTTACCTTTCCTAGAAGAGAAAGCAAAGCAACAGAAAGCAATCAGTGATTCAATCGATTCCTAACATCGTCTTTTTCCTTTTTCTTTTAAGGAAGCGAAGCTGTTTAAGCTTAACTCCGCTAAACTAAATAGGGCTATTCACATAGCGAGAGGGAAAGGAGGGTTCAGCCACTAGACTAAACTACTGCAGTGAGTAGCTTGATGCTCTTGAAGATGACTCTCACTGGGCAATAGAAGGAAGTTAGTCTCTAATCCCCACCTAGGACAGTCACCATAGAACTTAACTTCTTAGCAAGGTAGCAAAGCAGCAAAGGAGGAAGCAAGAACTCTTCTCTCACCCGAAGGCGAGCGAGTGCACTACATTGAGTAGGAATTCGGAATAGAATAAGCTGTTGGGAAGAGAATACCACGATTTTGAAGAGAAGGATTCGCATGCGGACGATGATTTGGCTTTTCAAGATGAGAAGGACCTTTTGAGAGTGAATGAATGGCGGATTCGCTCTCAAAAGGTCCCACTGGAATGGAATGAGATAAGAATCTCTGGAGATCTTTCCTCTCCACTTACTCGTAAAAGGCTTTCCCTCTTTAGAAGACTTCTTCCGAATGGCATAATTGTCCGAAACTCCGTTCCTCGATCTTCAAAGAAGACTGACTCCTCCTTCTCCTTTAGGATAGGATCATCGTTGGTCCTTCTTTCACTAATGATCTCACCATTTTCTAGTAGTTTCGCGCGAACGCGCGAGGGACTATCCTTTCTATCGCTCTAGAACTCTCTCTTAGCAGAGCAAAGGAGGAAGCAAGAGCTCTTCTAAGAAGGCTCTTGAAGAGCAGATCCCACTCGAAGTCACTTCAGAAGAGAAAGCAAAGCAACAGAAAGCAATCTGATTCAATCCCTAACATCGAAGGAAGCGAAGCTGTTTAAGCTTAACTCCGCTAAACTAAATAGGGCTATTCACATAGCGAGGGAAAGGAGGGTTCAGCCACTAGACTAAACTACTGCAGTGAGTAGCTTGATGCTCTTGAAGATGACTCTCACTGGGCAATAGAAGGAAGTTAGTCTCTAATCCCCACCTAGGACAGTCACCATAGAACTTAACTTCTTAGCAAGGTAGCAGAAGCAAGAACTCTTCTCTCACCCGAAGGCGAGCGAGTGCACTACATTGAGTAGGAATTCGGAATAGAATAAGCTGTTGGGAAGAGAATACCACGATTTTGAAGAGAAGGATTCGCATGCGGACGATGATTTGGCTTTTCAAGATGAGAAGGACCTTTTGAGAGTGAATGAATGGCGGATTCGCTCTCAAAAGGTCCCACTGGAATGGAATGAGATAAGAATCTCTGGAGATCTTTCCTCTCCACTTACTCGTAAAAGGCTTTCCCTCTTTAGAAGACTTCTTCCGAATGGCATAATTGTCCGAAACTCCGTTCCTCGATCTTCAAAGAAGACTGACTCCTCCTTCTCCTTTAGGATAGGATCATCGTTGGTCCTTCTTTCACTAATGATCTCACCATTTTCTAGTAGTTTCGCGCGAACGCGCGAGGGACTATCCTTTCTATCGCTTGCGCTTGCTTTTCACTCTCAAAACAACGGTCTCTCTCTTCTACGAAGCAAAGCGCATGGCGCTGAAGTGAAGAAAGCTCAATAAACACACACGAACACGATGCAGGGCATAGCATAAATGAGACCGCTGATCATTTCATAAAACATATATGCTTGACCTTTCTCGATGCTTTGGGGTGACTCACCAACCGACCCAGCAGTGATCGATGACATAACATAATGGTACGAACAAATCAAAGTCATTGGATTTGGTAGTTCTCCATTGACTTCTCTCTTTACCCCTTTGCATATGTTCCTAAAAGGGTGTGCACCTCCAGATGGGCGGGGGCCGGCCTCCCACTCTCTTATGCAGCATTTATTAGCTTAGCTGAGTTAGGCTTTTGCGTACCCAATTCAATTAGTACTCGTCCGTGCCACCTTGTGTAATGCATAAAACCAAATCGCTGACCGGTGGGGACTCTCCCATCAATGAATGAGGTGCTTTTTATGCACTCCCCAATTTTCTTGGTTGGTGGAGATCTCGACCTCTTCCGAGCCAAAGCTAAAAAGGAAGTCGGAGCTTGGTCCATATCGAGAAAAAACGTTCGTAATGAACGGATCTCCGATGGTCGAGCCTGCCAAGGACACGGAACTCAGCACCACCTACCCGGGCCAAGGTACTCAACCGGTCTTTCATGTGAATTGCGAACAACCCACAAGGGTGGTATGAATGAAACATAGTTTGAATAGGGGCAAGTCTAGAGTAGAGCTGTGGTATGGAAAATCTATGATAAAAAAACCTAATCTCTTTACTTAGTCAGAGTCATTGTTTTACCGTTTCTATCTGCATGACTGCTTTCTTATGATGAGTAGTGCCCATCACTCGCCTCTCTGTCCCTGTATGAAGGAGCATCCACTGCGCTTACTAGTGGGTATGATTAAAGTCAAGAGCGGGTCTCTCAGAAAAAGGACCTTATCTGTATCCGTCTCTGTTACTCGAACTAGCCACCCCTTGGGAACCGTGTCCCCTTTTCCCCTGCAATGAAGGGCGGATGGCTTAGCCTTGCCTTTTGAAAGAATAAAATGGAAAAAATTCCTTTGAAGGAAAAAAGAAATAGGAGAAGATAGCCACACCGACGCACAGAGAATGAATAGGGATGCATTGGAGACGAATAAGGGCAGAAACTGACATGACATCTTTCTTTCCTGCTCTTCTAGTTAGCGCGTAGTGGGAATAGCCCCTTCCATTGCCTGAAAGCCAATAAAGAGTGCCTCACGTTCCACTGAACGCTGGGGAAGGAAAGGCACTGACTCTCGCCTCTATGCTATAGGCAGTGGAGACCTGCTCTTATACTCAGTATAAGTGTATAAGTAAGGTTCTCCTCCGGTAGTCAAAAGAGAAGTCTGAGTTCCCCTCTCTTTTATCGTGGAAGAAGAGTCAGATATAAGGATACCTCCTAGATTGAAGAAGCGCACTCCCATCCGTTCCAGAAGTCGCAGATAAATGGAAGGCTTAAATACCAAAAACTACGGAGGCATGATCTAAAAATGGGTAAGCCCGGTGGTTCAAGTTGAGCCTAGCCAACAACCAACATCAGCTTCTAGGGATAGTTGGAGCTCCAGTTGCTCCAACCATTCTAGTGAACCGGTCGAGACCAGCAGCTATGAATACCCTGTGCCGGTTGTGCGAAGGCAGCCTCAATCAAAATCAAGAAAAACTTCCTCCTAAGGAAAGAAAAAAAGCTGATTCACCTCTACCCTATTGGTTAATCCCGAAGGAAGCTTCCCTGAGAGAGCTGCTATAAGATAAGCTCTTTTTCCATTTAGTTTAGAGAGAGTAGCTTGCTTTCCACGGTCTGCTATTCCTTTCCTCTAATGACTAAATTTAAAACCTACCGAAATGGCTCTTTAAAGAAGGGCTTTATTCACAGGAAAATTTTGAGAGGGTCGACCAGTCCAGTCCATTTATCATCCCACCACTCACCCAAGCAAGCTCAGGAGTTCAGGTGCTACAGATTAGCTGCTTGAAGCCCGATCGTCAGTAACTTCCACCGAAGAGATCTTGTTTTTGTCCTTCTCGGGTTCCAGTCCAATCTTCTGCTGCTGCCCCCGGCCTCTACTTAATTTAAGACTTTCTGGTCCAGGCCTCACCTCAGGCTTACACAAGTCTAATTCTTCCGCTACCGATATTGGATCTGAGCCTTCCTTGAAAGAATCGCAAACAAAGAGTCAATTGCTTAGCTTATCGAGATCGCCCCTTCTTTGTTCGCTGCCGAGTAGAAATAGAAAGCAAAACTATGCGGCTATCACGAATAAGAAATTCAAGGATGATGCCCCGCAAGACAAAGACTGCTGCATAAAGTACTAGACCTGAGGCACCACCTACTCCCCCACCACGCACTTTTGGTGTCGAGCCAATGAATTCCCTCTTCCATAGCGAATTCATTGGCTCCCTTTCTTAACCTCGCAATGAAAAAAATGAGACGTTTGCTTGCTTCACCGCCAACAACCTTCTGTGCTTGCTATTAAGAACTCTTTCTTCTCAAACCAAACAAGCCCTACGCCTTCCCATCCGAGTGACATAAGCCTTTCCCTGCAGGGAAGGAAGATCAAAAGTCAAGGTCTTCAATAGTAGTAATGTAGGGAACATCTCACAACCAGCAAGCGTATTCACGTCAACATTTTAGCAAGCGAAGGACCGTCGGAGTGAGCCGATTCAATGTCGTAAGGGCGTCTGTGTAACACAAAGCGTCTGTTGCCAAGCCTAAGATCTGATATCTGTCCTGTGTTAGCTGCCTGCCTGTCTCTCCCTGCCCACGACATGGGTTGGGCTTAGAGTCTGTTTCTTTTCTGTAGTTTCTGTAGTTGGTGTATTCATCTCTCTCCTTTGAATGGCGTAGATCTTCGTAGTACCAGTCAGCTAGCAGGTCAGGATCGGCGTATGGGCAAGCAAAGAATAACAAGTCTTCCTTTCCTGTCAGTAGCCGGGTAGCGAAACGACCTTAGGAGGGAGCGAGAAGCACCACTACAAGGGTTTGGTGAATCTCTCTTCCCGAGAGTTGGTATTCTCTGTCTGGTCTCAAGTCAAGAAGAGAATCGATCTATAGAGACAGTGGCAAGTCTAAATTAAATAGAACCTCAACTCTTTTTCGGACTTTCCGCAGCTTCTCTTTTATGGCATTGGAAGGAACTAGTCTTTGAAATTAGCAAAGCAAGAGGATCTAGGCACAAGGGCAGTCAGTGAGGGTGGTTGTAAATCAGCGGCAAGCCAGTCTTCTATCACTAGTCAGCTGACCTTAGGAGCGATCGATCTCATGGCCAAGCCAGTACCAAACAAAAAATCCGGACTGAGTTTTGCAACATCGGTACTTGTTTAGACTGAATTCAGTAATAGGCAGGTATAACATATACCCTTTCAACAATCTTCCTCCTAGCTCGTTAAAAAGAAAAAAGGGATGGAAAGGGCCCATAACGTCTAGCCTTAGGGGCAAAGAAAGAACGATCGCCTCATGTTTGAGCATGGTTGACACCAACTACAGAAAGAACTACCACATACAGACAAGACAGACAGACTTGGGGACAGAGATTCATACTTGCTAGACTGGCTTGCCGCTGATAGGTGGTCCCGCTGCATCCCTTTTTTTGCTTGAAGAGAGTTTACTACAGTGCTTAAGGAGATGAGAGATTCGCTATTGGATAGCTTGAAGAGGCTAAACTCGAACTCTTGAACTACTGGAATAGACAGACCGCAAGTCAACAAGCAAGGTTTTTCTTACTTGCTTGGTCTTCAATTCCTTTCTTCTTTCCTGTAAACCTGTAAAGAAATCTTATGCTTTTGGTAAGGGGAAGAGGGAATATGTCGTCATCTATCTGTCATCGGGAGTGGGTCTTCTTTCCTCTGGTATCGGGCATCCGGAATCAGTCTCGTTAATTGGCAATTTCTCTCTTAACGCGAATCCCTTCTTTTTTTAGAAGAGTCGCCCGGTCATCCCTTGTTGCTTGCTTTGCTTTGGGCTCATCCCGTGCTTGGTATCTTAGATATGCGATCTCACGTTCGATGTGCTCTTTCTTTATGAAAGATCTCTCCTCCCGTTAAGCACTCGGGTACAGGTAGACAGAGGAGTTAGAGGTTATGTAATTCGCTATATGTCCTTTTCTATCAGTACGATTCCCGTCCTTTGTCGGAAAGGGTGTCCACTCTTGCAACAGTCGTAATCGGTCTTTCTTTAAAGTATTCAGGACTCGGGCTATATGCCCTCTTTTCGATAGAGAAATTTGAAAGCTCTCGGCGCTAAACATGCGAGAAAATGCTCTCTTTTAAGGCCTAGGAGTTCATTCAACTATAGCAAAGTATAGAGCAGCGAATTCCTTATTATCTCCTCCTTATGGTAACAGGAATCTGTCCAACCTCTATTGGTCATCTGGAAAGGGTCATCCCTTGCTTCTTCGATCCTCGGCCATATGTCCTCTTCAAGCTCTCCCTTTTTTGGTTTTGGTTGGGAAAGGCCGGGCGGAGCTGTGGATGCTGAGTCCTTTCCTTTCCTTGGAGAATAGAAAGGATTCACTATCTCTGTCCCGAAGTCACTATTTGAACCAGTGAGTACTGAAACTTACAAACTGCCTCCAACCGTCAAAAACGATTAGGCTTCCATTCCAATTCAAGATATTCAATCCAGGCCTGGATTGAGTGCGTAAGGACTAACCTATGTTGCCTATGTTGACCCTCTTATGCCGAACCAACCAGTTCTTTCTTCGAATTAGACCAATCGACATTCGTTTATATGCCGCCTATAAAGAAAGAAAGATAAGAGCCTCTACTATTTCAACAGCCAGAGAGCCCACTCAATGAACAAAGCCTTTCTCTTTTGTGGAACGTGCACACAGAGTTGGAGGGATCAGTTGGATCTGACTGAGAAACCCACCTTTTGAGGCTTTTTTGGCTACATCTCAGGTACAGACCGAACGTCCCCTAAGGAAGGCCCTTAAGGGGAGGTTTGGAACCCTAACTAACTAATTGGTTTTGTTCCGCCTTCTCCACTTGACTCCACTGGTCGAGAACTCTACAGCTTCATCCGAGATCCTTCCCAAATGAACATCCTAGCCCAGTAACAATATCTTCTCTTATCTTCCCTGTTGAAAGCCTAGAAAATCGGATCCATTGATAAATAGAAATTGATGAAGACGATTTTCCTCATCTTTCTATCGTTGTGCTGTTCTACCCACTGCTTATCGATAATGAATCACTTTCATTTCGTTTTTGGTAGGGCTTTTCCCCATTGCCATCCCTTTTTCCAATTCCCTACTTCTTATTTATATACTCATCTAAGACTTCTATTCAGACATGATGGATATTGAAACCAGCAACTTCTTAGGAGAGTAGCTAGACTGAGTTCCACTTCTATACTCCAGTTTACCGAGGGCTAATGGCTGGCTTCTTTGTCTAGTCGCAACTTTCAAACTTAGCCTAGCCGATTGGTTTTGTTTTGTTCCTGATTACTGCCCTAAAATCAAACTTTCGTTCAGTGACATCACAAGGGTTGGTTTGAACGCTTAGGGCAATTGGTAGGGGTCATCCGCGCAAGAGCGCTTCTTCTTTGGGTCCCTATGGCTGGTAGGGGTAGCATTGACTATTGGAGTGAGCCAATCCTTTCTTTGGTTCTTTATAGCTGATAATCAGTATAAACTCAGGGGGTATGAGTGCATGATTCTTTCTCCCACAAGCTTAGAGAAAGAGACCGAAGGAGGATATGAAAAATCCGCGGATTCCCTAAAGCTAGAGCAGCTACTTCCTTAGAACTGCTCCGAGATGGTATTCAAGAAAAGCTCACTAGCAGAAAAAGGGTTTTGAAGAAGCCGACATTGAATTGACTACCTAAACTAAACTGCCTGCCTTTCTTTCAAGATCAAGATACTACTACTACTCCTATGATTTCATTACAGGGAAAGGAAGTTAAACCTCTCAAACTCGGAAAAGAAAAATCGAATGTTTCTTGACCAGGAGCAATAGACCCCGAAAGGTGTGAAGTTAGTGCCTCCGCTTCTGAAAGAGCTGCGGTTATAAAAATTCCAATTGAGTTTTGATTCGCTGCATCAATGAATGTGCTTGCAGAGTGGGGAACTATAAGCATAACAGCTCTTGAAAAAGAAAGGAAAGAACTAGTCTTGATGCCGAAAATCCCATCTTTTTTTGTAATTAAAGTGAACCTATAACTTTCTACCTTAGTGCCGCTGTTGGAACTGCAGATTCTTTATGACTGGACGGGTACGACCTCTTGCTTCTCAATGTCATGGAATGGATAGGTGATGTTTCCAACCGGAAAAGACGAAAAAGAAAAAATAAATAAAATAAGAGCGGGTGAAGGAGTTAAGTTAGAGATCTGTTTCTAGACCTTGAAGTCACTTCCGGGATTAGCTTGATTTGGGCTAGGAAATCCTTTTATTTGTAGCATCCATCTTACTTGAACCCTAGACTCTTATGGTTAGTTTATTCCGCATCCTCACCATCTAATTAAAACTCATTACCGACTGCTGCAACCTTTGCCGGGAAAGAAGAAGGAATTTAATCCAAACCCCTAACTCGATAAAAATTCTTCATCTGCACCTGAGACAAGTAAAGGATATCCCACTCCGGTAAGCTAGCAAATAATATAGAAGATTAGAATTTGATAAAGTTCTTTTTCAAACTAAAAAAGTTCTTTTAGATTATAGTCGAGTGCATAAGCCGCTTTCCCTTTAGGAATCTTGTCTCAAGCCATTGATCTTAGCTTTGGCCCTATCTGGAAAGGAAAATCTTAAAGCTTCCCTCTTTTTTCTGCCTCTCCAGTTCAACAAAAGGATTCTTTCTTCTGGTTTACCAAGATCTTAGTCATTTCACCTCTGTACTTTGATTAAGAGTTCAAAAGGCAAGGATTAGGATTTTTTTTTATATGTGAATAGGTCCCTTAAACTAACCTATCCATGGGAGAAACCCTCTTAGTTTATTTCCTAAAGTAGTCCTTCTTGAAAGAAAAGATTTTTGAGTTCTTTCACTCCCGGCTGTTTTGTCTTATTCGTTGATCAGTTTTCTTCCTTCCTCGGAAAAAAAAGACCTAAGGTCAGGAGGATAGTTCCCACCTACTTCTTGCTTGAGTTGAATCAGCTGAGAGTTCAAGCTTTGATCTCGCAATATGTAACGTAGGAATGGAAATCCTCAAACTCTTTAGGAGTGAAGCCCTTATATCAGCTTTCCTCCAGGACCGGTTATTGATTCAATCACAGCTTATACAACTCGCAACTCGGTAATGAAATTGTCGCCATCAGCCTGAGATCAGATCAAGGTTATCGAGATTCTCTTTCATTCCCTTTCGAGGATTTATCTAGGCTAAGCCAAAGAGAAGAGGTATCAACCGGGTTTAATAACTTCGGATGATAAATCATATAAATTTGACATCGGCCACATATTCTGTAGGTGTTGACCACCTTTATTCGTATAGTCTCGTCAAGGTAAAGTAGGGATGTGGGAAAAGAACTTTCTTCTCTTCCACCCATTTTTTTTTATTAGATGACCGAGTCGAAAGAACTAGTATCTTTTCTTTTCTTAAAAAAAAAGCCAATCATCGAAGAAGAAGTTCCCCCGCTTTCAATAGAAGATGAAGGGTGGAATGATGAATTGGCAGAGTTTGCTTTACCTACTTTAGGTCTTAAATCCCAGAAGAAAAATTCTGGATGCTGTCAGAGTTCCCGATGTCCCATATTCATATTAGATTAGTCTTTGTCTTCTCTTGGTTAAGATCTTTAACTCTTAGTGGCTTGAGTAACCAGATATTAGAAGCTCTGTAACCCTTGGATTTTGTCCTTCCGCAGTGGAAGATTAGGCTAGTTCAGTTACTTCCGGCCGGGGTCAACGAAGGTCTTAAGTGGAAGGAAGAAGTCCTTTTAATCTCCCATCCGCATATTCACAATAATCAGATTCCGAATTATAAGCAAAGAATGCCTTTGCCCGAACCGATACAACTGAGAAAAATGAAGAGATGAGGAAAGGACAAAATCTAAATCACCTCACCCTCTACATCTTTAACAATTACTTAAGGCTGAGGATTGAATTCTTGGAACGGAACTCTTTCTAATTCCAGCGTCCGTCAAGCTCTTAATAGAGATGGGAATGCGAAAACAAAGAATCTATTTATTCTTCTAATTTATTAGGTAGAAGTGGAAAAGAACTCGCCTAAGGCTTCCAACTCCAAGAGGCTCACTATTGCTAATGTGCGGCCCGAAAAGAGTAAGAGAATCCCAAACCAAAGCTACGTCGGACCGGACTTTTCTGCTAAGAGGTCGTCACTTCCTAGCCTTCCTAACTTGCCTTCAGAGCTTTATTCATTCGATACTTCTTCTTAAAGATACGTTTTTTTTCTCCGGTAAAAGGTAAAAAGGAGAGGCAGCAGATAAGATTTACACTGGAAATTAATAAGCTAGTTTACTTCTATTCTCATATGGTTTTTTCTCTTGTAAATTCCCTTGTCCCCTTCTTACTATTGATTCTCTTCCTTCAATGTGAAAAAAATAGGATTGGATTGATGGACAGAATCCTTTCGACATGGTCTTCTCTCTCTTTCTCTCTTTCCTATTGCTATTGGGATCCCTTTCATATTCATATTCAATAAATAGATTGCCTCTATCCATTTCTCCCTCTCTACTTCAAAGGGCGGGGAGGTAGGAAGGAGGGCCCGGCCCGTACTCTAGAGCTAGTTTGACTTAGTGTACAGGACAGTGGTATGCGTGTCAGGGGAAAAAATCTATCAAGGTTTTTGGCTCGCAATAAAACTAGGCCCCTGATCGAGCAACTAGGAATCCTATCTATCCACCTCTCGAGTCAAAACAACGGCATTCAAGCCAAGCCCAGGGAGCAGCTTCACCTTCTCTCCTCCGCTGGCGTGTCCATTCCAAATCCAAAAGCAGTAAGACCCCGACAAAAAGACAATCAAATTTAGTTACCTACACCTAATTCCAGACCGGTTAATGCAAGAACTATAAATCAAAATCTTTACTGAAAAAAGCCATGACCGAAGGAGACTACAACCTAGTTATGATATGAAGACCGGCACCCATTGATTTTCTACCTTAAAACCTATTATGGTAAGGGCAACCTCAGTTGTCGACGGAATTCCTCATCGGTGAAATGCGAGTAGAATTCACGATAGATTTCTGAATTGCGGCCGCTTAGGTTTACTTGTTCTATAAAGAACGTCAGACTTCCATACATCATTAGATGGCGCTGATAGGCATGCATGTTCAAGGGAGCTAAGCGGGGAAACCTTCTCCTGAATGAAGTCGTAGGCTTCCTGCCTTATATTTGAATAGGGAGATAGCTCCATAATTCGAGCAAGATTCTGCTCATCAAGCATCAGATTGAAGAGTTTATCCTGCAGACCGGCCTTTTTTTCTCTAATACGCGTAGTTCGAGATACTCTCGATCAAAGATTTCCCTGTAGTGATCTACGTTTAGGGCTTGATCGAAGTGCTCTCGAACCAGCCTCGCGTAATCTCCCGGGTTCTTCTGAGGGGGGATATTGTAGTAATGCTGGTTCTCGAGAACCCTAATTCGCTCATATATTTCCGCTTCATTTTCTGCTGCGATAACATTTCGAAAAGTAGCCAGAGACTCGGAACTTGACGACGATTCCAACGCCGGCAGATTGGAACTGTCAGCGCCGTTGTCGAAAGAGCAAATCCACTCAAAGTCCAGAGGCTGAGACCCCATAGCCACAAGTAAGTCCAAATTGACTATATGAAAGAAAGAGAGTATGAATTGAATATAGAGCCAATAAAGAACAATTAAAACAATCAAACTTCAATTAAAGTCAAAAGGGGGAATGCCGCAAAAGGGGAATCCATCAAGGTTTTTGGCTCGCAATAAAGCTAGGGTCCTGATCGAGCAAC
>JAQQTO010000005.1:187500-242500 GCA_029884595.1 Ormosia semicastrata | reverse complement strand
TTAGGCCTGGGCCAAGTCAGTGGGGGGACCCTGTCGGGCTCCTCCCCCCCCCAAAAAAAAACACAAAAACTGTACGTGATAGTTTCCCTTCATACGGCTCGAATCATTCTCAGATGCCCCGAGAGGCATCCTTTCCTTGTTTGTTGGGTTGGTTCACGCGCGCGCAAACGAGCACTGGCCGCAACAGCAGGGAACTATGACCAATAGAGTCAGACACTTAGCTACATCCGCACGCAAAAGGAATGTGGTTCTGGTTGAGGCTTTCTTTCCTTTATTAGTAAAGGGGGCGCGGGACGTTCGCGGAGTCCGTGCCTTCCGTACCACCACAGGACTGGTCGTTCTTGGGCGGATCCCGCTCCTAAACATAAGGGATAGGGGGAAGGTGGCCGGGCCTATCATATCATATCATATCATATCAAAAGGGTTGTAAAAAGAGAACCCGGCTACCTATTTCATTCGACGTTCCGCCCGCCCGATTCGACCGACTTTTTGATAACAAGAAGGCGGCGAGCTGATCTGCTTTGATCAAGGAAAAAGCCCAGTCAGCCACCAACTCGGTGCAGGTCACGTGACCTACAGTACAGCTCGGCCTTCGCTTTTTGAGACTTCCTCTACCCACATCTCTATGTGCCCGCAGCACTTCCATATGGAGAAAGATAGGCTTACCATGTTCCATCAATAGCACCTAACCTATGCCGATTTTGGCGGACTGTGCTCCACCCCGGTGAACTCATGCGGTTCCGACGTGCCCAGAGGCCAGAGGCGAATCCGTTCACGGTCCGTAGGACCAACACCATTCGAAGGTGGGTGGCCCGCCCCGCCTAGAACAGTCATTTTTGACTGGGCTTACACACATTCGCTCACTTACGCTGTCCCCCCTCAGCTCACCCTAGCCCCGGGCCTTTTGCTCTTCTAACGAACGTAAGCTCCAAGGCTTCACACCAAGTCTTCACTGACAGAATATGCATGCTTAAGTAGGGTCAGGCAGAACCGTTGTTGCCTGATGGGAACTCCCCCCATATTGCTATAAATGTCTTCATGTCGCACGACCTCTTAACATTACACCACTGAATCCCCAATCCTTTGCTTGCTGTGCAGTGACAGTACCAATATCCACTAATCGTTGTTTCCAGATACGGTTGCCGGTTGACATCTCTTCTAATTCGTCGATACGAGAAGCAAATTGTTGTGTGAAGGAATCAATATCTCGACATAAGCCAAGAGGCAGATCTTGTGCCACTCCACCTGGTCGTATGAAACTGGCATGCATCCTGGCTCCCGAGACTCTTTCATAGAATTCCAACAATTTCTCCCGCTCCTCAAAAGCCCACAGGGACGGAGTTGATGCTCCCACATCCATAGCATGAGTAGTTAAAGCAAGTGAATGATTTGAAATTCGAGTTATTTCACGGAATAACACTCGTATATATTGAGCTCGTAATGGTACCTCGCAATTCAAAAGTCTCTCTACGGCTGAAGAATGAGCGTGTTCTTGGGCCATCGTAGAAACATAGATAGGGTCGACGACGGAACGAAGAACTCACCCTAGATACAGCTTTTTCGTACACGTTCACTTGCATCACATACACAAGTGCTCTCTGAACCGTGCAATAAGGTCACCCATAACACGGCTCTCCCACTTGAGTTACCTTAGCCCCAGGCAGGCCATGCTATTCAATGATATTGGAAAAATGGCAGCGTAACGTAACAACTAGTATTGAAAGCTGGTCGCCTTTTGAGGGAGGGAAAGCCTTTCAATTCAATAGGAGCCCTACTTCCCTCTTTGCGACCTCATCACTTCAAAGCGCAAACCAATTTCTTTCTTAGTCACCGGGCGGAGCGCACCTTTGGTACTTTGCTTATAGCTTTTTTAGGTTATGCAATAGACGGGAGGCTTAGCTCTGGATCCCCCCTGCTTGCAGAAATGAATGGATCAGAAGGGGGGGCTGGGTTCTATTTCCGGGCCGGGGCGGGAGGTGAAGGCCATAAGATAAGATTGCCCTCCCGGTAAGGAAGAGAGGAAAAGGGTGCTGTCATCTATCTCGACCAGTTTCCCGAGGCGTTGAAAATCCAGACCGGCTCAGAGAATCACTGGCGCTATTTAGCCCTTCGTTTCGCCATTCGAAGTACTACCTCTGCCTTCCCTTTTTGTAAAATACCCAGGCGCCCTCCTTTCCAATCACTAAGAAAAAAAAATACCAATCAAAGCCCTATCTAAGTAAAGCTTCGTCTGTTATTTTTCCGGCCCCAGGGGAGTTTACTCAACCCATTCCCCAGTCTTCCGCACTGCTCAAGTCAGTGTGCGACTCCGTATGAGGACCTCCTTCCCTTCTGCCCACTCTCCGTTCACACGGTTCTCAAAGCAGAGGAGGAAGGGTGGGCAGCAGGTACCACGAGCCCTCTGTCCCACACATCTATCCAGAAGCAAGTGTAGTTCACCGGTTCCACCGAATGCTCCTCTCTCTCGGCAAAGATCGTGTGAGTGTGCAGTTATGCTTCGGATGCTTCGCCATAGAATAGATCGACCCAGTTCCCGTTCTTTTCCGGTGCACTCGCTTTATATCTCCGACACACAAGGAAGGACGCGGTGGGAAGGAAGCAGCCCTAGCCCTAGCCCTAGCCCTAGCCCTAGCCCTAGCCTCGGTCCGGCCGATCATTCCGCTGGCATCTTGCATTCACGCCTCCGTTTGACTGCCGCTCGGGGATGGAGTTGTAGATACGTTAGTCTTAGCGGATCGTTGGCTCCACCTGTTATCTCCTTCTACGACATGCTGTTGTCGTCGCCATCTTCCATATGTAACTTAGTCATCTCTGCCTCGCTGCGGGTCAGCACCTCCGAAAGAAACGGAGGACTTCATTCAGTGACTCCGCGATCGCCCTCTAAACGATCAGAATAAGGTAAAGCTTGAAGATAAGTTTTGTACTCTATTAATTTCTCAGTCCCTCTAGTCGGGTGGGCGCCGGCCGGTCTTTCGACCAGATCCCCCTAAAAACCGTACGTGCGGGTCTCCCCGCATGCGGCTCACGCCATTCGAGGTGGCCCAGCCCAGCATTCATTCGCAAATCCTGTAGTGAAATTGAGACTGCTCGACCTCGGAAGCTAATTCGCGTGTAGGCAGCGCTGTCTGTCGTACCGTTGACTCTATCTATTCATTGAATTCACTTTCATTCATTTTTTTTTTATAGGCTCGCTCCCTCTTTTTCCAAGAATTAATGCACTTCCCCTTGACTTCAGAGGGCCTTCTCTAATAGGGGAAAAGCCTTCCATTTCCGTCAAATGACCCGGCCCCCCCTGGCTCTTCCACCGTCCAGGCTCCCTTTCCTACCTATGCTATGCTCCCCCGGCACAGGCCTACCACGCTTCGCGCCTGCGGCGTTTTCGCCGGACGGTCTTTGCCAGTAGTGCCATCCTCCCCGCTGGCTGTATGGGCGGGTTGTCCCTCGCTGCTGCGTTCTGTTAGGCTATGGATTACAGGAACAAATGTAGTTGAATGAGACAGCAGGCGGGTTACACGTTCCGCTGTGCCGAGATGTGAGGTGCAGGTGGTGATGATCACCCCGGGGTATGCGCTAGCGCCCTTGACAGGCACTCCAGGACCCGCCAACGCTCATGAAAACCCGGGTCGGTCGGTCCTCCATTCATCTGACCGGAGGTGTGGATAACGAGGCCACCTTCACAACCTTCTCCCTTCTGTCCTTATGTTGTAGTAAGGTAGGGCGGTTCGCTTGAGTTGCTCAACCGCCCCTTAGCCCGGTGCTCATGACGCGCTACGGGACCTCCACCGTGCCGGGGGACCAAGCAGGGCATAGCTAGCGGCATAGGAGCCGACTCGGCGTCAGCGGCTTCGTGCCGCACTGGAGTGATCCAATATGTGGTTCCGCACGTTCCACCACTTCTCCGTTCATTTCCAATACTGATCGTGAAACACCATGAGCAGCAGGATGTTGAGGTCCGAAATTCGAAGTTAAATTTTTGATTTGCCCGTTCCTAGTCGTCATGGGAAAAAAGGAATAAATAAGAAAGAGATTATTCCCTGAGAGCTTGTCCAGTACTACCAGTACCAGAAATGCATCTCCTTGCGTGCGAGAGACTTCTATGCCAGCCGTTATTCCCGGCTCTGTTATGAAAGAAAGCGGCAGACTCATCTGACAGGTGTTCCCTAATGAGGGATTTTAGGGGATTAGGGTTCTCCTTTATCTCCTCCACCCATCCGCGGAGGGTTTCAGTATCAATCTCCGCAGATATTTCCAGATCGCGAGACATAATGTTCTCTGCGACACTGGAATAGATTTCTTCCATTTCCGGAAAGTGAACGGAAAGCCGCCCTTTCCCCTTCTCACAAGATTCCCGAACTTGCTCAAGAATCAAAGTGTGAATGGCACTTCGAAGTGCCTCACGTTGTTCTTGATGGGGATCGGCGTGGGGAACTTCCACCGGTTCTGGACTGGAGCCAGCGGGTTCTGAATGACCTCCCTCTCACGGTTAAAAAAGTGGTTAACCATCTCGAATAAATCCATATCGTCCACCCGAAAAACGTGTCTCAACTACAGCCAACTAACTCCCCTTTTTCCCTATCGAAAAACCAACCCTACTTAATTTGTTCTAGAAATGCTAACCAAGTTACACACTGGGGCCATGGGTCATGAAAGAGGTTGACCTCCATCCCCCTTCACTATGTATGGCCAATGAACTCCTCGCTTTAGTCCGTTCTTTTCCTTCTTTGGGCTCGGGTCGATAGTAGCCGTGGTAGTAATGTCCCGGAGCCCGGCTACCGACCCGAGGCGCTGATCGGGAAAGTCATAAAGGGACGTTAAACGTAATTCTAGAAGGGCGTTACCACAACAAAAAAAAATCCGAGTCTTGGTAGTTGACTTGCTTACTTTTTAGAGTAAGGCAGTTGAAGTGAAAGTTTATTAGACTAGTCCCACTAAGATGGCGGGGAAACTGACTTCCGAGAGAGCTGCTTTCGCCTCGGTAATTACCTAACGAGAGAGAGCCGATGCCAAAGTCGCCCTTTACGCGAGGGAACGCCAGACAGACTGACCTCTGCTAACTACGTTTTTTTATATAGACTGGAAGCTAGAGAGAGACTATACTAAGGTATAGTGCCGCTACCAGAGAAGGCTGTTTCATGCTAGGCGTCCAGACCTACTACGCCCGAGCCGCATCCCCGGCACACTTGCTATATCCACTAAGGCTTCATCCCACTTCATCCTACCAACTATACCTTATATAAAGCCGTTCTATAACAATTCAAGACAACAAGAAAGCAAAAGATTTGATCAGACCTTTTCTTATTTTTATTTCCATTTCTTTTTCCTTCCATGGAACGGAACCTTATTTGCCTTCGCCTCAGTAGCCGCTTTTGCTTATGGTAAATCTGTATCCGCTGCTGTCTCCCCAGATACTTATGGTGGGTTTCAATAGATCTCTTTTCCACCTAGGTCAAAGGGCTATGCCGCTATATATGCTACACCGAAGTATGCTCCTAGGTAAGCGACTGCCTTTGGATCCGCCTCTCGAGCACGAGGGTCGTATTCAATTCATAAAAGGCTATCATGAAGGTTTGCCTATGGCTCTGTATCTACCTCTGTCTGCTGGTGCTTCTTTTGATAAGCTGCAGGATCAATGTTAAACTACTGCTTCTTCAACGCTTCTCCTGCGACTTGTTCTCCTTTCGTCCTTGCTCCTGCACGCACCTAAAGGTACAGTATCTAAACGCTCCTTCTGCTCTTGGGAAAGGGGGCCCAAGGCTCATCCTTATGCTTTCGGTTTTCGAGTGAAAAACAGAGTTGGGGAGACCTGTCAAGTTTTAGGATAGCTATTTTCAAAATAGATTCTTGTAATAGAAGCTAAGCTTTTATACCGAATCGGGTTTGTTGATGGAATCATAGCCGGGCCGGAACTCTTGATCTATCAATAGAGGGTGAGAACTCAATCAGGAAGGACTGCTAGTCATCACCGAGGGTATGACCAAGGAACTGCTGCTGAGAGCGATAGACTTTCCAACTGAGATGGAGAGAATGCGCTCCTACTCTCTTTCAATCGCCGATGCTAAAACAAAGAGGGCGTAGACCCGAGGGGAGGTTGAGTCAGCAGCTAGTTTTGCCGGAATAGGAATCAACGATGCAATTGAATCTGTTGGAGGAAGGGCATTAGAGCAATAGACGGAATGAGTTTTACAATAAATATTTTGAACTGCGAATCTTAGAACGAAAAGGTCTCCTTCAGGATAGACTGACCAATCTGATGCTTAATGAGCATAATATTGATCGCATTATGGATATGTCGCCCTATTCAGATGTAAGGAAGGAGGCCTATCACTTCATTCAGGATAGGTTTCCCCCTGTAAATTTAAACTCGCTGGACTATCCGTTAAGACTTCAGCAACGCTATCTAATGGATGAAAATCTTAATTCTCTTCATTCGTTTGTTACGGACCTCAAAGATAACCATAGCCGTTCTGAATTCTATCAGGAATTCTACCGCATGTTTTTGGGACAGAGGAGCAACCCATAGATAGGTTTTATATGGTAGAAATGGAACAACGGAACTCAGATCTACGTCAAGCAATTGTAGCAGCTACGGCACCTTCTAACATCTCGCGCCCAGTGATCATTCTCTCACCTTTTTGTCGTGCCACGTTCCCAGACTATCCCCAATTGCCACCTCTTGATTTTTTTCACTTTAGTTAAGTCTAGCTTTGAAGAAGAGATTTCATTTATAATTATCTTATATGGAAAGCTACGGTGCGTTCCACATTCAACTTCTCTCGCATAACGCTCGTATATCCCAAAACCCAGAAGTTTGCCTTGCGGGTAAAACAAAACGCCCCTAATCTCATTTCGCTTGCTCTGTTCATTAAGCTCATCCCGGGAATACCCGTCGGAGAGCAGAGCTTTCTCAATGGCTTTTTCGATTTTAACCTGATTGCCCAAAACGTCTTTTACCTGATTGTCAGACAACTCCTGAAAATGAAACCCCGCGCGCTCAGCTAGTTCGGCGCGACGAGTGTTGTCATCCAGTAAAGGTTGGTAAACGTCAGGGTCAGGGGCAACGGGCTCCGCTGGGGCGGTGGGGTCTGGTGCTTGGGCTTGGTTCACACTGGGCTCGGGCTGTGGTACGCGCGAAGAGCTTCCACAGCTTCCGCCGGAGGAAGGCAAGCTATCCATGAAGGCTACAAAAAAAGGGGTTGAGCAACAAGCAAGGACAGTGGATTCAAAATCTGAATACCACTCCAAAGACGAAAGCATATTTTTGCAAAGTGCTATAGTGAGACTATATAATATAGTCTTAATTATCCTTTTCATTTCTTTCTACTTTCATTCAATTCATTTGACCTCGAGGTCAGGGGGAATGCCGCAAAAGGAAAATGAAAAGAGCTCTTATGTTATGGATTCCGCGTCCTCATCCCGTCGCCTGCCGACCATCTTCTCCTTCTCCTCCTTCATCGTCCTTGGTCCTTTGTTTCTCTTAGCTGCGACTTCCTCTCTATTCTATACGCAATTAGTTGTGGTTTGTGCTGTAATAAGAAAGATGTTGCTATTCTACGATGTGGCGTTCCAGAAAGACTCACTTAACACTTTCTCATTCACACCGACCAGCTAGTGCGCTGTCACTTGGTATCGGATCTTTTCTAAATGAATCATTTGCCCTTCGACGGGAACTCCTACTACTTCTATCTACCTACGTCATTCTTTCTTTAATAAAGCAATTTCCCACGGTCAAGCCTAGTAGAGCTCCTAGTCCGACAAGACTAGCAAACATGCTACCAGGCCTAGTTACCATAAGAAAGGAAGGGAAAGCGAACCACAGAGACCATTTCACAAGAGCTGAAAGAAGAGTGAATTGAATTACCCCCGGGTGACTGAACTGCAGGGATTTCTATTTAAGAGCCGGGTGAGCTACCTTAACGGCACCCTGGTATTCCTTATTATTGATAGCACAGGTGATCCCTAATGGGCTCGCTTCACCGATCTCTATATAGAAGATCGCCTCTAGATCCCATCCCATTAGACTGATTTAGTGTGGTTAAGCTGTGTCTTTGAAAAGTAACTGAGTTTAGGGCTTTCTTTCTCTCCTGTTTAGAAAGATAGCTGCCATCAAGACGAAGACAGAAGCAATAGCCTTCGATTAGTCGGTGGGAAAGGAGGAACTCTTACTGTTCTCCTAACCGGTGCTAGTGAAAGCAAATGACATAGTTAAAGAAAAAGAAGAGAATGTCCTGAGAGAAGAAAGGAAGTCAGGGAATGAGCTGGTGCTATAGCCAGAATCGCTTGTTACAGAATAGGTTGCATCTAGTATACTACCAGTGGAGTCATAAGTTGTAGATCTTCAATGGCTGAATCCGTTGTTCAAATAGCAGCTGCTTGGGCTTACCTTATTACCTTAGTTCCTTATCTTTAGCTTGAGAGATGGGAATTTAATTAGACAAAAAAGAATAGGCCGCTAATTAGTTATGCCCTGGGGGAATGCCCCAAAGAAAGCCCCTATTACTACTCCTTTCGAACTTCTAGCAATAGCAAACTCGCCCCACAAAGTGGTCCAATTCTTGTGTTTAATGTGAAGCTTGGCTTAGGCAAAGCAAAGGGGAAACCAATCCAAGAAGAACAATCCGGGTGAGTGCCAAAAGGGGTAAAGAGTAACCTCATCGATCGACCCAATTCCAGCTTCTGTCCCGGATGAAGTTGTTCTTGTTGGTATCATAGATGTGTTATAAGAACTGGGCAATGCCCTCAAATTCATTGATATCGAAGCATTAACATTCGTGGATGGAAAATGAAAGATGTCGATTCTTTTCTAATCTAAAGCTTAGATTGAATAGTTTTAAGCCTCTCGCCACCCCTCTATGATGGGAAACTCCTGATTTTCCTGCTTAGACAGAGAGAGGCCTTGTCAACAACTACATATTCCAATTAGCATGAAAGTCCTACCTTAGATGATATGCCTCGCTGAGCTCTCTCTTGGGCTGTGAAAGCGGTGCGAAAGAAGTTGGGCTACCTTGCCTTGAGAGCTTCCCCGGTTACTGAGTCTGTGATTTCATTGTAAGTAAGTATTTGCTTCCATCTCGAAATGCTCTTTCATGATTGTATGTACACAAGTTCTCGCGCATAAGCATAGCCATATGATGAGTTGAAGGCGGGCGTCCTTCTTTCTTTTCTATGGAAGCGCGCATCACTTTGGACGTGCTTTACCGGCAAATGCATGAGTCAGAACATAATAGCTAGGCACGTTGTGAGAAGAGAATAAGCAAAATCATTATCACGAGCAGTAGCTGAAACTGCTAGTCGATCTACCGGATCAACTTCTGCCTACCCCGCCCGGTCAAGGCTCGTCGAGAGTGTTTTTTTCTTCAACGGGAGGCCAGCCTATTACTCAAATAAATAAATATTGATAGAAATACTCTTTTCACGCCACTCGAACGGGAGAAGAGGGGCTTTTAGGAAACTTTACTTTGCTTTGGAACAGATACACGAGCTTTATCCATTAGACCTGGACTTGAACTTCGAGCATTGAGTCACCTTCTCTTCTCGGGAAAGCAGGGAAAGAGCTGTCCTTTTCCAAAGGCATACCAGGAGTGAAGCCTATGACTGGTAGCCCCGATCTCATTTCTTAGGTAGTAGCGGGAACAGAAAATGCATGTGATTAACATAACCTCCTATGGTACCCTCTTGCCTTTCTGATTGAGAAAAGTCTTTAGCCAGAAAAGAAAAAGTCAATGGAGAGGGATAACCTTCTTTCTGTATCAGAGTAGTTATCACCTATCATGGATTAGGGAGAAGGGAAAGAGTAACCAACCCAAAAAGAAAGAAACTTAAAGCATGAACTCCCCATTTTGGGAACCATTGAACGCCGCCATCAACTCCCATCCGAAGGGGCACCAGTTCTCCATTTATTTCTTCCTCTCCTGCCCTTCGCTGGATAGAAGCTATCAAGCCCTCCCGGTCATCGAAGCTCAGAAGCGGGCGGGGGGGAATCCGCATCTCAAAATGAATCTCTTTCTTTTGTCCTTTAGGTTTCCCTCAACTTCAAATCCATCTGCCGTCCCCGTATACTCTGCTTCCGGAGAGCCGGAACCAGGGACGGGATATGAGGCCACCTCTCCTAGTCTCAATTGGGATTCCCATCGTTCAGTGAAGGCTCGAAGCCATCTCCATATTAATCCCCACCTGCTGCCATTGACCCCTATGCTGCATTCGATCCATCTGTCCCATCACCAGAGGCGGATATGTGCCCAGGCATCTGATGCCTTTCGGACCTGTAAGGGAAATCAGTCATAGGTAGGCCCCATAGCCATCTCCATTCATCATAAACTATCAATTACGAGTCCGGGGCAGGCTAACCACCAGCATC
This sequence comes from Ormosia semicastrata, assembly GCA_029884595.1. Taxonomy (NCBI): domain Eukaryota; kingdom Viridiplantae; phylum Streptophyta; class Magnoliopsida; order Fabales; family Fabaceae; genus Ormosia; species Ormosia semicastrata. The sequence goes on along the minus strand of JAQQTO010000005.1, from coordinate 232,146 downwards.
TTATCTCTTTTCATCCTTTCCGGTGGCACTAATAGAAAGGAAGTACTTGCCAACGAACCTTGACTCTCTACTCTCTCCCAGCGAATCAAGAAATCTAGTGCGGTCAGTAAATGCATAATTTGGATTGGAATCCCGGGATTGAGAGACAGATATTCGCCAGGTCCGATATTGGATCATTTGCCGCTCACTCGCTTCTTTCTGCACTGGATCGAATCAATTAGATGGGTCACTGGGAACGGATTAGCTTATTGGCTGCTCCGATGCCGCCACGGAGCCTTCATTCGCCGGTTCTTGGCACTTGGGACTGGGAAAATAATATGAATTTTAAGGCTTAAATGCCGCTCCGTACCCCTCGGAAGATTGAGGATACATCGTAGGTTTCATTGCTTTTGATCCCTTTCTTTCTCTGCGGAGAATTAAAGCAAGCCATGCTTTTGAGGATCCAAATGATGGTTAGTTCGAGTTAGCTAGCTGCTCATTCCCTTCAGGGTTGAAGGCAACAAGAACACTAGGAGAGGTGTGCCTGGTAATACCTCTATCTAATACTACGCAGGCTTTGCTTCGTGTGCTCCCTGTCAGAATGCGATCTCTTCTCTTTGGTAGGTATCGTATATAAGAGAAAGCTTTTACTCATATCCCCGAGTGGGGCTTCTCCTCTCTTTCATAAATTGTATAGAATAACCTGTGGGAAGAAAGTCCCGGAAACCAGGACGTACGATTGGCTTTCCCTTTCTTTCAGTTTGAAAGAGATTAGTCCCGCGAGATCGTGATCTAGTTCTTTCGTATAGCTCAAAAAGAAAATAGTGATTTCGATCGTAAGTAAGCTGAAGGGAGTCCGCAAGACTGGTGAATCCACTAGGGAAACCCGAATTCTGGCAGTTCGCGAGCCAGTACTTTAGTTATGAGTGCCCTCGAAGGAAATGTTTTTATCGAATTCTAAGATGGATCGGTCAACCGCAGCAGGGGAAAGAGAAAGAGATGGGAAATGAGCATATCGCGATCATTCCTCTATTCCCTCTGGTCCACCCGATATCCATTCCTTATATCTCGGCTGGCCAGTACCAATATTTGCCTTATTTCCCATACATCCCTCCTTCCTCGGATCCACCCCTCCACGTTGCATTCCTTGCCCCGCCGATGAATTACCCCTAGTGAAGACACTCTGGTTTGAAAGGGGCCGCTCTCTAGCTCTAGCTATGATCTAATTTGCTATGTCCTCATTCCATCGGTGGAGAATCTGCTTTCTATTCCACTCGTCGATTTATCTATTTATGATTGAGCTAACTGACTGAAACCTTTCCACTGCGGTCGGGTGGGATCTAGATGGCTGGTGGATCAACGGCGAGCCGTTCAACCAGGGATCTATCCATAGTTTTGTGTCAGTTCCCGTTCTAATGAAGTCAGAGATCCCCTTAAGGACTATCTATTTGGCCGCTGACCTCCAGTCGAAGGAGGCAGATAACTGTAGCCCGCTAACGGTGATTCCTGTGGGAAGCACTTATCCTTATCTTTCATTACCTGAGCAGGCACTCTACTCTGGCTTAGTGACCAGTCTCCAGAGTTTCCATAAAAGCTCCAGTTTTCCAGATGGAGCTACAAATAGGAGGATGGGAAGGTACGACTAATTTCACTGTGGCGCCCCTAGACGATTTCAAGGTCGTCTTAGGGATAGGATCGAGTTCTTGGATACCAAACCAAAGCCGTCCCTACGCCATATTTAGACACCTTAGGCATCATGGATGAAGGAAGACCAGGCATGATTCCAAGTCTTAATGTGAAGACTAGTGTTCCCACTTTATCCGCCTTGCAGCTTGTCCAGGGAGTCAAGAAGGACGAAGAAACCTTTGTGGCCCACCATTTGTTAAACCCCCCTCTTCTCGGGCGATAGGGCTTCCTCTTTATACTCTTAGGCTTGAGTTTTTTCTTTCGAATTAAGCTTACAATTTAGGTCAGTGAGAAGCTTGTAAGTTCTGCTTGAAGCTATAGGCTTCCTTCCCTAGAGGGATGAGGTGGTCGTACCGCTTCTGGGACCACGATATGCACCACCAGGGGCTGTTTTTTCGACAGGAGTTGGATACCCTCCGCAGGTAAGCTTGTTCTTCTGTGAAATTTCCTTCTTCTCCTTTCTTTTGGGTCGCTCCATCACTCACTCTGCTATAAGAATTGAGTAAGCCGATCCCGACTTCTCATAGACTGGATTGATTGTCAGAATCTGCTCGCAAACTAACTTCCTTCTATTGCCCAGTGTCTGAGCTGAGAGAATGGAGTGAGTCTTCATGTGAGTTCCCTTCCCTTCTCTGAGAATCCCCAGTGAAATCAGAGCTGGAGGGCAGCCCTCGCTCATCAGTCTAACATGAGCAACTACTCTATGTATGAATTGAAAGCTCTCACGACAAACGACCCACGAATGCTTGACTGAAAGACGTTGCCTTCTTTTGAATCCAAGGAAAGAGACCAGCAAGATGGGGATAGTAAACTTCCATACAGAATTCACTTCTTCCGCATATCCTGTCCTTCATGAATGCGAGTTAAGTCGTTTGTATTCGATATCTAAATAGGAGTCCCTAACCCTAAAGACGAGACAGAGTGACAGGTTACTCAACTCGTAAAGGAAAATCATCCTTCTTTTCAGTCTTCACTCCTAGAGGAATGAAGTAGCTCTACTCTTAAGTATAGGGAGAGGATGGGAGAAATCGGATTAAATCTATCTGGAATCACTCACTCACGAGGGGTTCTTTTGAAAGCACCCTTTCTTTCTTAAAGCTTCAGCTACTCTTTTCGCCGCCTTAAAGGTTTTGGAAAGCCAAAGCTGACATTACAGCTTGTCGCTCTTCGAGCGGAGGGCAGGATCTAACTTCCTAGTCTCGATTGTAGTAAGGGTTAAGCTAAAAGGGGCTTTCAAGGCTCTCGTCCCATCTACCTCGGTACTCCAACTGGGTCCTCAAATGCCTGGTTCTGTTCTGGACTCCATCCTTTTCGTATGAACTGCCCAAACAACGCTCAGGATGACAGACACACTTCGGACGGAGATGCTTTTGGTACGAGATCTATTGGTTCAGAAAAAGAGCTACTAAAAGGTAAACGTTTTCCCCGATCCCAGATCAAGAACAAAGTCCTAAACAAAGTCTTTCTCCTCACCGACAAAGCAGAGTGCTAATCCCGATCAAAACAAGTCTGACCTCGAATATGCTATATATATAAGATTAAGTGTGGATCTATTCCAATAGTTTCTGGTAAGCCTGATAGAGCACAGTTGGTAATAAGGCGAAGCCGTGCCTGAAAGTGAGTTCCTTGTTTTTAAGGACCAAAAGAGTCTTTATTTACGCTATTCTTTGCATCTCGAGAGAAGCTGTCGATTCTTCCGTAGGGACGTCTTTCTATGAGATTATATATGTCGAACGAAGGACCGATAAACGACCTAAAGAGAAACGACCGGAAATCGTAGTTTTGTTTTGACTTTGCCTGGTATTGACTGATTGCGTCTTGGTTGCTATATAAGGATAGAAAGATGATTCAAGTTCTCCCAAGCCAGTAGAGTAGCTTTTCCTTCTGATTATAGTGTTCGGGCATAAGAAAACAGAGTTTAGAGCGAAAGCACTTCCGGGCTTAGGCCTGACTCGAGGCTAATTCACGATTTGTGAATCAGTTGCATTTGGTGGAATCGTAGATAAGAGAAAGGGGCAAGCCAAGCTGCTCAAGGTAGGCGCGAACCCTTTCTCCCACTTCCTCCGAATCGACTAGATTGACTCGGTCAGCATTGAAAGAGGAGAAATCATGGGTCATGGGCTTTCTACCTAGGAGGAAGAGGATCTGGTGACGGAGATGGGGGAAGAGGCGTGAGTACACCATGCTTTTGAAGCCTTTCCAAGGTGCGGCTGAGACTTATGCCTAACGGACTGAAAGTTCTGGGTGTCTTTGGCTTTCCGTCAGACAAGACATTGACTTCACTCTTCTTGCTTCTTCCTCCCAGGGCTATCTTCTTTCCTTTTGGATCTGCCCTTTTGACCTGTGATCCATGAGTCCCATTGTAGATTTCAATACGGGTGGTTCAATCAAAGAGTCATAAGTGGTCATCGCTTGGAAATCGAAATAGTCATGGTATTGCCTACTCATGTTACTGATCATTATACGAACTTCTGCCCTTTCTGGGGGGAGACGATCAGCTCATATCTATTTATTTAAATAAATATATATATATATGTTTGCTTCGATACAAGAGATCGGCCCCGAAGCAAGCAAGGTATGGTGGGTGCCAGCTACTTTCACTTGTTAGGAGTAGGGGCTGAAAAGAGCTCTTTGTATAGGTTGGGTTTGCTGGGCTTTGATGCTTACCTTATTCTTATGAAAAGGGGAAGGTTTGATAAAGGAGCTTTGAAGCCCTTTTGCTGGATTGTTGGTCTGCAGCCCCGCCCTATAGTATAGAATGAATCAAATAAGGAGAGGCCTATTGATGACCGAGCCACTCTTATACTACTCCTTACCTCACCCCCTTCTCACTTACTTAAAGGGCGAAGTCGCTGAAGCGAGTCTAAAGGCCAAAGAGTGATCTTTGAACGTTACTACGCATCCTTATTAATGAATAGGTATAGTGTAAGGTAGGTTTGTTTGGGTATAGCAGGACTTGAACCTGCGACCATTAGGTTAAAAGCCCAATGCTCTACCAACTGAGCTATACACCCCCAATATCTAAATATAGTAGTAAATAAAGATTGGTGCAGAAAAGAAAAGAGGGCGGCCCCTCTTCTCCTCATCCTATTAAAGGGGCGCAGCTCTGTATGAGGCTCGTACTGCGGAGCAAGCGAAGAATAAGGGCGCGCGTTAGCACTCCTGCAAGAAAACGGCCTTACTCAACAAGCGCACCTTTCTTAGTTTAGTAAGGTTGCTTGTTTCCACTCATTGAAGATTCTATCTACAAAAGAAGGTCAACGGGGGATACTCAAGTTGCTCTCACTGACACCATCTACGAGAAGGTGAGGTCGTCTTTCTTTCCGGCCGCCATACGGTTCGCCTGAAAGCCTTAAAGCCTTAAAGACGGAGAAAGGGAAAGGGAGGAGCAGTTATCTATGTAATTACGGTCTTTGTTGGCCGTTGTTCCGGTCGAGCACTCTCTTTTCTTTGCTTTGTCCAATAGAGTCTTACCAAACAAGACTGACTTCTGACCAACCCGCGAAGGGTTGTGAAGTTGGACCAGGTACGAATAATGAATCTATATCTGTGTACGGTACGGAAGTTGCTGGCCGGCGGCCGCTCAACTGTTCGAGCGCAAGACAGTGGTGGTTGGTTCCGATTCGACAAGGGTAGAATGCCTGGTCGAAGGTCCAGTACAGTAGGTAGCAGGCGTGTTCGTTTTGGCTCCCGAGCGAGAACGATAAATAGGCGCTGCACCATTCTATTCTTGCTGCTATGTACGTGAACCTTGACTTGAGAGATTCATCCAATGGAACCCACACTCAAAGGAGGACCACAAGCTCGGGGCTCGACGAAACAGAAAAGATCAGCATTAAGAAAGTTCTTGGGGTTAGCAGTGAAAGAAAGAGCCCGGCATTCATTCATTTCTTCATTCATATTCATAGCTTAGTCTACTAAAAGAAAAGAGGGACCAGCCTCATCGTGGTAATTATCGGACATCTCTGATCGTTCACCTCTAATGTGACACGTTCCCTCCCAGTTATATGATCAACGGGATCAGTCGGCTAGAGAGCGGGGCTATTCTTCTTCCGGGGAGGCAAAGTCGTCCCCTCTACTGATCGAACCCTCAGTTCGGGGGTCTTCGTCAACATGTTATGAGGCTCCAGTCTTCGGCGGGTCACCATTACTTGACTTAGAAAGGCGAACATCTAGGCAAGGGAAAGCGCAGTGCGCCTGGTGCAAATGGCTTTCTTTTTTCATGATATACCAATCAGAATGGAGGACCCTACCTACGTACATGATTGATAGAAGAACTACGTAGGGGGTCGGTCAACTTGATGCGGGAGAGGCATGAGTGCAGTTCGATCTTGTGGTGTATTCGTTTGTAGTGAGTAGGGCCTCTTTCTCGTTGATCAGTTCGCCTCCGCTCTATTGAAAGGTCTCCATTCCTACGGCGGTTTTGTCAACGAACGCGTCTCGGGCCGGATTGACTAACCTAACCCTTAAGTAAGGGGGCCTTGCCATAGTTGGGTGCTCTGCTTTAGTGTGATTGACGAAGGCTAGGCTAGTAATACCCAAAAGAAAGAAATGAAAAGAGATCGGGGTCGATAGTTGGCAAGGAACTTGATCCCCCCAAAACAAAAAAGGGGCAGCTCTTAACTGGCCCAAGGGCGAACTCTAATTCTGGAAATCAAAGAAGTCGGGGCCCTTTTACCTTACCAAGTCTACCGGATAGAAATTTGCAGATCAGGTTCAAATAGATACGGGAAAGGCTTTCTCCCTAAGTTGAATCGGTGGAATGCCCTGCTTCCGGCTAAGTATACAGAGTTGGGTCTACCGTTCGTTCAACCGTTACCTCTATTCTATTCCGATCTTTCTTTTCTCCTTTGCTTCCTTGTCTCGTCTATCCTTCTCTGCCTTCAGCCTGTCTTTGAGCTCTATCCCGTCCTTCCTTTGGCTTGCCCTGAGGATTGACTCTCCAAAGTAGATTTGATCACTGCGAGTTCGGTTCAAGTCTTCATCGATCGGGTGGATCTTTGAGGGGGGATGGAAAGGTGGGTGAGTCATGGCTGTGGACAGAGAGAAAGAAAGCGGTAGTCTTCCGGTGGAATAGATTTCTAGTAAGTGTCTTCTTTCCTTCTCTTCTAGTAAAGGCGCGCCGTCAGGTCTCTCTTCTTGGGATATCTTGATCACCAGAAAGGATAGAGATCTTAAGTAGACATGCTTTAGGCATCGATCATCTTCCTAACTACATGGTACTCCCCCTCCACGGAGGGTGGAATCAAATGAGGAAGTGTCCCTTAGAGAAAGAGAGTCCGCTCTCTCATTGTCTGATTGCATCGTAGAGCGTCTGCACCAATTGCTTGGTTGCAGTAGCAGCCCCCTTTCTCCTTCTTTCATATGATAAATTATCAAGATTTATAATATAGTATAAGAGCGACTTCAATCTTTATTCGCTAAAAAAGAGAAGCTGGGTTCCGAGAATAGTAGTTTCATCTGGATTGGGTTAGTGTTCAGTGTACCTATGCTTCTTTCGATCTGCTTTCTAGTTATGAATAAGACTCGTCTTCAAGTTCAAGTTAATATCATAGATAAAGATCAGAAGTGAAGAAAGACAGAACGAATCTCTTATCGCCATCTTTCTCTTTGCTTTGAATAGCTATCCCTTTGTACTCAAGGGACGAAGGAATGGATGCAGACTAAGAAGACTTGACTTGTCAATCGGTTCAGATTTAGCATTCCTAAAGAAAGGACCTGCAACGGCAGAGACTCTTGAAGCTCTTTCACTCCGTTCAATAGTTACGATGTTCGGAATCATAGCAGGAAAGACGAGCTAAGCTTTCAACTCCTAGGCAAAAAGTCTTTGATTCGATTGATTTTCACTCTTTCGTCCAAAAACTCTAACTAGTCCATCAGCCAAGCCCTTCTGACTCTCTCCTATTCGTCCAGTTAAGTAAGAAAGGCAGCTTCGAGGCATAGGACCTTGAGGTGGTTTTAGCGAAGCCGGGATTCAGGAAGTTCGGCCGAGGGCAAGACAGTCAATAGGAATTGTATCTACTCTATCACCTTCAGGTTCAGTCAAAAGCATGAGACTGAAGAAATTAGGCATCTGTAGCAAAGTCAGTAGCAAAGGAAGCAGTCCAAGGCCCTCAGGCCTATCTCACTTTCTCGATGGGAAGAAGAGCTTGGGCTCACCATCCAAGCTCCCTCCTAGAAAGAACGGCTATTGGGCTGCAGTTCTGCCTTTCCTTAGAATCAAGATCGTAGCGTAGAGTAATCAAAGAAGTAGAAGTCAGATAAGAGTTGACTAGGATTCTGAAATCCGTTGATTGAATGTCTATCACTGTCACATCCTAGACAGTTTGAACTTTAGTTTCATACCAAGGGAATTCTATACTATAATCAGTGCATTTCCCCTGAATCAAGAAATCCCAAAGACCATATCTCGAGAAGAGGAAGAATCAAGGCATTCAGTCTTTCAAAGCGCAGTTATAAGGGCAGAGAACGGCCTTATACAGGACCATTCTTCGGAGAGATTCCATCAACATCTGTGAAAGGCATTCCATGTTCAATCTTTGACCTTTCACATAGAGTGAGATAGGAAGATCTGTTGTTCTTTATAGTCATCTTTGGCTAATGAACAGCCTGATAGGTTTAGAATCACCCTTTGACCCTCTTGTTGACTCTGGGCAGAGTGATCTGATCCTTCTCCTCAGATGAAGTCGATCACTTCCTTTGCCTTCCTTTGTTTTGGCACTTCTCTATGAACTGCGTAGTCCCCCACTCAACTAACCTAACTAAGAGCACTCTCCCTTCCTTCATTACCGGTGAAAAGAAGTTCACAGCTCAACCCATAGACGGAAAGCTTCCACCATGATCCGGCTAAGACCCTCTCCCCCACCTATCCATTTTTGAGGTAGGCGGGTTGGGTTAGCCAAAGTCCCCTCTCCAAGAAGGAGCTGCTTTCTCGACTCTCCGGTGAAAGAGCTGATCCCCTCTCTGTCCCTTTCCTTTGAAATCAGGCTTTGTCCCGGTCAGTCAAAGAAAGAGAGGAAGTCAACCTTCTTTTCCCTTCTACTTGAGAGCCCTCCCCTCCAGTTCTTTGGAATCCATTTCATCACAAGAAAGAAAGCTCTATGCTAGGATCTCCTGGAATCGCTTTCATCAGGCAATCACATTCTATTCAGATAGAAGAAGAACACCCTCCATGGCGGTACAAGGGATTGAGTCAGAGCCTTAGCTTGACTACAGGAACTCAAGCAAAGGACTTCCATTGAAGAAGACGGATAACCGGACTCGAAGGACTGTCAGGTCAGAAGATTGCCTTGCAAAGACAAAAAAGTTGACTGACTTGATGCTTTCAAGAAGTGAAGAGAAGAATTCAAGACTGCACACTTCTTCGTTTAGTAGATTCCCCGCTTTCCTTATCTGAACCGGAAGATAGATCGAAGAGAGGGGGTCTATGACTGAGCTTCACTCCTCTCCTTTAGTAGAGCCAATGCCTCCTCTCTCGCTGCTACTGAGCTACCTCATTCTCTTCCTGTTGAGGTGGGAAACCCCTCATCCCTTGGTTGTCAATCAGTTTCGTTTGAAACCCCTGGTCGAGCTTCTGTCTTCTGCTTCTTCTGTTGATTTCCCTGTTTTGCTTGATTCTCTGGTATCTGGTCTTTCTTCTCTTTTCCACTCAGAAGCTGGTCTTCAATTAGCTTAGCTTTAGCTGGGGAGGAAAGAACGGAAAGAAAGAAGAAGGTAGGACGCTAACCTTGCTTTCAGTAATGGTCAGACTGGCAATTTGTCCTTCTAGCAATGTGTCCCTTCCTTGTTGGGTTAGACCCTTCCTTTGTCAACACACCTATCAAGTAGGGAAGGAATGAACCTTTGGGCGAGTTCTCCTACAAGACTGTGATGAAAGAGGTTTCTGTCGAGGGTAAGATCAAGTTCTTCTTTATACCATCCCTTTCGGGGGAGCTATTCCCTTCCCCGGGAGTCACTTGAGCTAGGGCCTAATGAATGGCTAAGACAAATCATTCTGTCTTCCATGCTTTTCTTTGGTCAACAACCAAGCACATCTCACTATAGTTCTTCACTACTCCGTGCAGGCTTGACTACGTTCAGTCTGTATGGAGGGAATCCTTTTTTCTCAATCAATCATGCCTCAACTGGATAAATTCACTTATTTCACACAATTCTTCTGGTTATGCCTTTTCCTCTTTACTTTCTATATTCCCATATGCAATGATGGAGATGGAGTACTTGGGATCAGCAGAATTCTAAAACTACGGAACCAACTGGTTTCAAACCGGGGGAACAAAATCCGGAGCAACGACCCCAACAGTTTGGAAGATATCTTGAGAAAAGGTTTGAGCACCGGTGTATCCTATATGTACTCTAGTTTATTCGAAGTATCCCAATGGTGTAACGCCGTCGACTTATTGGGAAAAAGGAGGAAAATCACTTTTCTCTCTTGTTTCGGAGAAATAAGTTGCTTACGAGGAATGGAAAGAAACATCTTATATTTGATCTCGAAGTCCTTATATGGCGCTTCTTCTTCAAATCCTGGATGGAGGATCACTTGTAGGAATGACATAATGCTAATCCATGTTCCACACGGCCAAGGAAGAATAAAAAAATAAGAAAGGTCTTGCTTATATTATAATAGTTGCTCGTTCGTTCATAAATTCACTCGACCACTTTTTAGTCTTGCTACACGACACGAGTCTAGGGTGAAGTTGAAGCAGACACGGTCAAGTAAAGTCGACTTCACAAGTGATTCAACATACCATATATATGGATGGAAATAAAAAAGGAGAGAAGGGTCTCGCCCAGGTGGCTCCCGCAAGGTAACGACTTCAAACTAAAACAAAGAACGTTCTTCTCCAAGGCATGAGTCAAAGAAAATGCTGTATGTATTGTATTGCAAGACCCGTCGATAAGCTAAGGCTACGACATGAAGGAAGGCCAGAAGAACTAAAGAACCACGCCCACCAGAGCTAAAGGAGACCGAAGGGACTTGCGGGAGGTGAAGGTCGCTGGCTTGCCCGTGGGCCGTGGTATCTGACGGGACATTGGCCTCCCTCCCGCTACGGCTCGCTGTACGTTCCTTTAGCTATAGGCGTGTCCAATCCGATAATAGTCCGTTCCACATAGTGCAAGGAAGCTCGGTGGGGTTTCATACGAGGGTCCTGCGTACTGTGCCATCGTCCAACCAGTACAGTACGGCCATTTCAAATCGCCCCGCGAAGACGGACGTTCAGAAAGAAAGGTTATAGAGATTATCAATCGCTCTTTTTAGTGGGGAGGAATAGTGCAGGAAGGGAGCGAGACCAAGCCGAGCCACTAGGAGAGTAAGCCCTTCCCACGTGTCAAGTTGAATACATGAATGCAGCCTCAGCCAGAGAGATCAACCTGCGCCTTAGCACAAGCACTAAGTCAGCCCTAAACTAAAGGAAAGGCCTTTGATTTTCAGCAAGCATTTTTTGAAAGTAACAATTCTATTTGGTTTCAGTAGGGAACTAACTCCTTTCTTGCAAAGCAGCTTTATGAGAAAGAAGTGCAGCAAGTACTTTTTGAGAAAGAAGTTGTCTGTGTATTGGATCCGCTCTTCTGTTAGCATGAACATGAATTAGATTCTATTCGTCTTATTTATTCTTAAGAGAACCCCCCACCCGAACCATTCTTAAGACCACCAAGCTCTCTCGAATGAGTTCTATTTTTTCTGCTTTCGAGAGACACTGGGGGCTAAATCTCCTCCTAACTAATAAGTTAAACTTTGTGCCTAGATCGTCCTGAAGACGGATGCGACGGGAAGAAGTGGCATTTGGAAGTGTTGCTGACTTAACATTTAGGTTTCGGCATAACAAAGCTTGCACTGTCTTTTCGCACTTAGGCGCACAGCGTGCCATTGGTAATGATTTTACTACGGTGCCACAAATTCGCAAACTGATCCTAAGTAATCGTTGTTGTTCATTAGATTCCGGAGGAACTACTTCGTTAGGATTGGGGAATTGCTGCGATTCTTCCTGAATAGCCTGGATTCTCCCGTCGAGAGTCACTTTGAAAGTCTTACCTAAACTCTTCCGACTGAAGATGATGAAGCCTATAAAACAACGAGCTACTATCATTTCTTCATTATAGATTGAGATCTTCTTCGAACTTAATGCACAAATAGATGGAATAGCAGCAAATAGCATCTTTCTAGCTTGCATCTTCGTGGAACTCAATCTCATTTAGAAAGGTTCTCTCTCTCTTTCAGCAACTGAACGGGAAGTGGTTTAGGAAAGGACTTTAGAATCAATCGGATGCGCTCGCCCAGCGAGAAAGGCCCTGACCCTGCCAACCAAGTCAAAATCAAAAAGAAAGAAGAGAACGAAAGGGTTGACTTGCTTACTTGTTAGAGTAAGGAGAAAAGAGAACTTCGTATTTTGGTAATTCTCTAGGAGTCATGTTTAACCTTGAATGCTATTAATAAATTCTACAGCAATAGTCCCTCGGACTCGGAAAGTTATAACGAAAATGGCTAACCCAATAGCTGATTCCGCAGCTGCCACCGTTGAAACCAATGAAGCAAATGATTGACCCATCATATCATCCGAAGAAACGGAAAATACCAAAAAGTTCGAATTCACAGCTAATAACATTGATTCAATTGGCATTGACATAATAGGAATATTTCGTCTATTAAGGAGGATTCCCCGAATACCTAAAATAGAGATGATCATAGAAAATGTAAAATATTTGATAGGATCCGTTTCGGAAACGTGGAATGGAAGATAAATTCAAATGTTATAGAATTGATTTTTCAAGCTCAAATAAAAAAAAATTCCCATTCATTTATTCATTTAGGGTAGTGCCTAAGTGAGTTCCCCTTCCTTATTGACCGACGAATCGTGCTCCAACTCCATCTTGGACTTTGCTTTGAAAATCCTTGATTTCATTGAAGGTGGAATGGATCACGGGGCATTCTTTCTTTTTAACAGAAAAGCATGAGTGAAGAGTCGATTCAACAAAAGAGACAAAAGCTTCTCCCTGGGTTCCTTCACTGGGCGACTTAACTTCCTTTCGAGTAGGGGTAGGCCCTTTCCCAATGCTTTAGTCCAACGGCGGTAATAAAGTCTAATGCTGGGTAGGGGATTGATTTTTCTCTTTTACAACTGCTTTCCTTTAAGCTGCCTTTCTCTTATCTACGATAGGAGCAAACTCAACAGATTCAATGGCAGCAGAGTCGTGAATAAGAGCTGTTCCTATTCCTTCAACAGCTAAATCCTGGAGGATGGCACTTGAATCTGTTCTGTAAAGAAAGCTAGTCCTATTCCCACCGACCACTACTCTAACAGCTGCCTATTCTTTCTTTCCCGAGGGGAACTGAACTCGCTCCTTACCCCGGCTCCACTCCAGACCAATCCCCTAACCCTACCCTTTTTCTGAGAATCATTCCTTCCCCACCTTCTGCCGATCCTGCTTGACTTTCTTACTGCGCCGCTTTAATAGAATGCCAATGCTTTTCACAGACGGAGAAAGCCCTCTTTTAGAGATGCTGGTATTCGTAAGTCAGCCGGCTACTAGTCAAGGTCTTCGTTTTTCAAGAGATTTGTCATTCAATTGATTACAGCTAATATCATAAGAATGATAAGAACTCATTCTGCATTGAATCCTTCGTGCGGGCTCTGGTTCCCCGTAGCCACCGGATTGCCAAGCATTTGGTACTAAGGTTCCTCCTCCCTTTTTTTTTTAGTAACAAAATAAACCAGAAGTAGGACCAAACTGAGAGTGAGCAGCATAAAGAAAGATGGATTTGTGAATGAGAAATACAAGTCCCCTATTTTCATAGGAATCAATGGGAGAATCTCAAATTGCTCAAGGGGGCTGGGGATAGGGTCGTCCGGGCTGGGAGTAACGTCGTGCAAGGCCGGGGCCCTCTGCCCCGTCTCAGGGGATTGGGGGATGGGGAAAAGACTGACATTCTTTTTATTTAAGTCAAAACCCATTAGGCAACCCCAATTGTTGCAAAATAGAAGAAGAAAGAGGAGAAAGTGCCCCCCCTGATATAAAGTTAAAGCACCAAAGAGTCTTTTTAAAAAAAAAAAACATGGAAAAGAATATTTTCATTTTTATTTCCGATTTTCAGATCTCTCCACCAATCGGATATGATAAATTAAAAAAAAAAAAAGTTGTAGAAAAAAAAAATTAACAAAGATAGAATAAAAATGATTATTGATATCCCCCCACTTGTATTGGGTTTGTGGAGTTCAACCACAGGCTCTAGAGTGACACCTTCCCACCCGATAACAAGTTTGTGACAGAAGTCCCAATTAAGATATAACTTGATGACCATAATACAGTTATATCCTAAGACATAAAAAAGCAGTATTCCAAAAAGACCATTGATTACTCGAATAATATCATTGTGGAAAGTGGAGAACAGCCATCGGACCGGATTTGTCATAAAATGGAGATTCTTTCGTTTCCTTCCTTACCCAACATAGAACCCCAAGCAATCTAACAAGCACACGCAGTCACATAAGACAGGGTTTTCCTATGGGAAATTTCTAAGCTATCTAGTGTGGTAGGACTTTCTTTGATGGTTCATGTAGGCTTGGGTCTTTCATTCGGGCCCTATTGGGGCACCCTGTGGGCCAATGCGTATAAGCTTGGGCTTTCTTAACGTGGCTCATTTGACGACTCAGTACATGGATGTCACGACTCTATTGGCATCGAATATCGAATATTTTCTACGTAAGCTGGTTGTACAAAGTTTGTTACAATGTGATTCGGGTATATTTGTGTGCTCCGCAAGGTAGCCAGAGCCAGCCAGGTTTTCATTAAACAGGCATGATACTAGAAACTAGATTTGAGTCAGACAGCTTTATAATAGGTTACGAAGGTTTTATTTGAAGATATTTTATGTAAGTGGTTCAATATAGAATCTATATAAAGTCTTTTTGATATAAACTAAACTAGTTCAAAAAGGGGGCCCGTAAGCAATGAATTTTTTTATGGATTCTCCGCTGAAGAACGGATCCAAGGAAAGACAACCCACCATCCTAAAAAAGAATTCTGATTCCCTCGTCGACGCCCGTTGACCGTATGAAGCGCAGCCACCTTACTCATCATATCGAAAGAAAGAGAGACAAAGTCGGACACTGATTCCAAGCTTTCAAAGCAAGATAGGGATAGTGAGTCAATCGATCACCCGAAAGAAGGCAGCAGGCCGGATGATTAGCACTAGAGAGCGCCTGAAGGAAGGATGTTTATCCCTCAATCGCTGATCCAGCAAGAATGTCAGATGAGACCTATGTTGAGTCAAATAGGCTTCCTATTGACTATTGGTCTGTTTGCAACCGGGATTAGTGAGACCCGGAGGGTAAAGGCTTTACCATGAGAGTAAGCGGAACAGATCCCATTTCCGAGCACTGAGCGGAACCATCCGAGCACACCGTGGGATATGAATCTTCACTCCCTCGCGCTTGGGTCCGAGCTTTGGGATGAATTTGTTCTTTCCTTTGGATGTTAGTGCGGATATAGTGAGTGTGCACTTAGCTGTTTTTTCACTAATCTCTCTTCATAAGTTAGATCAGAAGGTCGAAATTACGTAATAAAAAAAAGAAGAGAGTTTCGAGAATGGGTTCAGAAAATCGACGTCATCTTCATTGATGAATTCTTAAAATTTACTAAGTAAGAAAGATTGAATGCGATGCACGAAGTCGAAGTGCGCATGAATTTCCTATATATATTCTATAAGATAGGGCATTCCTAGGTAGACCGTCAGATCTTCCCACGTTTTGAGCTCGGGCTTGGCTCATTTTCTTTCTCCCATGCCTTTCCTGGTGGAAACAACCACTGGCGATTTCCGACAAGTCTTTCTGTTAGTTTACACTTTCTTTTCATTTCTCTTTTTTAATTGAAGTTCCTTCCCTTTTGCCGTACCTGTGGGGTGTCTTTTTGTAGTTCTTCTTCTTTTGAACTCTTCATACACCTCCCTATCTCTAAGTGTTATGATTTGCTCTTTGCATTTACCTCAGTGTAGTACTCTTTAAGAGTCTTTTACAGATGAGTAATCATTGTAGAGATAGACGGGCAACTAGGTTTTATGAGGGTAGGGTGAGGGGGTAAGTGCTTGAACCCCTCAGAGACATAGCCTTACCATAGGTTTTTTTATCTCTAAAGAGTAACATATAGGGCTAGGGCATTTTTCTTTTCGTGCTTCTCCCTTCTTATCCTTTTCTAAGGAACTAAGGAGTTAACGATATCTCGCTTAAGGAGATATCTAGCCAAGCGATTCACCTGATCCAGACACGCCAATAGGCGGGTTTGAAGATAGTAAGTAAGAGTAGTGGCATTCTCATCAAAAGGATAAGTAAGTTCGCAATCCAGTGATAAAGTGAAAAAAGGTGCTTTTTTCTGCGCATATTCCCTGGTGAGGATATGCATATAATCTTTTAGGTATTAGAATAAAGATTATAGGTTACAGTTTCTAATCTATAGGATTGATTCTGGCTTCTGTAGGACTACTAACTAGACTATTCTCTCCGGGCCTTTGCTAAAAACGTTGGAAGGAAATCTGTGCGAAGGCTTTCTGTGGGTAAGGCAAAGGTAGATGTAAGATTGCGATATGTGTCTTACCTTGGTAATTCCTTTATTTACCTAGTGGGTCTAACTAGATTTTATGTCTAAGGAAGAGGAGAATCGCCCTAAAGAGCCTGCCTAGTCCTTCTCGAATCCTGAGAGTTCTGTTCCATTTCGTAAGCGAGTTTTCAGTGTGAAGTACTTCCATTCGCCCCTCCTCCAATTGCGGACTCCTTGTCAGAAGAGTTATCAAGCGCAAGGGAAAAGACTAGCAAGCCAATTACAGTCTTAAGGGTTGGTGTTCGAATTCTCTTCTCATTGGATCCAGTTGGAATTGTAGTTCTCTTTGCTGTTGTGCCAAGCGAGGGAGTTCTTTGAGAACTCTACCAATAATTAGGGTGCAGGCAAGTTTACTCGCTTCTCCTCGAATTGCATAAGAAAGATGGTTCTGGAGAGAAATCCTACCCGCAAGCATTTGCTTATAGAATGGTGGAGGGAGGAAGAGGTAGCAATACATTCCGCCTGATGCTTGATCACTGCATTCGTGATATATCAAATCTCCGATCTATGATGAATAGTTCCTTTTTTTTATAGGATCATATTTCTTTCTAGTCCTAAGCATTTTAATTGGACCTTTCTCCTTGACTTTTTGGAAGATTTTCATCCGGGATTGGAACGACCTATGTTGTAACGGAGGAGAGAAGGTGAACCAGCTTCCTTTGGTCGCCTCTCCCGTCTGGTCGAGTAGCTTTCGCTCCTTCCTACTTACTTTATTATAATATAAGCGGCTACGTGGCCTATTGGGAGCTTTTTAGTCATAGTGGGAGCTTTCGGAAATCACTTTGCAGGTCAAGATCATAGGAAGAGGGAAGAACAAGGGAGAAGATCTTTTTTAAAAGAAGACGATTCCAAAACGGAGAATAGGATGCCTTAAAGTAAAGGTAAATAAGAAAGATCATAAATAAAAAAGAAAATAGCTGCCTAGCCCGCGGGAAACAGAAGGTTAGGTTAGGAAGGGAGAAAGGATATTTACCAAGACTACTGAAAGAGCACAGATTCGGCTTGGGAGTTCTCACTCGGGCTACTAATCTCCTCTTCTCCTACTCATAAGAACCAGAACAGGCACTCGTAATCGTCCCTAACCTCTGTCTCTAACCTATTCCCTTTCCTCTGTCCTTTTTTTTACCCTTTGTTTGAACAGCAAGCCGGAACTGGATTCAATTTCAATAGAGAAAGCTATCAATGGTCACATTGAGACGGGAACAGATGGGAAGTTCGCCCTCCAGTTCTATTCCTTTGGATGAGACGGCGGTGAGCAATCGATAGAGAGCAAGGGATGCTAGCGCTCTTCTACTCAGATTCCTTGCTTCAGTTGGTTCAGGAAGCTTTGGCATCGAGACGCATTACGATAGCTATAGCTAGGCCGGGTGGGATTCTCTCTCTATCTAATGGTTATGAATCAAGTGATGAATCAAGTGGATCCTTTGCCCCTTACCTCAGTAGCTGGGAAGGCAGGCCCTTAGCTTCAACTAGTTCAGTTTTAGTATTTCTCAGGAGTAGTTGCATTGCTAGTAGGCAGAAAATCAGTAGTGCGTTAGCTTATCTGTTCATTTTCAAACAACCCTTGTTTGTGCTCCTTTATCTTTCTAAGCCGCTCTCGCTAGCAGGGAATCTAGTTCAGCAAGGTCCATAGGGTGAGCTCGCTTGAAGCTGGGGCGCGTCTGGTGGTATCGTATATAAGAGAGAGGTTTCTTTTAGGTATGAAAGATGATCTTAACTAGAAATTGAAATTTCATAAGAGAAGAAAGAGAGGTAAATGAAAGGTATGCCAGTTTCCTTCTTGCTTTTGCTTATCGGGGGTTTTGGCAGAATTGGGTTCGACTCCCATAGCCCCTTTTGCGGCATTCCCCCTGACCTCGAGGTCAAATGAATTGAATTTGAATGATGGAATTCTCTGTAAGAGCTGCGGAACTAACAACTCTATTAGAAAGTAGAATTACCAACTTTTACACAAATTTTCAAATAAATTTTTATTTTCGTATTTTTTTTTATGGTCAAATTCTTCGTAATTTTTTGGAGGCTGTCCCACTTATGAAGAATGTTCCAAAAAGCCTTATACTTTATTTCGTTTTTAGTGTAAGAATAGTATGTCTTCTTGGTTTGTCCAAGTTCTTGGTTTCACTCGGCTATGTTTTCATGGACGACCTTTTTCGTGCCGTTTCTCAATTTTACCCCAATGCGCCGGGAGGAATGTCAGGGGGGTTCAATCAACCTCCTGCCCCGGAGGGGTATTCCGCTGTCCCTGTATTTGAAATTGAAAACCTTGATCAGCCTGGTCCTTCAGCTTCAGAAGGAGAGGGTCGGGCTGTCAGGGATTGTAGCACAGAATTGTGGAATATTGAGGAATTGCGAAAGGATAAATACCTTAATTGCAGCTATCGCAATGCCTTAATAAGGCAAGAAAAGATTATAATTGAAATAAAAAAACAGTCTCTTTTATCCGGAAATAACATATCAGATGATGATATCCGGAGAGGAGTAGACATTTATTTAACTGATATAATGGATAATTATAATAAAAATTCTCGAAAAAGAAGGCTTTCTCTGATTCTACGAGATTTGACCGAACGTGGGTCGGCTAGTCTCTATTTTTATCCTATAGTCAAAGAAATAGAATCTCTGAATGGCCCTTTTGTTTAGCGTTCGTAGTTCAAATGATTTCTAATTGTCTTCACCTTCTTTTCTATGTCCGTGGGCCACCGCATATCGTATCAAGCTATTGGTGAAGCTGCTACCTGGGCTTGGCTTGAATGACTGTTTTTGCTCAAGTCAAGAGAAAATCTTAACAAGTTACGATCCGGTTGTAGTCTTATTGACTTGACATATCTTGTCAATAGGACAAGGCCCACCCTCGAGGTGGGGAGGTGAGTGAGGGATCGGGGGCTCACCAACATTTTTAGGAGAAGGAATCGAATTGGCGGCATCACCAAACAAAGGATGTTCTCAGCGGCTATGCTTAACACGGATCCCATGATAGTGGTAAATCTTCCATTTCTTTAGGAATAGATGTTTTCGAGTAGAATGACGAAAGAAAAGGAAGTCTTTTAATCAGCAAAGGGGAAACACTTAGCGGCTTGAAAACGACTTTATAAAGGAAGGAAAGAAGTCCAATAGCAACTGATCAACGCTTTGAGCGCTTCTTCCTTTTTAATTTGAATTCCCGTTATACGCGATGTGGCGAATCAGACTGATTCAACGACGACGAGATATGCCTGCATTAAGATTTAAAACTTGTCGTCTACTTTCAGGAAATGTTCGGAACAGAGAACTTAAAATAATACAACGCCGCATTCTCCGAAGATTGAGGAACAAGAAGAGATCTATTAAGAGAAAGATTTATCCGAGAGAAAATCTTAACAGTTACATCCAATCACAAACTACACGAAAGTTGCCCCTTTTTCATGGGGATTTACCCATCACAGAGATGCACAGAGGAACAGAACGAACTTCATATATCCCTTTTCTACTCAATCCAGAAACAAGATCGGACGTTATTCCGGTTCGTCTCCATTTTCGTGAAACTATTCCTCAAGCAAGGCAGCCGATAAGTCATCGAAGGGTTTGTGTGAATAATCGAATGGTAAGCATTACTCGTTTGAAAGTTTCCCACGGTGATCTAATATCTTTTCAAGAAAATGACGCGAGAATCCGCGGTGAAGAAATAAGGAGATCTTTCTATATCGAAATATCAGTTGAAAAAATCATAGGCAAATTCCTGGATCACCCGGTAAGAATGTGGAGAAGAACCAAAACAGAATGGTTCCACCTACTCAAAACTAAGCGGGGATGCCGCCTACTACTAAAATCCCGGTTTTTGCAACAACAGTTGCGTTATTCTATGCAAGAAGAAGACTTAGAAAGAACAAAGAAGTTTGGATCCGAAAAAGTATGCTTAGGCAGTTCCTTCGCTGAGCACAACAGAATGAAGAGGAATTTGTATCATTTCAAATCCCTATTCTTATCGAAGAGAAGAAACGAGAAAAACCGAAATCTTCCTACTCGAACAAGAAGTCCTATAGTTTACAACTCTTCTTTATATAGTAATTCGACCTATTGCTCCGCATCCCCCCATCAGTTTACTATGAAGAGAAGAATCAAAAGGATCGAACTACCTACTCATTATTCGGAGGTGAATCATAGAACACCAAAAGCGGTGGTCTTTTATGGACCTAACATAGGTCACATCCCTCACGACATAAGATTGAAAGATCCAAACCTTCCTCTTCGGAGCGGAAACGGACGTGGCCAAAACATATAAAGATCGGCGTAGTCGCTCATAGTAAATATAAGTGAATCAAGTTTTTGCCTTGGATTGGGGGCTTGTCTATATTATTATTGTTTTTCAATCTCGTTCTTTTATTTTTTAAATAAAAAACATAATGATGATTGATCCTTTTGTCGGCCAATCATCTGAATAGACTCATAGCTTTGAGAAATATCGTATGAGAAATAAATCTCATTTTGAGTTGAGTAAACAAAAAGGCCTGGTTCACGAATGAAATTCTCGAGAAAGAGTTCTTCGCTTTCGGAATGGAAGTCGGATCGGAACAACAAGGAGAAGGAGGTCATAGGTTAGCCCCGGGAGAGAGCAATCTCTTGCGGAGAAGGACGGAATTGCCCGGCGAGACCAGACTACATTTTTCCATTCTTCGTAAGCTCCTTTCTGACTTCTGAAGAAAGCCCGAACTCGCATTCCCACAGTAGGGGAGAGAAAGTACGTTAGAATGACTATCTATCATGCGGACAAAATCTGAGTTATTCAGGCCTTTAGGTGAGTTCGAGGAATCGTAAGTATCTAAGTGCAACTCCGAATAGCTATGCGATGGTTGTCGCAATCGTTGTTGCTCTGTTATTCTTTGATTTTTTTTTGTCTGATCACACTCGAAATATGAGAAAGACTCTTCGCCCGTTATCTCCTCATCTTCCTATTTATAAGCCACAACTTACTGCGACGTTTTCCATTTTCCATAGAATGTGTAGATTGTTCATTCTTATTAAGCTCGACTTAGCTTTACACGGTCCTGTAAGACTTTTCTTTTCTTTTCTTGATCGTTGTCCATGTTGGCGAAGACTCCCTTTGCCAATTAGAGTGCTTGTGCACTCTTTTTTTGCCATTTTCGTGGTAAAAATTTCACTTCTCTTTTTCAACGAGCTCTCAAAGGCCGTCGCGCCGTTCTTGCCCTCGAGTTCCGGCATGACGGGCGGGGGAAACCCGTGTCCAACGCCACCGCAGCCAGATTTCAGTAATGTTTTCACTTTTCCGGCCTATCAAGACGAAGACGAAGCCTGGCAGCGAGAAAGAACGAGTCCTTTTTATTTGGAAACGGAACGAGAAATGATCTATATCGAGCAAGAAGAAAACAGAATTATTGATGAAGTAAAAAAAATCCTATATAATGAGGGAATCCACCTTGAGGATCCCAAGGATGTTCGTCGCGCTATCGAATGCGTGTTTGTAGACATATGGGAATTAGAGTCTTTTGGCGAGAGAAAAAGGGCGGCGTGTCAAATGTTAGGGGTGCTCCGTCAGCACAAGGCGCAAAGCCGCCTTTTTGGCACGATTCTGGAAAAACTCCGCGAATACAATCCCTAAAAGGTGGACTAACTAACGAAAGAGAGAGAGAACCTTTCTAAATGAGATTGAGTTCCACGAAGATGCAAGCTAGAAAGATGCTATTTGAGATAATCCCATTGATTGATATGAAGATAGGAAACTTGTATTTCTCATTCACAAATCCCTCTTTCTTTATGCTGCTCACTCTCAGTTTGGTCTTACTTCTTATTTATTTTGTTACTAAAAAGGGAGGAGGAAAGTCAGTAGCCAATGCTTGGCAATCCTTGGTAGAGCTTATTTATGATTTCGTGCCGAACCTGGTAAACGAACAAATAGGTGGTCTTTCCGGAAATGTGAAACAACCGTTTTTCCCTTGCATCTCGGTCACTTTGACTTTTTCGTTATTTTGTAATCCACTTTGATTTCTTTTCTAATTTGTGAATTTCTAATGATCGCTGTGTTATGCATGCTGGATCTTCTACTATTCTTTTTTTTTTTCGAAAGCGTGCTAATCCCTATGTTCATTATTATATCCGTAAGTAACTTAGTGCAACATGGCAAATTTCATCGAGAGGAATCAGCAAAGAAAAGAAAAAGTCGATACAGGTCATTTGAAAAGCAAGAAAGTAGCACACTAGTAAAGGCACTCGATTAGCCGGCAAAAGCCCTCTCCTTAATGATGTTCTTAGCTTTTTAAAAAGGAATTTATAGAGGTTGGATCAATAGCAATAGTAGACACGCCCAGATCCTTTGCGCTTGAACGTGGTGAGGAAGGAAGATGCCCACTCCTGTTTTTGCGGCGTAACGACTGGTGCGAGTCACACATACTACCTACGAGTCTCATTCTCTCGCATTCGTCCTTACCTGTGTGATATGATATTGATCCAGTTTAGGCAGCTTTCAGTCTCTATAAACAAAATGGAATATCTTTTCCACAAGGTTTAGAATCCTAAATGCCATCTTTGGCTGTTCTGGCTGTGAACGAATTCCCTATTTCGTAATAGAAAGGGACTTATTCAACATATGGCTATGAATCAATACCCGGATAAGCCCTTACAAGCTGTGAGGTATTAAGGGCAATGCTAGTATGGGACTTCTTATCCCTATTGGAGAGAAAAGAATAGGCAAGCTGCTTGGGGCTCCCTGGGTTTGCTAGATTGGACACAGATATTATACCGTGGGGCACGAAATCCTTATTCCTTATCATTAATAGCCTAAAATGTTATTAGCTTATTCAATTCCCTAGGAATTAGTCATAGCGGGCATATCTCCATCTCCTAGTTATAGTTCGAGGAGAAAGGAAGAAGGAGCTGCTATTGAAAAAAGGAAAATATCATCCCAAGAGTGCGAAAGACGGCTATTCCTCAGGCAAGGAGCGCTTCCTCTAGAGAATCTGGAATATGTCCGAACGGATTTCCCCGATACCGGAGCAGCTAAAGGAAGTGAAACTCTCCGAGGAGGGTGAATCAATAGGAATAGGCAGATAATGCCCAATAGGGTCTTTGGCCGTTTTATCATCTATAGAATAAGCTGTTTTCGAATAAGCTGGAATCGGTTGTTCAAGAAGGGATTGCACTCAGGCTGGATCACTGACTGGATGTCCGAGGGTAAGGTAAGCGTGTGGAATAAAGATAAAAGGCTTTTCGCTTAATGTTATTTGCTGCTGCCGCATAAGATGAATGGGAAGCTAATTAAGCTATTATTCTTTCCTTTCCGTGACATGAAAGCTAAGATGTGAGTCTTGCAGCTATTATCTTTTTTAGTGCAAGTTCCGCTTAAGAATCTTATTGACAAGTCTTCTTCCAGCGGATGAAGTCAGGATAACAGCTATTTGACATGAAGTACAGCATTGCGATAAAGTCTATATAGAATAGAAAGAAAACCTTTGGGGCGAAGAAAGAATGAAGCGACTGAGTCTGCTCCTGATTCTAGCGAAAGTTCCTCGAGGATAGGAAAACTTCCCCGAAGGCAAGGCGGGAAGGTGAGCCTACTAAAGGGAAAGGAGGCGCTGAGGCGACAACCCCATAAAGGAAGGGCACCGCTCAAACTGTCTAAGGCTTAGCGATTAGAGAAGCGAAGCAGGCTTACTGAGAGAAAGATATAAATCGAAAGGGAAAGAGATAGGCAAGCGATAAAGCGCATAGCAGCACATAAAAACAAAGACCTTCACGCGACGACCACGCCCGACGGGAGATGGGTGTGTGTTTGCAAGGTAACAGGCTATGACACCGATCAAGCTTAAGAATTTGTGCTGGAGGGCGGAGGCTGTAGTTCCAACTCCAACGTCTGAAGAAAGATTCGAAGATACAGACGCAGACGCCTAACCAAGAGATTCTGTTTCCCCCGAACTAACGGATTCAATTTATCTAGAATATTAAGCGACGAGGCCAGAGGATTCCGCATCTAAAGACAAAGACACAGAATATGACGGTGGGTTACGGTCAATAGTTTTTTAAAATCTTAAGACTTAATATTAGTAGAAAGAATAAAGCCCCGTGCTTTGTCACAGGGCCGAGAAGGAAGAACAATACGACAGAACAATCCCCTTACCAAAGAAGCGCTAGCGTATAGCGCGCTGCGAGGATTGCGCTTGCTGCAAAGGAAAGGTAACCTATCGTCTCATACTAAGACCTAGCCTAGCCACCGCCTTCTCTTATCTTCCCTTTCGACGTAGCTTTCGAAGCAGGACGAGAAGGGGTCAAAATCGGGAAAAAAACACATAGGATGCTCGAATGCTTTTGTTGAGCCGAATGTGGGATTGATCCATTCTATTCGCTAATTCGGCCATTTAACAAAGAAAGACGGACTATCCTGCTTTCACTGATAGCTATTGCGAATCAAAAGAGAGGAAACCCTTGTTCACTCAGAGTTCTTTCTGAAACAGAATCGAATTACCCTACTCACCTAACCCACCAAGACCGGATAAGCAGCTAACAAGAGGCTAGCAGCCCTTATCAATAGCAGCGGAGTCACGAAAATACCCCTTTTAATTAAAGCGCTGATTCACTAGCAGTCTTCCAATTCGACTGAATAAGTCTTTTTGTGGTTAAGCTGGGGCCAGGGTCAAAAGTTTTTCCATCTCCGGGGATCAGATCAGGCAGAGCCTCTACGCTTTCTTCCTTTGCTAAAGCTACCGGGTCTTCATTTTAAAAAAATGCATTTACCTTTCTCCCCTGGGAGGAGAACCTGAATCTAGCGAGGGTGTCCTCGTAAAGTAATGAAGTGAAGTATCCATATTATAATACCGAGTGCCAGAAGGCAGATGAGCTAATCGTAGCCCTCGTCTCGTAAGGCCAAGAGTTCTGCCATTCCTCTCTGTCAACTCGAAGTCTAAGGCAAGGAACTTTCTATATTAAAGAGGGTATTCCAGGCCAGGCACCTTTCCTCATTTAAAAGCGCAATCACAACTGTCGAAGCGAGTGCTCTACTATCTCCGCTCCGATAAGATGGATGGGCTTCATCCAATAGCAAAAATAGTAAAATAAGATGACATAGAAGGAAAGCTGGGGGGGAGATTCATTTAATCAGTAGTTCAGATAGCCACACCCACGGACATCAGGAAGTTAATCAGTAGCTTTGAGACTGGAGCTAGTGGCATAGATTTACTTTTCATCTTTCGAGCCCAAGCCCCTTCATTCTAATAATAATGAAGCCGGTAGGCCCAATCCGCTTATCATTTCTCAGAACAGCGGCCTACCGCTGACTGACTTTATTTCCATAGGAGATCTGGTTGCTTTCCAATACGAGTGGCAAATGCGTGCACCTCTTTCAGAGCCTCTTTGAAAGCCTTGCTTGGGCCTTCCCTGATGCCCAGAGTCTTATCTCTGATGGTCTCATTGAGGATGTCATTCTCTTGTAGAGTAACAACACCTCTTCTCGCTGCAGGTTGGTCAATACCTGCAGCGAACACAAGGAACTGTTGTCCAGAGATCCCGCCCAAAAGAGTTATGGGTTTACCAAACTCTGTTTGGGTACCAAGTATTGGGACCTGGTAATCTAGACCCTTCTCTGCGACTAGATCATATAATCTCCATAGCTGTCCAAAAAAAACGGACTACTACTGGATCCTCTCGAGTTGCTTTCCAGCGACTAGAGACGATAGGCGCATTGAAGAATTCTTCGATCGAGACTGCCGGATCAATAGCCGTCGTCAAGTACCACTTGACGTACTTAAGCCATAGATTAATCTACCCACGCATCACAGTAATCTCAGACAGTACCTGCTGACACTCATCTTCATAGAGGTCAGTAGGCACTGTCTTAAGATCTGTAGGCTTATAAGCCTTCCGCAGGCGATCTATAAGAAAGCCTCGGAGATACGGATTAAGTGGACGACCGCGGCCAAGACGACAAATATCCTAATGGCTGACCTACAGCGAAATTCACTACAGGTCGGCCCTTGGCAAAAGGATATTATACAGGAACACCAGTATTCGGAGGACGCTCAATCTGGTTTGTAACCACATGAGGGTCCGATGGATGAAGAGGATAGAGGCACCTACCCGGGAATAAGATAAAAGCCAGGCCAGCTCCTTACTCACCTGGAAGAATGCCAGTTATCAAGCCGGTTAAGCCTGTCTATATATGATATTCTTGGTCTCAATAGGAGCTAGCCCGAAGGATAGGTAAGAAGAAAGTAGCCAAAGCCACATCCAATTGCTGTTGTGTTGAAAATCATAGCCATTTTAAACGAAATATGCTGACTTTACAGAGAAATTTCCAGTCGCTCCTGCCCACGTGAGAGTTTCAAGAAAATAAATTGTATGCGATACAGTTTGCCCTGAATAAGAGACCAGTTCCAGCCTCCCATAGGTTTCAAATAATCTCTAACAGTCCATTGCTTCTCCTCCTCAGGGACATTAAATCCTCACGCGAGAAAAAAGGCTCGTGAAGAGTCCAGCCAGAAACGTATAGACTCTCCCTTCCCAACAAGAGAATATCTCGCCCGCGAAGGATTGCTGCCCATGTTGAAGACATTCCAACTTTAGGAACGGCTGAAAACAGATCCTGATTATGAAGATACTTGGTACTGAAGACCTGGACCCAACATTTCTTCTGCTCATGCAACATGGGAAAATATTGCTGAGGCTTCCATTGGGAAATAAATAATAAACCAGGATTAATTCAGTATCAGTATCTTCACAGCACCATCCTTTGAAGATGAACCAAGTTCTTGTGCCGAAAACAACCCACCATTGTTTCAACCTCAGATGGATAATGTGTTTGAACTGCTGCCAAATCAAGATCAGGAAATAGACCGGATACGGATTCTCTTTGCTTGGGCGGCTTCTTACCCCATAAAAAGAAGTCCATCCTTATTGCGTAAAGAAGTGGTTATCTTAAATAAAATAAAGAAAAGAGAGAGTCGACACTGCCTTGGTTTTAATCCAATAGAACAAGCCTAAGTATTAAGTATTTAGGATTCCAAGTCCCAAAGGGAGGCCCCATTTCCCTAGTTTGATAACAAAGTGAACATCTCTAGCGTTTCGGGATAAGGATAATCTAGTTCAGCAGTTGTTGGACTCGGGAGGCAATGAAATGGACGAGGAATATTAGTTTTGCAGCTAGAGAATCAGCTCTAATAAGTTACTCTTCTTACTGTTATCGAATCCCCTGCATTCTTATTATTTTATTATACGAAAGAGTTAATCCGATCATCAATAGCAATAGCAAGAGTGCTGTGGGACTGTGTCCTCTTGATACGGATTTTCCTCCCTTTTTCCGGGCTAGAAATTGGTTGTACTAAAGGAAATCCCCCTACTCGCCGACATGAGAAAGATAATATTTATATCCTCTTTCTCATGTCGGCGAGTTCTATTCTAACCTGACTGACTTCCTTCAAGAATTCGATTAAATAAAAAAGAAGAGTTAACACGGTCGAAGCTAAAACCCTACTTTATTTAGTTTAATCGGCCTGAGGGAGATCTCTTCTTAACTGACTTTACCACCGTCTATTGCATCAACAGCTGATTCAACGGGTGTCCCTTCTTTTCACATGGCATGGAATTGGATCATTCCTGCTTTCATCTCTTTATCTAATTTTCTCTAATTACGAATCGAAAATCGATCTCTTTGTGAGCATTTCTTCTTGATACCTCTCCCCAATCCTTATCCTTATCCGGAACAGCAGTGAACTTCCCGAGCTCACTGCCTCACACCACTGGCATTGAAGAATGGCCTTCAGTCTTAGGTCAATCAGTTCCTTGGAAGGAATTACCGGGATGAAGCCAATCACACATTTCTACTTTCGACCAGGTAAAGATATCCACAGCTGACTCTATACCAGTCTTCCATCCAAGAACAGTATCCTTAAAAGCATACTACGGCTTAGCACGCCACGCTAGGAGTGTGAGAAAACCTTTATATATATCTCTATCTTAGAATAGTCTTTATTATAGTGAAGCTAGCCTCCTTTTTCTCTTAGTCGCAGATCCGCTGGTGGCTTCAAGGAGCTAAATCCATTTTTAGGACGTGTAAAAAGAAAAGTACTAATTTACTTAGTTACCGCCCCCTGGGTCCTTCAAACAGACAAAAACTATTGGGCACGAACGCTATAACAAGGTAGGTGCTCGCATGCCTGTTCATAGGCCCTACTTCCTTTTCTTACAAGAAAGTAAGTAATCTCAAGGCCCGGTCTTTCTTTAAAGTAAAAAAGAGAAAAACTTCTTTCCCTTTCTCGAAAGTCTAGGCTGAAACCTGCTCAACCAAGAATCTTTTTCCATCATTAAGGCAAACGAGTTGTGATTCTAAAGTCTTAGTAAGCGGGGGTTCCTTGAATAGGTTCACACTAACATTTGGTTACTGGATAGGAACGAGTTTTTCTTCTCCGATCGGCCTTCATTAGATAGGGACACACACTGGAAGAAGATTGGATTTATATTCATTCCGTAGCCACTCTTTCTTTGGGTTGCTAGCGAGTGAGGGATGGGCTTATGTATGACCTAGAACTCGAAAGCCTAAGGCGAGGGTTCCAAACCTGCCCTATGGTTTAAGAAGAGCTTATAAAAGGAGTTGGTCTGAAACACCGAGAAGAATTCATTCTAACTAGTAGCTACTCATTACACACAAGAAAGAGTGTGGGTTTCAGTTCAGTCTACGGTCTCCCCACCGGAAGTAGGATATCAATAATCACTTACCCTGTCTTAGTAGAGTGAGGAGTGAACGGACTCAAAGACAGTTGTCAGGGGGGCTCCGGCTTCTAAGGAATGAGAATGGGAATCGGCACCGTTCCTGCTGTGAGAGCTTGACTGATGCTATTCTACCTTGCCTTTTTATTTACTGATGTAAAGTAGGAAGGCCCACTTAGAGGTTTCCGAACGGTCACGCTTTACCGCCTTGTCTCATTGGTAAGGAGGCTATGAGCTAAGCTATACTTGTAATCAAAGGCTGAGCCCTTGGGGAACCATCTAATGCTTTACTAGACTAGCTACTGTATGGCGCAAAAAAGAGCTCGTTAGGATGGTGAATCCAAACGCTTGCGAGAGGAAGAGATGCTCTTTCTTTGGAGAGCACAGTACGATGAAAGTTGTAAGCTGTAGGAACGAGATTCTTAATGTTCATAGACACTTTGATACTAATTGTGGAAATTCACTCATTTATTCTGAGCGCGCAGAATGGTGCTTTGCGGCTACTATTGGTCTTCAAAAGAAAGCAAAGACATCCTAAGAAGTCTGCCTATGGACTCTACCTCGAGCGACCTTCCCTTATTTAATTTAGGACAATAGAAAGACAAGGCTTTTACGACGAATGGCAAGAATTTTCACCTATGGCATTATAAGATCTCAATACGAGAAAAAGACCAAAACCTCACTGCAGTGGCTTGTAGACTTGCTGCCGAAAGCTCTTTCTTGCACTCAAGGGCGCTTGGGTTAAGATTAAGAGTTTTTCCAAATATCCTTGGATTTGGAAATGAGAAACTACCTACAGCCCTTGCTTCCAAGATCTCAGTTTGCTTTCGCCAGATACCTCTTTATCTTAACGAAAAAGAGCTTTTTTGTCGGGGCAGGTCCCCGAAAACTACCCAACCCTATCCCCCTTGTTGATGAATCTTTTGTATCGAACGAAAGCCTCATATCCCCTAGCGGAAGTAAGCCGGGCAGGATCTGAAAGAATTCAAGACCTAAAAAGCCAAGGTAATGTCTTCAAGAAGTCCCATTCGCCATCAGGCTATTTCAGTAGATCGTTCAACTCTAGCTTATGTTAGCCTTTCGTTCACTTACAAAACAGAGGAGAAGGGCGAGGCTATGGATATTGTCTAAAAAAAAAGGAATAAGCAAGTTATCGAATCAGCTCTTAGGACAACTAGGCTTCTTTGCGCAATTGAATCAATAGTTAACCCACGCACAGAATAGGCAGCTTCAGAAGAAGCTCTAAGCCTTGACGCTCTTGATGGTCTGACTGCTGCTACAGTTGGAGTTGACAGCCCCAGTCCGAGGGTGACGGAGATTAGTGTGCTACCTTTTTGGGTAGCAATTAGTTAGAGAACGTGGGCAGCATTGGCTTAGGAAAGGGCGGGTTTCGGTCTTGGTGGTTGACTAAGGGTAAGGGCATTATGTAGCAAAGTGGACTTCCCATTGCTATTATAAACTAAAAGAAAGGGGTTGTTCTCCTAACTAAGATTCCATTCCTTTCCTAGCCTATTCAATGTGGTCATGTAATAGAATTCAATGGGAAGGGGATAATAGAGTACCGAGTACGAGAGCCAGTTAGTTGCTAACCGGAAGAGAAGGGAATCGAAGAATGGAATCCCATTTATTTGGTTTGGTTGCTAGCGAGTGAGGGAATCGCAGATGGGCTTATGACCTCGAAGCTCCAGCTTACTTCGCTTCGGGGTTTAGCTATGAACCGTAACTTCAATCGATCGGTCTCGCCTGCCAGTAAGAAGCTTGACCGGGCAAATGCAGAATCATCATAGGTAAGAAGCACAACACCATGTTCCCTCTTTCCTGTCGCAACTAGTCCCCTTCTTCTGTGAGCTAGGTCCACGGTTGCTACTTCTCTCGTCTCTGGAAAAGGGAAAAAAACGAAACTATATTCTATGGTCAGTCACTTCGGGCTACTTTTTGGGGATCGTGATACTCGGGCTTATGAATGGAAGGAAATCCCCTCTCCAAGTGTCTTACTCTTTAGGGGAAAATCCCGGCCTGGGGCCTTCGCGTCCGCCCTGTACTCTGCTTAAGCACTAGAACGAGCAACCAAACTCCGTTTTTGACTTTAAAAAGAAGTGACGAGATTTCAACCCACCAACTGAACCCTTTGCGGTAGCCGGTGTCGGCTAGCAAGTTTTGGTAACACAGGTATGGCTCCGTCCGAGGATCAGTTATTGCGTAGGTAGTGAGTAGATGAATTGACGGTCCGACCCTCATTCCAGCGAGGAGCGACTCATTGGAGCTTCGTTCACGTCAGGGTCCGGGGTAGGCGTGTATTTTCATTGAGATTGGGTTGGTGTTCAATGTGCCTGAGTACAAGATCGAAAAGAATGCCCGTATGTCGAGATACAGGGTTTTTCGAGAAAAGGTCCCATCCTTCAATCTCATGATTGGGTCGACCAGGCCAGATCATGAGTGAATAGAAAATCGAAAACGTACATAGCTGTTCCAGCTGAAATACTTGGAATAATTCTACCACTTCTACTAGGAGTAGCCTTTTTAGTGCTAGCTGAACGTAAAGTAATGGCTTTTGTGCAACGTCGAAAGGGTCCTGATGTAGTGGGATCGTTCGGATTGTTACAACCTCTAGCAGATGGTTTGAAATTGATTCTAAAAGAACCTATTTCACCAAGTAGTGCTAATTTCTCCCTTTTTAGAATGGCTCCAGTGGCTACATTTATGTTAAGTCTGGTCGCTCGGGCCGTTGTACCTTTTGATTATGGTATGGTATTGTCAGATTCGAACATAGGGCTACTTTATTTGTTTGCCATATCTTCGTTAGGTGTTTATGGAATTATTACAGCAGGTTGGTCTAGTAATTAGGGGGCGGCCGTTCGGTCGCCTATGATACTAGGACCAATAGGTCAAAAATGGGTTTGTGCCGCAGGTGTTGAACGATCTACTCTACACAGGTGTGGGCTTACAGGGCTAGGGCTCATAAACCCTTTCTTTCATTCAAAAAGAGGGCCCTGGTCGGTCACTTTTCCGGGCCGGGATCGATAGATAAGTGGAAGTCATAAAAAAGAGATCTTTCTCTTCGCACCTAAGATCAAGAGGAAGGGTAGCTTGTCAAGCTGGCCTATATAAAATGAATATCTTATTCATTATTATATAATCTTTTATAAATATAGATTTATAAAGATTCACTGTCTTTTAACCGGCTGTTCTTCTTTGTCAACGCTACTAAGGACCTATGGGTTAGCCTACCCTACTAATGTATTGTATAGTAGTTTTGAGTATAGTAGGCGAGCGAGTTAGCGAAGACGCTTAGGCTAATAGATAAGAGAGCGTCAGTGCGTAGCCTTCATTCTACTACGCTACGCAAAGGTTACGAAGTCACTTAGCTCGACGTTAGGAGAGTCAAGGGGGAAGGCCATACCTACATAGAAGAACCGCTGTTCGCTGACTTTCTAAGGTCTAACCTTTCGCTCCCCTACTGAAAAGGGGCACAAAGCCGCTTTGCACCACTGATAGACTACTTCAGATTCAATTCAAAGGGCCCTACTTAGTTTCGCAAGCCTTTGTCATTGTCAGTCAACTAAGTAGGGCCTGAGGCCCCCTGCGAATCCGTAAATCTGAGGAGCATGCCGCAACACAACAAAAGGATGGTCCCCTATGCATTTCATTCTTTCCGGAAGGGAAAAAAAACAAGTACCCCCATCATGGTGAACCTCTCCTTGTGATCGGGATGAGGTAGATGCCTCCCAGCTGGGGGGCGGATCGAATCGGAGTTTCCTTAGGTAGCCACCGACCTACAGTTATCCTTAAACTTCCGTGCTTGGTGGAGAAGAAGCGAACAAAGGTACGCTCGCTTGCTGTCTTGTTCTCTGCCGCGAACTGGGATCGCTCGCCAGCTAGGTCAGATTGGAGTAAGAATTTATGAGAACATATTACCCATATTCGGGGACAAGGGGCGGAACGACCTCTCGATCTGCTTACTGCAGCCCAGGAATAAAAACGTCGTCTAGGCTTTCCTTGTTGCTCCGATCTCCCCGACGCCTAGGACGTTGTCTGGGCCAAGAGCCATAGTTAATTGCTGTTTCCATTTGGTTGTTTTTTTCTTGTTGTTGATACCGGCAAGACCCAGCCAGATGATGTCTGCTGGTTGGTAGTGAGAGGACTCGTAGTACCTGCATACCCAAAAGAAAAGGAGGCGCTGATTAAAAAACAATCATTTGATTTTTTTTCTTACTTTCCCTTAGCAGCGGGAAAGGAGTCTATCTATCTGCCTAGCTTTGGTAGATTTCCCCCAACGCAATCCATAGAAATTCCAAGAATCCCTTGGTGGATAAGTCCGACGACTCAGCAGCAGTGCGGAATTTAGTTTCTCGTCTGGTGGATCTGATCTTTAGGGGGCAATACATACCAAAAGGTGCTTTAGTGATCTTTGATGGTCTGAACAAGGAACTCTGTGTGGGGATCCATCTTGTTGTTATTCGCATTGTTCACCTTGGTCGGAAATCAGGGTGGTTGTTCTGCGCTTTATATTTAAAGCAAGCAGCTTCATCCTTGATGATGGCCTATGGTGGTGATGAATTCGTTCATCCTGACAATGCGGTACCAGTTTCTCTCACTCGGTCCGGTTACCCTCGGATCATTCCGTCTCATCATAGGCGTATGATTCTGAAGAAGGATGAGAAAGCGGACATGCTGGTGAAGTTTTATTAAAAAAGATTCTCTCTGTCAAAGATCATTACTTTGGCAAAGAAGGTTGATAAATCAACGTTTTCTTATAAGATCCCCACCCGATAAGATTGACGAGGTGGTGGGGCTGGTTGGTTCGATTAAGGAGAACTTTAATCGACTTATCAGTCGCTATGCTCCCTGGATAAAACGTATACCCCTTGAACAAGGGTTACGGTTTGAACCTTAAGAAGAGTTTTCTTTTCTATTTGAATAAAGAGAGTCTCGCAATTGTTGAATCAATTAAGACTGCGTGCGCTCCTGCTTTCAGAAAAGAAGAAAGGGCTTTCCTCAAACGATTGGAACAAGAATAGGTTCTTGTCTCTTTGAATCGTATCATCCATGGCGAATGGTATCGTATATAAGAGAAAGGCCGCATTTAGGAGTGATCCTTCCCTCTTTCTAGAAATCTCATAAGAGAAGAAAGAGCTGCTTGGCAAGTCAAGTAGTACGCCCGGTTCACCAGGTTCTACCACTGCAGGGCCCAGTTGCCTTTCTCCCATTACTAAAGTCGTCCAAGGGACAGGATCCCAGGCTTTTTATATTGTTATTTGGTCTGTTTGAGAAGAAATAAAAGAAAGAAGGATGCCTAGTCTAGTAGCAAGGGGGTGTCGCGGAAGCTCCGTCTGGGTCCTGGGCGATGGACCTGGCGAAATAGGAAGCAAGAGATCTTATTTTATCCTTAAGGATAGGGAAGTCTACCTCACCCTCGGGGGGAGATATCGGAAGAAAGTACCCTGCCGCTGGATTCCTTGATTGATCTTGTCTTATGAATAGATAGGAAGAGAATCTGATCAATCTAGGCAATCTTGTCCGAAAGAATCACAAAGTCCCGTAACCCGCCTAAGCGTGTGAGTCATAGACTTTGTACACCTTCGCTCGTCACTTTACTTACTGAACTTACCGAAACTCGCTACCGTAAGATCACAGAAAGACGTATTCACCTTAAAGTCTAGGCCTACCTTCTATCTATAGGCTCAAGGGACGGTATGAGTTCTCTGCGATTAGACTCTGAACTCTTATGGCCTGAACAAGATCACATCCAAAACATCCATCAAGGAAAGGGGGGAAAAGCCATTGCCAAGGGTGGTGATGGAAAGCCAAACGATGGTAGGCCGGACTACGAGGAGAAGAAGAAAGCATATGTGCCCAGAGGTGGGTGCTAAAGAAATAAATATGCAAGGGGCCACATGAGGGAATGCCCCAAGCTTGGGTCCTTGAATGCCATGGAAGAGAGGCAGGAAGCCCAAGCTAGTCAAGATCAAGCTGCTGCAGTGGCCAAGATCTGTTAGCTGCAACTTACAGAATGACTCGTATGGAATTTAGTTTGGCCACAGGAGCAAATGTCTTGAAATAATCGATGCCATAGGTTTGTGTGAAACCTTTTCGCCACAAGACGATCCCTATGAGAGCTCCTCTTTTGGCTAAAGATGGTCATAAAAACGAGATCTTTCATCAGTCAGGCCAGACCAAGTGAGATACTCAAGATGAGTGGCCGATCCCAATTTATGGGGAAGATCCAGATTCCCAATTAGCTGATCTAAAGCACGGGGTTGATTGATTTGAAAGTGAAAGCTCGGTAGCGGACTGACCAGAACCAAGCAAGGGATGAGCGATTCCCCGTCGGAAAGGAAATTCACTCATGAGGGACCAAGGCAATAGCAGCGTCCCGTCGACAACCCCTTAACTAATAGCCGGAGCTCGACCCTCTTGCGACCCCATAAATATCCATTCCATAGGTTATGAAATCACTTAGATAGAAGCATGTTGGATGACGGAACGATGACTGAGTGCAACAAGTATGGATTTCTTCCAAGCAAGTAGAAATGACGTAGGTGATAGATCGAATCGTTTAGTAGGCTAATCTTGACAGTTTCCCCATTTTGGATTGAGAAAGCGGCAGGCCCAAAGAGCTCTACAGTAGTGCCTTGCGAGGTCGTAGAGCCGGTAACCCTCGTTCGCCTAAGATCGAAAAGCACTTGGTTGAAAGCCTAGCAACGAGAAAAAAGAGTCCCCTGCATAGCATCATTTGTTGGTCAACAACCAATCACAACTCTTTCTTTCTTCTCAATAGAGGTCTCTCCTCAGTTCTTGGAGGGAGCTAAATCCTATAGATTACTATATTATGATGAATTCTTTTGTAGAGTTCTTGGCCGCAATGGCCCAGGAAATTCTTACTATTGCGGGAGTGGCTTATCTCCCGCTGGTTATTTTGATCGTTTTTCGTGCTGGAAGACTTCGCGGTTTGACCGCGGAGAATATGTCTGAAAGACTCGTGGATCTCTGCTTGGATACTGTGCGAGAAAAAATATGTGATACGCTTCAAGCATTATTAGGTGATTTTAATATAAACCTCCCCCGAGGAGTATCTATTCAAGATATCGCGAATCACTTACATGGTGATTCCGAATCTTTGGAGGTACTTCTCGGTCTTTTAAAAAGTCTTTCAGAGTTACAAGCGAATAGTCCCTATTTTGCGGACGTTCTTCAATATCTCGCACAGTTTTGACACGATATCAGAAATGACCTATAAGAAGAGAGAATCGTTGCTTTCTTATAGTCATTTCTCTTTCCTATCGTGACAACTCTTGTTCCCCGTCCTTTCAATGAAATCAAGGATTTTCAAAGCAAAGTCCAAGAGATCCCAAAGCGTTATATAATTTATTTTTTCTTTTTTCGGTATGCCGCTTCGCGAGCAAGGAGCGAAAGAACCAAGTGGGTTGTGGTAATGTCAGAATTTGCACCTATTTGTATCTATTTAGTGATCAGTCTGCTAGTTTCTTTGATCCCACTCGGTGTTCCTTTTCCCTTTGCTTCCAATAGTTCGACCTATCCAGAAAAATTGTCGGCCTACGAATGTGGTTTCGATCCTTTCGGTGATGCCAGAAGTCGTTTCGATATACGATTTTATCTTGTTTCAATTTTATTTATTATTCCTGATCCGGAAGTAACCTTTTCTTTTCCTTGGGCAGTACCTCCCAACAAGATTGATCCGTTTGGATCTTGGTCTATGATGGCCTTTTTATTGATTTTGACGATTGGATCTCTCTATGAATGGAAAAGGGGTGCTTCGGATCGGGAGTAATCACTAGTGATAGGGCAAAAAGAGGGAGGACGGACAAAGGAAAGAGCGATGCCTACATTAAATCAATTGATTCGTCATGGTAGAGAAGAAAAACGGCGCACGGACCGTACTCGAGCTTCGGATCAATGTCCCCAGAAGCAAGGAGTACGCCCGCGTGTTTCAACGAGAACACCGAAAAAACCAAATTCAGCTCCACGTAAGATAGCCAAAGTACGATTGAGCAATCGACATGATATATTTGCTCACATTCCGGGCGAAGGTCATAATTCGCAGGAACATTCTATGGTGTTAATAAGAGGAGGTAGAGTGAAAGATTTGCCAGGTGTGAAATCCCATTGTATTCGAGGAGTCAAGGATTTGTTGGGAATTCCGGATAGAAGAAGAGGCAGATCAAAATATGGTGCAGAAAAACCCAAATCGATATGAATGGAGGATGCCTCTGGAACTTCTTTTTCTCGGTCAGGAGAGGTACGAAGTCACTCGACTGAAAGGAGAGGGATCGCCCTGCTAGTGACCAAAATCTCTGCCAAAAGAATGAAAGGTCCCCCAGGATCATCGAAATCCAATAGCAGACCGCCATACAGAAGATCAAGAAGGAAAGTCCCGAAATTCGGACCACTAGAAATCGAACTTGAAAGAGTTGAGTAACCTTATTTCTTCTCATTATTATTCTTTCTTTAACTTTTTTGCTCCCCTATTGTTGAAGATAGACTTTTATTGGGAGATCGGGAAATCCTTAGCTAGTTATCCCAGAAAATACGATATGCTTAAAACTCTAAATGCAATAGGATAGTTTTATCGCTTAAACTTTAAAAAGAGGATTTCCTCCAGAGGAAGAAATCGATAAAGCCCTAAGAAAAGCAATCTCGAGACGAAGAAATATATATAGTTAGCCCTCCCCCGTTTCACTTTCAAGTAAAATCTCCTACTCGCCCTCCTCTCCTAGGTAGGCTCCCTCCATTTTATCTTAGCATGCTGCCTCTCACCTCTACCCCGATTTTCATTTGCCTTTTGCCCTTTATGATCTCTTGGCCTGCGCCTCAGCTTTCTGTACTATTGCTCTATAAATGAACTCTTCTCTTTGGCAACAAACAATCAAACTCAAACCTTTATGAAGACGAGCATACGATGTGACTTGAACCACGCCCTCATTTCACGTCTTCTGACAGCGGTTAGAACGGCAATGACAGTCGATTTCTCCTCTGATTCCTATCGAGTTGCCCAAAATTCACCTATCATCGCCGGCATAACCATAAGAAAGAATAGAGTAGAGGAGTTAATTAAGGCGTGTTCTGAGGAGTTTTCTAAAAAAACGGGTGTTTGCCCCGTCCCCGTCGTTTAATTTAGAAAGGTTCCTCTCGAGAGCTTCGATCGTATACTCTGCGTTATTGTTTAATATTCCATCAGCTACCAACTTCTTTTTTTGCTCAGCCCAGAATGGATTGGGATCCAATTGGGCCATTCGATCGATAATCTCAGTTTTATATAAAATAATGGCATCTATGGTGTCCGTGTCTCGTGGGCGGTTGGAGGTAAAAGCCTCGAGTCTCCTTCTTATCTGGTCATGTTGACTTTTTTTTGGCTGGCTACCCAAGGCAACATCGCATGGGCTGCCGATAGTCCGGATTTGGACTTGAGAGCGGGCCCGCCGACAGGCCCCCAAAATCCTCCACTCAATAATATAGGACCGCGCCCCCCCAGTCTCCTATTTGTTGAAAAAAAAATCGCTTTTGTTTTGAATCAATGCCAAGCCTTAGAAATAGGCACTTTACAAAGTACTGTTGAGGATCTTCATTTACAGGAAGCTTCCCCTGAGAAGCGCCTCCAAATAATGAAAATACTCGACGAGATTGAGACAAACCACGAACTCTTTTTGCAAAATCCTCATACTTGCAAAGCGGAACACCACTTGACAGTGAGCGTCCACGACTGGGAACGTGGCACGACGAAAAGGTAAGAAAATGATCACTGGGCGCGAGATGTTAGAAGGTGCCGTAGCTGCTACAATTGCTTGACGTAGATCTGAGTTCCGTTGTTCCATTTCTACCATATAAAACCTATCTATGGGTTGCTCCTCTGCCCCAAAAACATGAGGTAATCCTCTACCGCCTGAAATGGGGATTTAAAAAAAGGTTGGGCCTAAGCTCAGTAGCTCAGTGGTAGAGCGGTCGGTTGTTAACTGACTGGTCGTAGGTTCGAATCCTACCTACTTGAGATTCCATTCGCCGTCCTTGGTGAGTCCGGTTTTCTGTGCTACGTTCTTCTTAGATCCAGCGAAATCATTGGTTTCAGAGTCCACTGTCTTTGTTGTCTCAAATCAAAGTCTCTTTTGTCAATCCGGGGCAATACGAGTGGCATAATCTATTTATTAGAAACGGGCTTTCGATAAGCAATTGGAGGACTACCGATTGACTGATTGACCCCGGGAGTAAAGTAAAGAATCTAGGTCGATAAAAAGCTTTGCACTATTATATATTCCCTTCCAGGCTAGAAAAAAAATCTTACCTCGCGGGCAGGTTATCAATAAAACTAGAAAAACTAGGTTGCTTCCCATGGTTTGTTTACTTCCCACGCTTTCCACTACGAGAAGAAGTAGAAGAAGAATTCCTACTCGCAGGCTAACTAGTAGAACTAGAAACCCAATTACCTTACTTCCCTTAAGGGGAAAAAGCAGGTTTAATTTTCATATGCTTAATCACACCACACATGTGATTTGAGAAGTCAAGCACCTGCTTTTTTTTGGTCCTGTTATTCCGGAGGTGAGAAACCTCTTTCCCAACCTGGTTCTATCTCTCAGGCGTAAACTTCTTTCGTAAAGCACTGTTCAAGCTAGTGCGAGGAAGAAGGTAAAAAAAAAAAAAAGAACCCTCGGATACTTCGGAGAATGGGGCGGAGAAGTCAGAGTTGAAGAAAGAAAGGCAGGTAAACAACCGAAAACCTTTCCTTCGTCTGTCTCTCAAACAAATAAACTTCAAGCTCAACCCTTACTCTAACGAGTAAGCGAGTAAACTACCTTCTTTCCCTTCCCTATCGTTCGTAAGTGTAACAAAACTAACCAAGTTGGTATCTCACTTATTTAGATTATAAGGCACTTCGTAAGAAGTGCTCGAGTTCGACTCTCGAGGTGGTTCGTTCCAGTCGAAGATTCCAGTCCTGTCGAAGGCTAAGTCCCTGGTATAGCTCAGTTGACTAGTCTCAGTCCAGTGCCAATTCAAAAGAGAAAAGGCCCCAACCCTAATCAAACTGAAGGTGGAAGAGGTCCCAAAGCAAAGAAGAAAGCTGGCTGGCAAGAGAGATAGAAGAAGGAGAGAGCAGGCAAAAGTAAGGGCTCGCCACCTTGGCTAAAGGTTTGCTACTGAATGCGGTCTACTTCTGCTTTAACTACTAAAAGGAGAAAGTGTTCCATTAGGAGCGATTTTCTCTATATCTGTTGTTAGAGTGATTCTTGCTGGCTTGGGAATAGATATAGGAATGAAGCCCATCTTTCCTGCTATTCAATCATCCTCCTGAATTCCATCTCTCTCTCCTTCGCTATCGTACTCGTATATAGAAATAGAAAGAAGAAGAAGGGAAGGCCGCTCTTTGTCTTCTTAAGCGATAGCTTACATTACACAATAGAAATTTCTTAATAGAAGACAGAATAGACAAGAGCCTGCCTATTCAGTTAGTCAGAAAGCTAGATCAAGAAAGCTGCGCCCAATAGAGCTTAGCCTTGAGTAGACCGAAAAGGTCTCGCGAAGCCGGTCACCGTACGCTTACGATCCTATCTGACTATTGAGGAGTTTGATCTTCTTTTGTTCAATTGTGCGTGAAGCTCTTTGCTTAACACATGCAATTCGAACGAAGTTTTCTCGGAGAGATTTGAGATTCGAAAGTCACTCAGTTGGGTTCCATGCCCGCTAGTCCCATGCATCCTTTCTGTTGGTCAACAACCAACCACAACTCAATAGAATGAATTCGTCAAGACTCCTACATGAAGGGACTCTCTTTCTGTCCGGAGGGAATCCTTTTTTCTCAATCAATCATGCCTCAATTTCCACGCATCTTTCTCTTTGATGAAAACAGTCTTAATAGTACTCAATCGTCTACTACTATTTCTTCTACTACTATTAAAAGTCAATCTCAATCAACGACGACTATTAAAGATTCTAGTTTTCAATCATCTGGCACTTCTGGCACTCAGGGTTCTTCTAATGGGATTTTCGAAGATCATCCTGGTCTTAACCCTTCAAGTGAACGTATAGTAGAGCTTCAATCTGATATACACGCTAAATTAGGGGAGTTGATGATTAACAGGAGTCCCAAAGATGTTCTGGCTGCGGCCGAAGCTTTACATGGGGAAAGCGACAATATCCCTTTTATGGAGTTCCTTTTGAATGATTTGAACATAAACGGAGTACAAGGTGAAGCCTATACGGATGCTCTGAATCTAGCGGGGCAGGTCCCCATCCCCAGCCCCCTTGAGCTATTTGAGATAATCCCATTGATTGATATGAAGATAGGAAACTTGTATTTCTCATTCACAAATCCCTCTTTCTTTATGCTGCTCACTCTCAGTTTGGTCTTACTGCTGGTTCATTTTGTTACTAAAAAGGGAGGAGGAAAGTCAGTACCCAATGCTTGGCAATCCTTGGTAGAGCTTATTTATGATTTCGTGCCGAACCTGGTAAACGAACAAATAGGTGGTCTTTCCGGAAATGTGAAACAACCGTTTTTCCCTTGCATCTCGGTCACTTTGACTTTTTCGTTATTTTGTAATCCCCAGGGTATGATACCTTATAGCTTCACAGTTACAAGTCATTTTCTCATTACTTTGGGTCTCTCATTTTCGATTTTTATTGGCATTACTATAGTGGGATTTCAAAGAAATGGGCTTCATTTTTTAAGCTTCTCATTACCCGCAGGAGTCCCACTGCCGTTAGCACCTTTTTTAGTACTCCTTGAGCTAATCCCTCATTGTTTTCGCGCATTAAGCTCAGGAATACGTTTATTTGCTAATATGATGGCCGGTCATAGTTCAGTAAAGATTTTAAGTGGGTCCGCTTGGACTATGCTATGTATGAATGATCTTTTATATTTCATAGGAGATCTTGGTCCTTTATTTATAGTTCTTGCATTAACCGGTCCGGAATTAGGTGTAGCTATATCACAAGCTCATGTTTCTACGATCTCAATCTGTATTTACTTGAATGATGCTACAAATCTCCATCAAACTTGATAGTTATTTATTTATTTATAATTGAACAAAAGCGAGGAGCGAGCCAAAGAGCGAGTGAGGTCTACTCCACGTAGGCCAAGTCTTGCCTAAGCTCTTTAACCAGTTCCTCAAGGACAGGAAAGATAGATAGATTCCATTAGATTACACTCCTATCAGTGCAACGGCCGCTTTCTCCCCCACCTGGCTGCTAAATCTAAACCATTAGGGCTGAGGAAGATTGATCAAAGTCCCCAAGCAAGGGGATAGGAACGTACTGAATCAACAGGCAGGCAGACAGGACTTTAGCGAACGAGCAATCGAACATTCCCGCTAATCACTCGTACTCCTCCTAGCTCATGATTCAGTCTGTGGTCACGGAGCTATGTAAGACCTCTGTACTAAAGTACCTGGTCCTTTACTTGACCAAGGGAAAATCCCTAAGAAATGTGCCGAGCAGAATAGCAGCATCATGCTTTAATTTAAGAAGGATGTTAAGCTAGCTCGATCGCAGGAAATGATGGAAAGGTTGAAGCCCCAGTGGCAAGAAGAACAAGGTAACGGATGGAAGATAGATAGAACGAGGTGACATTGGAACTGGCAGTCAAGTAATCAAGCTACTGCCCTTCCTTGCCTTGGGCTATGAGGGATAGGAGCCCTTCTTCTCGAGCCAGGAGCCTGCCTTTGGATGGGCTTTTGGGAATGAATGATAGAGCACAGGCAAGGCATAAGTCCAAAAGAAGCACGGGCATTTGCTGGGACTTGAATGGGCATGCTAGAAGAAGTCCTTTCGATCCTCAGAAAGGAGTCTGCGCTCGCCCATCTCTTTTTATTGATTCTCGCTAAAGGATCGGGTACTTTGATTGGTATTAAAGTGTTCTATTCCTTCGATCAAGTAACCCCAACCAGTGCAAGCGAGTGAACTAAACTACCGGCATGGGCGGATAGGCCCTATCCCTACTAATTCGAATCATGAATGGAATCGGTGCGCCTATCAACCGTAGGGATTGGGTGCGGGGCTAAGACCGGATGTGCAAGAGAGACTGGGCTTGGGTATACCAAATGATAGAAGGAAGCCTGACTTTACGCATAAATCCATTAAAAGAGATAGCCGATCGCATCTCTCTTTCTATTGATTGTAATTCAAAGTCAAGGTTCTATGCTTGTTAACTAGAATAAGGGAAAATGACTCGACCTTAGATTAGAATAGGGTGACGAAGGAAGCTTGTTAGAATTAGAAAGGGAAGTCACTGAATCAAGTCCCATTTGATAGTTAACCCCCATCATCCATCAATGGGGGAAGGGCATTAGAGCAATAGAAGGACTAGGCCATAGCTGTAAACATCACTCTTCACAAGAAGATGCCCGGTCACACCTGGCTTGATCGATTGAAATTGATCCGCCCTTTCACTTTCTCATTCGAGCGCATTTTTCACCAAGCTTAATTGGATTTGGTTGTACCCATTTCATTCCTGCTTCAGTCCATCAATGCAGGAAGGCGGTAATTTAAGAAGAGAAGCAAGAC
The DNA here is from genome assembly GCA_029884595.1 of Ormosia semicastrata. Lineage (NCBI taxonomy): Eukaryota > Viridiplantae > Streptophyta > Magnoliopsida > Fabales > Fabaceae > Ormosia > Ormosia semicastrata. The sequence goes on along the minus strand of JAQQTO010000005.1, from coordinate 188,706 downwards.
TTTCTACGCAACTCTCTCCTCTATCTAAGTAAGAGGAAGTTGAATTAGGTAGTAGCTTCAGCGCTAAGAAGCTCCAATCATGCTACTTCAGCTATATGCTTAACACATTGAATTCGATGCATCTTTCTGCTTAACGCCCTTCTTCTTGCCATTTCTTGTCCGGGGGGACTTTCTTTGACAGCCATTCTGTGTAAGGGATTGGCCTGATTCATTTAGCATCCAAGAGGCGCTCTATTTCTTCTTTCACCTTTGCTGTGATCTCAGGCCGTGTTGGCCGCTAAGAAAGTTAAGGATTCTACAGCGAGCACTGGATCCCCTCTGGCTGTGGGTCAATTAGGACACTCCATGTCGATGCATTACTGCCAGCTGAAGTCAACATTGCTTTTGATGGACGGCGGGTTTTCACTTTGGAGGTTAACTGTCCTTGTCCCCTCTCTGGTTGGTTGAATGTGTTCACAAGCTTCTTGGCTTCTAGTATACCTACTCTCATGGAAGAAGGGCGTAGCTACGTCTCGCTGCCTTTCCTTTCCAGCTATCACTCTTTTAACCACCTTACGAAATTGACTTATTTCACATATTATATTTTACATGGGGAAGTCAAGAATGAGAAATAGCGTAGATAAGAAAGGCATCGTTAGCAGGATTAGGGCTTCCCATATCTTTCATTCATAAAGAGCAGTACGAAGGTTGATTGAAGTGTGAGTTTTGCTATCCTTTTTCGACGAAGTTTAGATAACCATTTGGATGGATCAAGATGAATCCTCCAAAACATGGATAAGCTCGATCTCCTGGTTTTATCAGAATCAGATCTCCTGCTAGATTAGATGGAGCTTGTCAAGACAAGTCAACAGATAGTCTACTTCAATACAGGATTGATTAGACTAAGTTGGGTAGTCGTCCTAGCTTTAGATTCCGTCCTGGCATTCTTCGATTTAGAATATGGGGTGAAAGGCAAAGTCTTTATTGGACTAGTTTTTATTGAAGGCATGGGTGTCCCAACCATCTTTATTGTCGACACTTGATGCGGGGGTTTGACTTCGAGTACGATCCAGCTCCATCAGTTGAAAGCGGGACAGAGTCCTTATCGCTTGCTAGGCTAGGCTAGGCTAGGCTAGGCTAGGGGGACGGTTCCTCATCATGAATTAGGTCGGGTTGTCTCCTTACTTAAGTCCTTCCTTTCGTGAAAAAGATTCTTTCCCATCCGAA
>JAQQTO010000005.1:147500-180000 GCA_029884595.1 Ormosia semicastrata | reverse complement strand
ACTTCTCCCAATCAACGAGGATGACGCTTCTAGGCAAGATGCCACCGATGACTACCACTGCAGGAGCAAGTCTGAGTGAAAGAACGAGTGTCAGACTTTCTTAGAGAGGGAGGCAACTGAAGCTAGTCGGGTTTAGGTCTGATATTTGCTTGCCTGAATCTATCAACAGGGCTTTCATAGGGAGGTTTTTCTTAAAGTTATCAAGTGATAGTGGAATTACCAACAAAATACCAGACTCTCTGGACTGGCTTTCTCCAACCAAGATAGGGTTTTGTCCATTCCGCTAGGACAGGTCTAAATGCGCTGGATTGATGCACCGGTAGGGAGGACCAAATGCCTAGCCGTCGGGGGTTCTTCCATCATATCAATCAAGCTCAGTCTCCCAACAGCAAAAACCAATCCGGGCGGGCGGAATGGCGCCTATACTCGGTCAATGGAGTCAACTGCTGGGCCTTTATCCTTTTTTTAGGCATTGGATTCGGCCGCCAGTTGTTTTGCTATTGGTGGCACATGGTCCCTGTATATGGAACTGGTCAGAGAACGAATAGACGCGGGATCGATCTATATCTATAGGCTCCGAATATCCAGTTTTGGATCTCTCTAACGGGACTGGAACGGGCGAAGCCATTGGATTGATTGGGCGAGTTAGCCCAACAGGAATGTGGTCGTCTAGATCGTACCTGCGGAAAGATTAGGTGGACCCCTATACATTCATTGATTAGACCGAAACCAATCGAAGCCATGCGATCGATCGAGCTACCCGCATTTTTGTTTTGCTTTATCAAGCAGGGGCTTAGCCGCTTGTTTATATTTCTTATATTGATGGCAGCATTGGGAAAAAAAGAGACAAAACGTCGAATGGCTAAAAAGCCCTATTTATGTATGTGGAAAGTCTATACTTAACACACCGACTCAATTGGAAGCTGAATCCTCACAGGGTTCGAAAGCTTCGAAACCCCTTTTACTACACCACACCTGCTACCCACTTTCTTTGTTATTGGTTCAAAAAAGCCTAAACATTCCTTTTCTTATTCTTACTCTGCTTCATCCTATGGCTGCGGCTGCTCTTTAATATGTTCTAAAACCGCCAACCCTTGTTGTTACTTATTCATCGGCGGAGGATAGAGCTTTTATTGTTCTGCTTTCCTATGATATGGATTTGGTTGATTCTCCTGTGGTATCGACTGCCTTTGTTCGGCTGAGACTTCCGCGTCTGCGGATTCTCTAGTAGCTGCTCTAGCGTCTGCTTCGTCGGGTGCTGAATCGGATGCTTTATCTGCGCGGTTTGAAACTCTTTGGAAAAGAAAATGCTTTGCCCAGGAATTCTAGGTTGAAAGCCCTCTCTGACCAAAACCAGGAACGAAAGTCTTGATCCTAGGCTTTGGAATCAATCAAAAGAGCCCGAGCCGAGTAAGGATACAACGCATCAGTATAAGCTGCTACAGCATCAGGCAGGGCAAAGGTACTTTCCAGACCTGAATCTACAAAAGATAGAACCTAAATAAGAAGCCAGGGAGGCCTTATGGTAGAAAAAAGGTATGCAGGGGTTCTGGGTCTATTATAACCAGAAGGGGGGAGAACGGATTTTGGGACGTGTCTGTCCCACAGTCTGGTGAAATGTACGACCTCCAACTGAACCTAGCCCAAAAGAGTGTAAGCGAGGGATTAAAAACCTAGTTGATCACTTATAAAGTCAAGTATAAAATCTTATTCTATTTTGATTCCCAACATGCAGAAGTACAAAACCAATTAACATAGAAACTAGAGTGAGTTGGATGGAACCTGATGATCTTCGAGGCCGAAGGGAGCTAGAGTTGAAGCTGGCGCGGGAACAGTAGGAGCTCCAGCTCGCTGAATAAGCCACCACAATATAGGAAAAAGAATAAGCAACAGGAGAAGGATGTGTCTCAGGTGCGGAGACCTGTTTAGAAGGTGAACCAGCAGAGTCAGATGCAACCGGGCATGAAGCAGCAAGTGCTGTAGATCTGGTAGAACTTATTCTCGGATATGTTTGGTTAAGTGAGGTGGCGCAACAAGCCGAACCACATGGGTCGAGTACAAAGCAACCAAATATCCGGACTTCGGAGTCGGAATCAGAATTCAAAAGAGGTTTTTGTTCGCTCCGCAGGCACGAACTAGTCGAGATGTATGTGGTGCCCTTTCTTTCATTCACATTGGTGAGGTTGCTTGATTGTAGGGGCCGGGAAAGGGTCTGCCACCACTGACTCAGATTTTTTTGTAATCGATGTAGCTTCGTCGTCTGTCTCGGGATCGGTAGTGTTCCCCCCATTCCTTAGTCTTAGCTTAAAGGATGTTGATGTTTCTTTTATTTAAGATACAATCTGTAAGTAAGTTACCAAAACTTTTTGTGTTGTAGACGGCGAAGAGTCAATAGAAATAGAATAGGAATCCCTAGAGAAGAGAGTTCCCGAAAGGAGAAGGGGAATTGACCAGTTCTGGAATTCAAAACTACAAAAATCACATCCGATTTTAGCGGCAACCAAAGCGACTTTTGAACCTTTCTTAAGCTCAGAGCAGAGTAGCTGGAAGTAAAGTAGAAGAATGAGTCTAGCGACCAGGAAGCATAGATAGCAAAGGCGGAGATGGTACTTTAACAGTAAAAGGAGGATCAGAAGACCAAGCATGAATAGACGTAGGCAGGGCATAATAATCTCTCATTCCTAAGCACCCTAGGGAAAGATGAATAACCTTTGCATAGAGCCGCACTCGAAAGAAAGATTAGTAACCTTCCCAATCCTCTACCGGTTTTGAATGAATTCCAGTCAGTAAAGTAATCCAGTAGAAGAAGCCCACATACACGCTCTCCTCCTCCACCCCATACCTGATAGGGTGGCCTCGCCTTATAAGGCTACAGAAAAAGGTGAAGCCCACCTTTCACACCTCCGGCAAACTACCCAAGACCTGACGAGAGATCTCTCTCTCTCCCTCTTTTTTCCTTTTTATGAACCCGGAATGATCAGCATTCCTTCTCTGGAAACCCATCTATCTTCGTCATAACCAAACTTCATATCTCGAACCAAGCCCCCGAGGAGACTGCTTTCTTCTCTTATGAGATTTTGGGGTTCTGGCAGCGGTGATCAACTATACGTATACGAGACCGCCAGATAAAGAGTTTTCTTCTTTCTTGCCAGCTTTAGACATAGGGTATGAGAATCAACATCTTTTTCTATACTTTAATACAACCTTTTCCACTGAAGCTCAACGCGCGCGCTTTTGATCGCTCTGCTGAACAATCGAACCAGGACGGGGCACCAACCACGTGCCCCAGCTCTCGAGGCAAGGTAAACCTTAACCGTCGCGCAAACTCATCGGACTTCCAAGTCAGTTCAGGCTCACTTTTCACACCAGGAAACTGACTTTCAACACGCGAAAGACAAGATTCGTCGAATCGAGGATATCAACACTCTTACCCTTACGAGAGGCAAGACCAGCTCTAGATGGGGAAAGGATTAGAAAGGCCAGTAACAATGCGATATTCCATAGATAAGCAAGAAACTGAAGCTTCTCTTCTTATTTATGATGTACCGGCTTGAATTAAAGGAAAGGATTTCACAGAAAGGTTGATCGGTACTACTGGAATTATCCCTTTAGGGAGTAAACAAGTATTTACTTGTAACTGGTTCCGTCTCCCATTTTATTTAAGATAGAATATAGGTATAGCCTCATCCATGTGAGTCTTCAATTAGCTCCACTTCAATAGAGTGAAAAGGAGATAGGGCAGATGAGGATATTGAGAAAGAAGGCTGACACCCCCGGAGAATGGAACCTTGGATCACGTCTTCGGATACTGACCTTTTGCTGGTGGATCTTGCTTGATGTTCCAAACCAACCCGTCTAGCTAAATCTGATATGAGCTAATGAGCTAAGCTGCTTTCCTCCTTTCCTGCTTTAGTGTCTTGCTAGCCATTTCAATGTCTTACGCATAGTGGCATGCTCTGTAGACGGAGTAAGAAAGATTCAAGGAGCGCAGGGCGATCTGCTTTTAGGACTGAGCTCTCTCGCTTTCTTAAGGAATTTCTAGAGTCATATGGGATGGCTATGCTTTCCATGGGTTCAAATCTTTTCTTTGGTTCGTTGGGCTCGGTTGCTCTTCTTTCTATGGTTAGCAGTAAATTAGACTGGGAGTTTCTTTCATTTCCTTTATGACTTTCGCTCCCCTTAAAGAAGGCAGAACTCAACACGGCAGGTAGCGAAGTGACTTCCGGATCTGGATTAACTGATTTAGGACTTTTTCTGCACCGATCTGACTTATTTAGAAAGCTAGAACTATGAGGGAAGACCCGGAACAATATGGTTTGCTGGTACAGAATCCGTTGCTATTGGACTTGGCAAGTAAGTCCAGAAGGAAGAAGTCGTAGCTGCTACCGCTCCGTGGGCTTCTTCTTAGTCTGCTCGAAAGGAAAGCCAGTAACTTGAAAGTCGAAAGAAATAGAATCGAGTATGACAGAACCAGAATCGACATAGAAGAAGGATAATTCGAATCTCATCTAGCAGCAAACATCTTTCTAACTTTTTAGTACTATGTAGCCATGCACGTAGGCAGCTTATAGCCTTCTTTCCTTGCTGCACCCTTCTGGTACAAATGAAATAGAATCGAAGTTTGGGATGGAGCTTTCACGAATCGTCACCCTCCTTTCTTATTGAGGGACTATTCTTAAAAAGAAGTTCCAGAGTCATTAGGCTACCAGTTCTTTTTATTATTGATGCATTATCGGCCGTTACTACTTCATCTATCTATCTTTGCTACCAGTCTTTCTTTTTCTTATATTATTAGTGAAAGGGAGCAGCTACCCTTTCAAGTATCAAGTAAGGGATCCCCCCCTAGTAGAGTTAGTCTCAGCAAACCCCCTCCTTCTTAAAGCAGCCCCTTAGTTCTTATTCTACCGCTTTAGAGTAGCTTTAACACTAAGCAAGGAAGAACTATTAGAGATAGATTCTTGGGTAGTGAGCGCACTCAATAGGCTTTTCCCTATACCCCCGAGAGTTACACGAGAACGCTCCAAGGCACGCTCACAGCCTCCAGCGAATGCTCTTTCAGTCCTGGGAAAGGTCATTTAATAGCTCTTACTTTCCAAGGAATCGTAAGAATCACTTTTTCATTTCTCCTCGGATTTTGGGAAAGACAGCTGTTGGTCCTTCGAACTGCTAAAGTGGTTAGTCTGCGATCCCCCTCATTTCCCGTAAGTTAGAGCACTGCCCGAACTCCATTCTAGAGGGCAACCTGCGCTACCAATCCATCTAAATAAGGTCTTCTCCCGTGTTCTCCCCTGCTCCTATGGTCTTGACCTGCAAAGTGATTTCCGAAAGCTCCCACCATGACTAAAAAGCTCCCAATAGGCCAAGTAGCCGCTACTATTATAATGAAATAAGTAGGAAGGAGCTCTAGATGGTTTATTCTTATTTTATATTTACCCTACGCGCCTGCTCTTTAGGGGACCTGGGATGAATCTCCGACCGTAGCGTAGCTGCCCTTTTATCCAATGATGTTTAGCAATCGGAAAGGACCGGTCAAACGAACTGATTCGTTTCCTAGTCTCCGATCGATTTCGTACCCTCATTGTAGAGGGAATTCTCTCTATCCGCTACTAACTGCAAAGGCACTCGAGGGAGTAGGACTGACCACCTCACGTTTGGGTTCCGTTGGTAATCAGCCCCCTATGATTCCCCAATCCCCTCACGCCAACGCAGGAGTTGAGTTGGGGGGCATATGTTTAGCTCTTGGCTTCGGTTAGAAGAAGAGTAAGCAACCCATATAAAGAAGCGGGCTGGCATTGGGAATAGCTCGAAAGCTTGAAGTGAAGGTTTGCCCTACCTCAGCAAGAACCTAAAGGTAGGTCTTAGAGAAAGCGAGGACGACACTTGTCTTTCCCTATTGGGAAAACTATTAGCAGATCGGCTTCCTAAGGAAAGTAATGCTGTCGAATTGAAAACACCAAAAAGACAAGATAGCCCTTGAGGGGGGAAAGAAGTTCTCTGATTTTGAGTTTCAGTGGTGACGTCCGGCTTTGACCTATTCCTCTTAGTCTAGTAAAAACTCCTTTCGAGTCTTATTCTTCTGCTATCGTTGGTGTAGGTTTTTTTCCTCAAAAGCGAGGGAAGTTTTGTTGATGAAATCGCCCGTCCGAAAAAAGGATTCTTATTATTAATAAAGGCCTCCTCCTCTCTAGTTATCAAGCCCTTCCATAACGCTTCGAAGCTTAAAGCTTAATCTTATAGTTCTAGTTGAGTTATCAACAAAGAGCTCTCCAACAACGAAAAGATCGGCTTTTTACTCTTGTATTATACTGAGAGCAAAAAACTCTGGGGAAAAGCCCCCCTTCTTAATGGAAGGGATATAAAGTCACAAAATTAGCTTTGCGAAATCCATCTTGAATGGAAGTTGGGGGATCACAGCCAGTCCAATCTTCTACTCTTAGCCTCCTTTTCTAATTTGAATTCTTCTCCATAATCCATAAGCTCCTCAGCCCTTTCCTCCAAGGCTGAGGGCGCAGACTCCGCCGGTGGGGCTATTTGGGAAGGCCCCGCTTGCTGCACTTCCTCCCCAGGCTCAGGTGCCGAGGCAGAGGCTTGACCTTGACCTACACATTCGCCCGTGGAACTCGTGTTAGTGGAAGGCAGGGACGGAATGGAAGGGTCCGATGGGATAGGGGTCAAATCTGAAGGAACTGGTGGGAAGTTCCTTGTCCAGGAGTCTCCCCTCGGGGAGGAGATTGAGGGGCGGGGAGAGTACAATACTGAAGCGGGCTTTCACTCATTCTTGATAGGTTTTGTGGTGAACCGGGTCTTTTTGTTTACTCAACTCGGCTCAAGGTTTTTCTTCTCTTAATATATTTCTCAAAGCTATGAGTCTATTCAGATAGTTATATGAAAATCTACACAAGCCCTTGTCTCGGAAGGACCATCATCCTATAAGGGACCTGCTTTACCCAGAAGAGATTCATTCGTGACATAGGCTTTCTTGTCCGACTTGCTGCTATTTGAGAAAGGGAAGAAATGAAAAAAGGTTGAAATTGTGTCCTAGTTAACCTGGATAGGTTGGCTCTATTTAACTGTTTTGTCCAAGATCAAAGAAAGATGGAAACGGGGGTGATTAACAGAAATGAAGCGGGAAGAGCTTAAGGCTAGCTAATCTCAATCATAGAGCTAGAAGGGATGGAAGGGCTAGAGAGAGGTAGAGCTTGGGATCTAAGAGCTATGAATGAACTAGTAAACCTAGGAGCTGAGAACGGGCCCCTCCCAGCAAGAAAGAAAAGGGATGCGCTAACGCATTTTCTTTACTTTAATAGGCTTTCGCTTTTTTTTTGAAGCGCGCCCCCCAGTTATATTAATATATAAGAATATATAAGAATAGGGCTTTAGAAAGCCGTTGCTTGTTTGGGTCGAGCGTCTTCAAACCTTCGCTCCCCTAAGCGGGGATGAACTCAAACTCCTAACAAGGTAGGCAAGCAAAGACGGGTTATGCCTTCAAACCCGAAAACAGTGCTTATTACGACAACAGAGTCAATGGCACAAACTGGTGAAATAGCAGCGCTTATACCCCCAACTGATTCAATGTCACTTGGGATCGGATCCTTCCTAAATTCATTTCCCCTTCCGCCCCTCCGAAATCGATGATTCTTGGCTACTTGATTAGGCATTTCCATCTCTCAAACTAGAAAGCGCTTTAGCTTAGGGCTGATCTTCAAAGCTAAGTTCAAAGCTCCTTACTTCTTTTTATACCGCAAGTGACGAACTATAGCCATTCGCGGTCACCGCTGGCCTACTTGACTTTTTTATTAAACCTTACCCAAGGCCGCCCCATCAGGCATTAAAACTCGAGCGGAAACAGCTGACCAAGAGACAAGAGCTACCTCACCAGACTCCATTGCTCCTAAGGCTTCTAGAGAGTCTTACTAATGGCATACTTCTTCAGTCGAATGCTCCTGGGCAAAAGGAAGATGACATAGACTATGCCGTTTATTCAAAAGAGCCATCACAGCTTCTGAAAGAGCAGCTTGGAAATGGCTAATTAGTTTAAGGTACTGACTAACTGAGACGGAGAGAGCCCTTTTTCAGTGTTGTCGGAATAGGACCTGTTGGTGGTTTAAAGGGCATTACATTAGGACTTTAGTAAAGATAGTACGACTTTGGTTCCAGAGATAGCGATTCGCCTATTCTTATTCCTTTACTTTTAATCAAGGTCTTTCCCGAGGAAGAGGGAAGCAAGCAAAGCTAGCCCCGGATCGGAGGGGAAATAGTGTTGTAACTGAAGTAGACTACCGAAGGGGTGTGGGGAAGAATCTCGCCAAAGGTTCCATTTCTGATTCCTCTCCAACGGTTAACTCAAGGGATTCGATTCTCCTTTTACGCTAGGTAAGACCGAGAACTCGATTGCGGGTGAAGCCTTAGTTGTCGCTGGTGGTGGAGGAAAGGCTTTTAGTGGGCCAGTGAACGGTGAATCTTAGGAGATTGAAGATTGAGAAAGCTTTCTCGAGCAGGTAGAATTAGCAACTATAAGAACAAGAGAAAGTCCTTATCCTTATGGAAGATCGATTTACCCAGAATCAGTCGTAGCCTATGCCTTCGTCTTTCGATGATCAGACCTAAGAAAGGCAGGCGGCCTAATTCCAATCAAGGAGAAATTCCCCCAGAAAGCGTAGAGCCTTAGTTACCCGCGGGTCATAAGCTGGTAATCAGTGAAAGAGCAAGAACTTTCAGGTGAAAGACCTGAACTCGAACTCAGTAGGAACACGCACGAAAGAAGCTTCCCGAGCTGCTGCCTTTACCTTCTTCCTTGGGAGGGGTCGCTAGCACATTAGAATGCGAGTTCGGATGCTTGTATAGGGATTCTCTAAAATTAGATTTAGTGAGATTAGACGCGGCATTAGCGGTCTCTTAGGAATAATATAGGAATAAGCGGTCCTTGTAAGAATGGCTTTTTTTTCAAGAAAGGGGGGTGACATGTGTAACCAAGAAGAAGCTGTTGGAGCAATTACCGCTCTTTCTGGTGAGTTCATATCCGCAGTTGTGCTAGAAGAAAAGAAGGGACGTCGAGCTTAGTATGAATCTTCTAGGACGAGGTCAAATGGCACGAGTGAGCTTATTAAAGCGCGAATCCTAGAGGAAGATCAAGGGGGTCAGATCCCCGGGTGGGACAAATCTGGTCTTTGTCTTTGCAAGGGAAAGCGGTAAACTATGGATTTAAACTAAGGTACCGTGCCCTAAGATAAGGCACAGTCAAAGCAGGGACTTAGAGACTAGCATCCGATTGTGGGCATCTTTCGATTGAGTAGGTCAGGAAAGAGACAACAGGCGATTATCCCTGTTCTTCCAACAGCGGAAACGCCGCAATTCCTGAGTAGTCGTAGTTAGCCTAAGGACCGGAATAAGAGGTTTCGCGGGGCTACCTACTTTTTTTTTGGCTAGGAACGACTTGCCTAGTTGGAACTCTTCTCCGCCGACTCCTGAGGCTAGAATGGCGTACTAAAGATCAGTGCGTTCTTGCCCGCTTGGTACTTTGATCCCTAATCTAGAAGATCCCGAGCCTGTAATCTCCTTCTTCTACCAAGAGAATGCCTTTCTTTTGGTAGCTACCGATTACTTCACCAAATGGGTCGAAGGAGTCAAATCTGCAATAGGATTGAAATCCTTACCCATAGTAGACTCCAGGTAGTTTGACCTCAATACCATAAACTTTTGTGCTATCCCTTCCTGTCTTAGAAGCATACGGATGGGATCTAGTATTCTTTTTTTGCCGCTTTCTATTATCTTTACCCAGAGGATCCGACTTATTATTATCTGGAGGCTGACCTGAGGGGTGATTAAGAGGCTCTGTCAAATTAGAAGTTTCAAACTGCTTTGAGAAAGCTTTCTAAAGTATATTAGCTAAATTAAATAAGGGGCTGTTTCCATTTTCTTTTTTTTGTTACTGGCTTGGGGATCTTGGTATTGATCCATTGGGTTCACCACTTTACTGATCTCAGGGATGGCTCCCTACCTTCAGAAGGTTTTTTTTACTCATTGGGGTGCACTGATGTTTATTAGAATTATCTTCCTAAATATCCTTGTAGACTTACCATACCCTATTTATTTGAGAAAAAGACATTCCAGAGCCATAGCTATTCCGTGTAAGCTGAAAAGGGTAGTTATGTGCGTCTCAATAGCTTACTTGCCTTCAAGCTAGACCCCATTGGGGAAAGAAAAGCCCACTCCGTCCGTAAGACAAACTCTAAAGGAGACTGGCTTGACCAGGAAGCCAGTCCTTTTGTAATAGTAAAAGCAACCTATCGCGCTATGGGCTTTGATGCTTACGCGCGCCTTACCTTTCTCTTGAGTTGAGCTACAAGCTTAGAACTAGTAGCAAGTTTTCAAAAATGAGAATCTTAGAATCTTATTTCACCGAATACGATTAGAAGCTGTTTGAACTCCTAGAGACCGGAGAATAGCTTTCTTTCTTGCTCTTCAACCTGCGGAAAAAAGCCGAAATCATATCTGGATCAGAGCCAGTCCCAAACATGATATCGGGACAATCTGGTAGCGTATCAAGTAAAAACTGAGTTAGATCCACCTTCTTTATGTACTTAAATTGTAGCGGAGATAGAACGTATAAACCAGATAGTCTTTTTTGTTGAATAACTGCTAATTCGTAGCGAGACATACTAAATTGAAGATTTTCCGTCAAATCCTTATAGATAAAGTCAATATCAGCAGACAGCTGCACAAGTGAACATTCTACAGTACTCAAATTTCTAATCATGGTAGGGGAAGGAAGAAAAGAAGAACTATGATTATAAACTAAACTACTCTTATAAAGTGTGCTAACTCCAATCATCATCATCATCATCCTATATCTGTACTGCATCAGAAACGTTAGGAACAAGACCGACAGCAAGAAAGAAAGCGACCATCACACCTAAACCTACTGACTTAAGCACAGGGCCGCTAGCTGGGATTGTTATCTCCGCAAAAGGAAGCTCATTCTCCATGGTAGACTCAACCAATGCAGAAACGTCCTTTCTTTCAACTAAACCAACCCTACGAAAGCCAGGCGCATAATATTCCATATTAAAAAATGAAAAATGAGGAACGAATCCAAGACTTGGACCTGAAGGAGATGAAAGACCGGTACAATCAATTAAGAAGAGGGAGAATCGGATTCCAGCTGGAGTTAGGAAAAGGCTGCACCCACCTACTATAGAAGACTGGCTGCTAGCCTACATCAAACAACTAAGAAACTAACTACATGGACTGCTAAGGTACGGGATTTTAGATGGAGAGAGTACGGAATGGACTAAGGGCTGGACTGGTTACGGAATAGGGGATTACCGACAAAGAGATGTACCGATTCCAATGCGTACGAGATAGAAAGAGAAGTTAGCCTCAAGGGGCGGGGCTATTACACCAACAAGGAAATGGGACCTTACTAAGACGATAGGCGAGGACCTTGAATCAATCAAGCAATGACTTTCTTCGAGAAAGAAGAGAAGGTAGACTAACTCAAACAAAAGAAAAAAGTACTCATACATTGACTCCCACCTTTAGAGTAATAAAAATGTCGTTCTCTAGTTACCATACTAGAGGGATGCCTCCGTACTTTTTTATGGCTGGGTTGTGGCACTTTAGGAAATCCCAGGAATAGTGAAAAGACCAAAAGCACTATTCAATGCCGTTCTACTGGCTGTATGTTTTCGGTAACATGAGTCCGAAAACCGCTCATAGCTGTAGGTAAGTCATAAAAAAAGAAGGATCGTCCATGGTAGAGACACCTAATTCTCTAGCAGACCAAGATTCTAGCAGACAAGAATCGAAGATCAAGAAGGGGGAATAGCACAAGAATCAAGGCTGATAAGAAGAAGAAGGGAAATCCAATGTATTACTCTAAGGTTCGTTGACGATCCCTGGCTACAATCCCAGGGACATCATAAAGAGTACCTGCTACTCCTACTTTTTCCACTTCGCATATGGGCTTTCTATTCTCTACGGCGTCAACCATAAGTTTGATTACATCGCGTTCAGAGCTGGGAAGTAAACTAGGTTTTGCTATTCCTTCTCGAGCTTCTATTTCATCCCTGAAAGGAGATTCGGGAAAAGATAGAATAGGAAGACGTGTTTCCAGAACAAACAAGATACGGGTTGAGAGGGGGAAGTTAGCAAAGTTAGACAAGATTGGAATGGGCATAGGAACATGTATTGATGTACCAGATCGGCTAATGCTCCCAGGTTGATGCAATGTATTCCACCAGTTGACTGAAGACTTGATTATTGGTATATCGATCGGTCCAGCACGGATTGAAATAGGAGCCGGTTCGACAGGAAGCTTTTGAAAACGCAGTGCACCCAGGTAAATCAGAAACGAGATGAATACAGAGGTTAAACGAGCATCCCACACCCAAAAGGTGCCCCACATAGGTCTTCCCCGAAACCCCCCAGTAACTAAGGTAAACAACGTAAAAAAAGCACCCATTTCTGTACCGGTTCCGGAAGAGCGAAGAAAAAGGGGATGTTTTGTTAATAGGAATAAGAAAGTGTTTATAGCCGTAGCGATATAAACAAGAATACTCATCCGAGCCGCAGGAACATGTACATACAGAATACGAGAATTTCCACCTTGTTGAAGATCTAATGGTGCTACCCGAAGACTTAAATGAATAGCCATCGCTGTTAAGAACAACCGAGATCCAATGAGAATTAGCGCATAGCTTCTGGTCTTTGACATCAAAAAAGAAGGTTGTAATAACGAAAGGGACATCTGAGAATTTTGTCCTAGCTAGTGGAACAAGAAAGACATGGATCTATATTCAATACGCAATCAAAGGATTTCTCCCAACGAAAAATTCCCCCTGCTTTGTTTTCGCTCCGCTCGTGCGTGGCACTCCTTGCTCGCGGAGCGGCATACCGAAAAAAGAAATAAGATATCTATGATTCTACGAAGAGTAGATTCGACCCTTATGTTATGGCTCGTCTCGCGCTTAGTCACTCGCGGGATTCGGATAGGGGAGCAGCAAGTCTTTTTTGAAAAAACTCGCAGTTCTCCCCCTTTAAAATATAAATTTATATTAAGAACTCTTTGGTTGAATCGGACAGGGACTTCTATAAAGATCTTTCCACTCATTCCTCATACTCAAAGTCGAAGTCACGGCATGGGGGGCTCGGAAAAATAACGAGAATCGGTGTCGTGGTGGTGCTACGAGATGGCGATTTATCGTATAGAAGAATAGATCCGCGGACCTATTGATTGACCATAGATGCGAACCGATCGACCGCTATCTACGAGAAGATAACTAGTTATTCTATCGTTCAAGGGCAAGGGGAGAAATGGGCGCGGCTTGCCTAGATCTCGTATTTCCCATGTAGTCCGTCGGTCAAACCAACGATTCTCTTCTCAAAGTAATAGAGAGATTCTTTTTTTTATTTATTAATTTGCAAAGCCGAAAGCAGACAGACCAACAAGAACGATTGCTGATTCCCTTACTTATCCTAATCCCAGGATCTGGCTGTTATATCTAAAGCATCCGAAATGGATCCTCCTTAATATTAATAGGGAAGCCCCCTATCTTCAATATACTAGACTAGTAAGATTCCCTTATAACCTGGTGTTCGGCGAACTTTCGTCAAAATCTCGAAATGCGATTTTCTTTTTTATCTCCGTTCGTTCCTGCTGCCTTGAAGGAATTCCCCTTTTCCTTTTTTCCAGGAAAGCCTAGCTACTTGTTCGTTCCTCACCCTTTCTTTCATTTCCTATCGGGAATAGGGGCTTTCATCTTTAACTAGAGAAAGTAGAGGTTTAACCTTCTCTAAGGTTGGTTCTCCTCGACCTGAATCGGAATATCTCTTGAAGGTTAGTACTAGTCTCCCTTTTTGTTTCCTTGCTCTCAGGCAAGTCCCTGGCCGCAAAGTTCTTTAAGCCGGATCATAGTTCTTCAACTGGAGTCCGATTAGGAGCTGCGGTTTTCACTCGGTAAACTTCGCTTCTCGCTTTTGTTCAATTATAACGCCCGAGGGCTCTCTTACAAAAAGAGAGAGCATGAGGGCAGGCCAATAAAGAAAGAAAGGGCCTGGTAAAGAACAGAGGAAAGAAAATGCGTTAGCGCATCCCTTTTCTTTCTTGCTGGGACAGGAACGAACGCGCATCCGGATTCCATTCTTTTTAAGCTCACACCAGGAGAAAGGTTGCTTTTGGTCAGCTGTTCCCAAGGAGTCTTTCAGAAGATGTGGCACAATTTGTTTTGTTAGAAAAGTCCTTGTTTCATTCAGTTAGTGTTTTATAATATAATAGGGCATGCAAGATTTGAATTGGTATAATATAATAAGTGCGGAATAAGCGATCTTAGCATGGTTTTGCCCAGAAATCAAAGAAGTAAGTTCACGCATTGGCAAACAGACTTACAAAGAGTAGGGAAAGGAAGTGGAAGACTAAGAAAGTAGGAAATCAAAGTCACTTCACTCCGATTGACCAAAGGAAAGTAAGAACTGAACTGCAAATAGCGAGAGAGAGAGGGAAAAACCCTAGCCAACTATCTTTCCCTTACTGGTGTCAGGTTTTCGGGAATTGAATCAATAGTCGACAGTACACCCACGTGTATGATTTTCGGTATGAGTCGGGAGCCAGTAGAACTATCGGGGGAATTGTACTGAATACTGTTCGTATTGGAATTAGTCGGAGTAGTAATAGAGGAAATGGATTTTAGCTTAGCTAAAGAAGAATGGATCATGGGCTTAAAGGAATTTCCTCGTATCACGGAAGTAAGAAAAAAAAGATGAGACTCACCGTGACAAAGGACTGCCTTCCACTGCATCTTTACTGATACTTCATGCATACACCTGTGCGGGGCTGGGGTCCTCCACTTCTTTCTAAAGAGGAATTGCCTACATATCTGACACAGCTTAACTGAGCCAGAATCAAGCCCAATAATGTAGTTCTTTTAGAAACCGTTATCTTGTGAATAGGAATGAAAGGGCTATAGCTCCTATATGAACTACTGGGAAGATCGTAGTGGAGAAGTCGAGACAAAATTCAAGACGCGAACCAATTTGAAAAGGAGAGACAAGAAAACATCTTTGATTACGATTAAAAGGAACAATCTCAAATAGACCAAGATCCAATTTCGGGTCATTTCTTGGTGAACATAATCTGAAAGAATCTCTTCGATCCCTTACTCGTTATTAGCATCTTATAGTATTTTTTTCATATAGATAGAATTGGGACCATGCTCTTTGAGATCTTGCCCAACTCTATCTAAAAATTGAATTTCTCTCCTTTCCCTTTCTGCCGGGCTCCACTCTCTGTGGGTGTCTAGCTCGTCCCGCTTCTCGTCAAAGAAGTCAATAAAGAGCTCCTCAGGCTTGTAGGCGGCATTTTCGGCCAAGGTAGGATGTTCAGCAATAACTTGCTGAAACAGAGAATAACATGTGTGTTTTTTCTCCCGGATCTGGAGATCCAGGTTTTCAATCTCCAGCAAGCACGCATATTCACGCTGCGTGGGAGCTTGATCCAGGGCAACCTTAACATCACGCCAATACTCTCCCCTGTCTTTTCCCAGCAAAAAAATGCTTCCCTCATTTTCGAGTCTGATTATTCGATTCCGTATGGACGTTTCTAGGCTTCCATCGTGCAAAATGGCTTCTTCAGGGAAAGGCTCCATAAGTACTTGAATCTCGAAGGAATCTTCACTCCATGAGGAGGAACTTGATACGCCGGAAGGGGCTGGAAGAGGAAGTCCTTGCCCTACCCCTACATTCAATATTATAGAGAAAAGATCCCCCACATGAGGACAAAAGAAAGATGCTATAGATATGCGCAGAAAATAGCAATAGAAAGAAATTAGTAAGACCAAAGATATATAGATATATCTTACAAGCATATGGCCATATTTCTTTTTTAAACTCATAGAAAAACGACGATAGAAAAAAATCAAGCAGAATAAAGATATCCCCAAAAGTAGGAGATTTCTACCTGTGGTCATTAGAGCTGTTCCTTCTGATCCTAGAAAAGGGCCGAACAAGTTCGCTAAAGAGATTCCGATCATAGACAGTGCAATTCTCGCTAGTTGAGCCATAAAAAGAAAGATAAAATACATGATGACATTACGACCCGCGCGGTTGTTCGTATTTCATTTTCTTCTTCCAAGCTTTACCAAAGATGCGCTAAGTTACTTACGGAACGGAATTTAAATCTCTTCTCTCTCCGAATTGACATTTTTCTCACCTTCGTTGTAGTTACTCTTTCGAAGGATCACACTTCATCACCAACTAGCAACTCCTGCGCTATGTCGGCTAACCCATTAGCTTACCCCAAAAATTCCGCTTGCACCTAAATGGACAACGACCCCACTGAACACGAACCCAATTTTCTTTCTTCAGAAGTCAGAAAGGAGCTTACGAAGAATGGAAAAATGTAGTCTGGTCTCGCCGGGCAATTCCGTCCTTCTCCGCAAGAGATTGCTCTCTCCCGGGGCTAACCTATGACCTCCTTCTCCTTGTTGTTCCGATCCGACTTCCATTCCGAAAGCGAAGAACTCTTTCTCGAGAATTTCATTCGTGAACCAGGCCTTTTTGTTTACTCAACTCAAAATGAGATTTATTTCTCATACGATATTTCTCAAAGCTATGAGTCTATTCAGATGATTGGCCGACAAAAGGATCAATCATCATTATGTTTTTTATTTAAAAAATAAAAGAACGAGATTGAAAAACAATAATAATATAGACAAGCCCCCAATCCAAGGCAAAAACTTGATTCACTTATATAAATGCTTGATACAGTAAGGAACCGCTATTGAAACAAGCAAGCCAAAAAGCTATATCAAATCCTTGGATGAAACTTGAAATGAGGATACGGCTTTTTTTTGCCCTAATCCACTAAGAGTCACGAAGGTAAATGAAGGACATTTTCTGCTAGAATTGGCCTGTGTTAAGCATATGTTTTGTTAATCAACCGTACGGGCTGAAGCCCTTTTTTCAGGGATTTTTAGCTCCTGCGAGGAGGCGATGGGATGGAAACAAGCAATAACAAATCCTGATGGTGTGCCTTTCGAGGTGTAGTGTATTACGGATTCCACTTAAAACAAACATTAAGGGAAGAGTCCTTATGGATCACTGACGGTATCTCTGCTTTATTTTTAAATATGGTTTATTAAATGATAAAAAAGTACTCAACTTCAACGGGATTTCAAGAACGAGATATTGGTAGCTGATGGACTCGTATAAGGGTTTGGAAGCTATTTCGTCTGAGGTTATTGATCGATCCCCTAGCCCAGAAGAGAAGGGACTGAAGGTAATTTTATGCTAATAAAGTAAGTGTTTGTTATATCAAATTCTTTAATTGAAGTATGTATTTGAAGTTTGGTAAGATCTTCTCTTGTGGAAGAGAGGAAGGCACTAAGACCCGCTATAAGGACTCTAAGGGAAGAAAGAAAGCCGTCCTAGCTATTGGCTGCCTAGTTGTAGGCTTACTTTCGCTCCTCTATCCGGCAATGAGAATGAAAAACTTGGCTTGGATTCCATTCATTTTTCATTCTTTAACTTGCTAACTCGCTTCCTCTCCAATGGAAAGTACGTCCGAGGCCTGAGAACCTCCGAGTTCTGGAGGTAGAAGGGAAGACCAGAGCGGACACCGATGGGATAACTTGAACATATAAATATGCCTCACTTTCCTGAAAGCAAGAAGCACCCAATCCCTCTCTGCTAGGCTAAGAAGACTTTCATTAGCAGTCGGGCTGTGGAACCATAGTCCTTAGGCCTCAAAAGAGTATCCGTCTTTAATGAAAGTACAGGCAGAATGGAGTCGGTTTTCAAGGGGCGAAGGGAAGAGAGTTCCGTCACTTCCGGGCTTAGGGCAGCTCATGACGAAAAAAGGGTCTCAGAGAGTTTATTAAGGGCAAGAATAGGTTTCTCTTTCAGAAAGACAAAACTCCGAGAATCACAGGAGGAGAAAGAGTAGCAAGCGAAGCCCGTCTTTTTCACCTACTTGCCTCGGATCATTGAACTGGATGACTAAACTTTCTTTCGAGAGGATGCTTTGAAGGAGAAGGCGCTAGGTCAGTCTGTCAGGTAGAGGAATGGGTTGAGAGTCACGAGTTCGGAAGTTGGATATGCGATTGCGGTCTCAGGTCTGTGGTCGGCCCCGGCTTTGATGAAAATAGAAAGATTCTAGCTAGCGGTGGTAGAGGGAAGGAAGTCCAGTGCCGAAATCAAAGAGAAGGTGCTTTCTCGTATTGCCGTCAGTAAAGCTCGTCAGGTAAATGAGAGAGGAAGGAACGAATACCGTGCGTAAGGCGATCGGCTTGGCTTAGATAAATTCCCTCTTTCGGTTCCTTCTAGTTCAAGCGCGAGATAAGATTCAATCTCGGGTTCCATAATCCATCCACTCCTTCCTAGCCACAAGAGAATGGCTAAGCTTAGTACACCAATAGGGGGAAGCTCGGTAAGAGGAAGGAATTAAAGTAAAGAGGTTATTAGGATCCTAGCCTAGCTCAACGCAACGGAAAGGAAAAGAGCTCAACGAAAAGCAAAGATCCCTCGGGCAAGTGATGTATCAAAGACGGATTCCCTGGAAGAACAGCTGGATTCGGGGTCAGCTCTCTCATCATAAAGAAGTTAAAATGAAGACTCGGCTGCCAATGGGATAGCACCGGAGGGGAAATAGTGTTGTAACCGAAGTAGACTACCGAAGGGGTGTGGGGAAGAATCTCGCCAAAGGTTCCATTTCTGATTCCTCATTAATATATATAAGTTATATATATAAGTTATATGTACATCCCATAGCGAAGTCATATGTATAGAAAACCTAATTTTCTTTTATCTTCTTTTTTGAATGAATGAAATGAGGTAAAATAAAAAGCGAATTCGGATGAATCTAGATGAATAAGAGCATACTATGGTGGATATTGGTATTGGTTGACACCGGTATAGAAGTCATGTTATACTGTTGAATAACAAGCCCTCAATTATCTAGTTATAGAGAATTCGTGTGCTTGGGAGTCCCTGATGATTAAATAAACCAAGATTTTACCATGACTGCAATTTTAGAGAGACGCGAGAGCGAAAGCCTATGTATGGGGTCGCTTCTGTAACTGGATAACCAGCACTGAAAACCGTCTTTACATTGGATGGTTTGGTCTTTTGATGATCCCTACCTTATTGACCGCAACTTCCGTATTTATTATCGCTTTCATTGCTGCCCCTCCAGTAGATATTGATGGTATTCGTGAGCCTGTTTCTGGATCTCTACTTTATGGAAACAATATTATTTCTGGTGCCATTATTCCTACTTCTGCGGCTATCGGTTTGCACTTTTACCCGATATGGGAAGCGGCATCCGTTGATGAATGGTTATACAATGGCGGTCCTTATGAACTAATTGTTCTACACTTCTTACTTGGTCTAGCTTGTTACATGGGTCGTGAGTGGGAACTTAGTTTTCGTCTGGGTATGCGCCCTTGGATTGCTGTTGCATATGATGCTCCTGTTGCAGCTGCTACTGCTGTTTTCTTGATCTATCCAATTGGTCAAGGAAGCTTTTCGGATGGTATGCCTCTAGGAATCTCTGGTACTTTCAACTTTATGATTGTATTTCAGGCTGAGCACAATATTCTTATGCATCCATTTCACATGTTAGGCGTAGCTGGTGTATTCGGCGGCTCCCTATTCAGTGCTATGCACGGTTCCTTGGTAACTTCCAGTTTAGTTTGATCAGGGAAACCACAGAAAATGAATCTGCTAATGAAGGTTACAGATTCGGTCAAGAGGAAGAAACCCATAATATTGTAGCTGCTCATGGTTATTTTGGCCGATTGATCTTCCAATATGCTAGTTTCAACAATTCTCGTTCTTTACATTTCTTCCTAGCTGCTTGGCCTGTAGTAGGTATCTGGTTTACCGCCTTAGGTATCAGCACTATGGCTTTCAATTTAAATGGTTTCAATTTCAACCAATCACTGTTGATTTGAAAGGGCTGACAAAAAGTACTCATACATTGAGTGCTTTTTATAAATGATAGGCCTTTCACTTCTTTGCTTGGTAGCTCAGTCTTATAGAATATGATATAGATTATCAATACATCTTTCCTTTGCACTGAAAGCTGGCTAGCCTAAAATCTCTACTTGAACTACTGAAATGGGATCTAGCCTTTGGGCTTAGTTCAGAGTTCTTCTAGGCTTCTTCCTTAATCAGGAAAAGCCCTTTACGCTTTGAGCCGGGTATGAATCAAATAAAAAAAAGTGAATCCGGATCCTTCGCCACCTTCTCTCCTTGGTTATGAGATTGTAAGGATTTCTGCCCTCCTTTCTCTTCAAATGAAACCGGCATATTGAAATCGATTGCACTAAGGGGCTTCGATTTTGCTGAAAGAAGGACTTCGTTGAAAAAGAGAAAGATCTTGGTTACATCTCGCGTACTTGCCCATATTACTTATATGTATGGGGTGACCCACTTCTACTTACGCTGATTCCAAAGCTGCTCCCATTCCTCAAAGCCCGGCAGCAGAGTCAACCCCTCCTTCGGTCGGTTCATGAGCTGCCAAAAGCTAACTCTACGCTCGGTAGCTACCGGAAGTTGCTTCGCTCCCCAACTCGTTTAAGTCAACTGATGCTCCATTCATAAGGGTCATTCCCTTGTTTACGAAACTGGGCTATGAAAAGCATCGAGAAAGAGGAGTGGAAAAACTACCTTCCCAGTCTATCGGGACTCTACCTATACTCCCTTAATCCCGTTCCTTCTAGGCGAGTAAGGGCATAAACTTCTATAAAAAAAATAGAAAGAAAAACTCACGAAGAAAGCACCGGTAAGGTTGTACCTAAGCCTAAGGGCTGGCCTTTACTGGATCTAATTCCCTCTGCGAGCTACCGGATCTAATGCACCATTCTTCGGCCTATTACGAACAGTTTCGATGTACCAGATCGTCTTGTGTTTCATCAATCTTCGGCAGGAGTTTGATGCGGGGATTCCCAGCTGTAGTGGGCATCGCCCTATACTTAGCGAAAGAACTTGATTTCGCCCTTCCTTGATCAATCACTTTCAAGCTCTTACTTCTTGCTCTTCCACGATATAGACTCCAATGACAATGAAATCTTTATTTCCAGTGATGGATTCCCTGTCCAGCGCATCTCCTGCCCAATCTGCATCGGAGTCTCCTGTCATCTGAAGGGAACTGGAAGATGGGAAAAGAAGACCTTTTCCAGGTGAACCCTTCAGATATATGAGGATTATGTATGCAACATCTAGATGTATCGTTCTTGGTTTCTGCATGAATTGACTCACGACTCCAACAACATAGGCAATGTCGGCTCGATCATGTTTATATTGGCAGGAGGAGGTAAAGCATGAGTGGGTAGGGGATTGGTAGTGACATTGGAACGCTTTGCCCTTGGTGGCTCCATTTTCCCTGAATTAAGAAGGTCTTGGATGTCATGTTTCAGCCTTAAACATCGGTCAGTCTTTTGGCCATTTGTCTAAAGGTACTTGCAGTAGGCATGGGCTTTCTACCTAGGAGGAAGAGGATCTGGTGACGGAGATGGGGGAAGAGGCGTGAGTACACCATGCTTTTGAAGCCTTTCCAAGGTGCGGCTGAGACTTATGCCTAACGGACTGAAAGTTCTGGGTGTCTTTGGCTTTCCGTCAGACAAGACATTGACTTCACTCTTCTTGCTTCTTCCTCCCAGGGCTATCTTCTTTCCTTTTGGATCTGCCCTTTTGACCTGTGATCCATGAGTCCCATTGTAGATTTCAATACGGGTGGTTCAATCAAAGAGTCATAAGTGGTCATCGCTTGGAAATCGAAATAGTCATGGTATTGCCTACTCATGTTACTGATCATTATACGAACTTCTGCCCTTTCTGGGGGGAGACGATCAGCTCATATCTATTTATTTAAATTTTAGAAGAATTGATTCTTTCCCTCGGGGAACGAAGGCTATAAGAGAATCAGTAGCTTTATATAGGAAAGGAAGTAAAGATGAGCTCTCTTCTGACCCTAACCTAAGGGCTAACTGAACTCACTTGAAAGAGGGAGACATGAAGTTCAGAAGTTCCCCAGACGTGGGTATGGACTAGGGACGGAGATTCTTTGAAAGAAGACCGCTTTGCCATGAAGTGCGGTTGAAAGATCGGATTCTAAGAAGCTTTTTATTGTTTATGCCAGAGAAAGAGAAGAACCTACGACTGTGGAATGCTTCTTATATGTTCGTAAAATAGGAACTCAAAGTCAAAACTAGACTTTGTCTTGCAAACTGACTTCAGCCATAGTGAACAGGGGAAACTGCTCACTTTGATAGCCCTAGCCCTACCCTAGTGTATGCACTCAAGCAGAGTAGACGGCACGCGTCACCAAGCATA
The DNA here is from genome assembly GCA_029884595.1 of Ormosia semicastrata. Classification (NCBI taxonomy): domain Eukaryota; kingdom Viridiplantae; phylum Streptophyta; class Magnoliopsida; order Fabales; family Fabaceae; genus Ormosia; species Ormosia semicastrata. Next base: position 157,671 of record JAQQTO010000005.1, on the reverse strand, counting down.
CCGCCCGAGGTTAAGGGTTCATCAGCGAATGGAGTTAGGCCCATTTCCTAGCCTAGTTTTAAGCAGAACAGCACCATCCTAGTCCAGAGCAGTACTTCTCTTATGGGCTCGAGGCAAGCATCCTCTCTAAACCAGAAGGGGGGGGATCTTCCTTCACTCTTTCACTTTTTTGACGGTGGGGCACGCTTTCTACTTCTGGGTTGGAATGGTTCGCCCGGCTTGGGAGGCTATCTCAGAGAAAATGCATCAATCAATGTCCGGCTTGAGACCTTTCTTTGAACCTTTCGTCTTTGATTCTTTAATCTCGTATCTCGGACTGAACCTATAAGGAGCTTGGCCTAGTGAATCCAATTATGCTTTCCTTGTTTCCCGGTTTACTTTTCAGCTAAGGAGAGGTGGGAAGAGTCGTTGAAGCTTTCATATATATATATAATAATAATGAATGTCCGCTTTCAAAGCTATAGGCATTCTCCAGTGCATTGGACCCAGTGTAAAGCCCTGGTGCTTTAAACCCTAGTCAACCGTAAAGAAAGGTAAGATAGGATAGGTTCCTCCGGTCTCTTTCCCATCTATGTTGCCTTCACCTAAAGGAGAACCAGCAGCCTGCCTTAGTAGTCTCAAATACCGGCCTTCCACACATTCCTTATTTGGATACACACTGGCAGGGTGGTTGGGAGTTTTCAACTTCCTCTATACACTGGCTTTCGTTCTAGCTCCGCACCTCTCCCTGCCGGTCGCCTCACCCTTCCTCATCATCATCATCCAATTCCTCCTGCAGTTCATCATGATAGTGGTCGAAGCCATCTCTTTCCTATTCTTTTCTTTTGACTTATAAGAAATAGGCTTCCAGGCCGTCAATCGAGGTGGTCTGCTTTGCGTACGAATCCATATCTCTTTCCTGTCTGCTTACATGTAGGGGGGCGAGCTCCTCGAGGCTGCACTCGCCTTTTTGAATTGGCTATGCCGAAAGCAAGATCGTCTAGTTCTACCGGATGGGCATAGGAGCTTTTAAAAAGTCCTATGCATCTTTTTCCTACTATCAGTAGTAGTTTAAGAAAAGAGCCTTATGCCGGAACCCTAAAGGCTAGCTTTCTCTTGCTTTAGTTAGTTGAAGGCTTCTGTTGGCTGGGCTGGACCAAAGGATCGTTCTCTTTAGCGTAAAGGATGTCCCACTTCCAACCTGTAACTGACTTCAATCTGTCTTAGTTGGTTGACGCATATCTATCTTAAATATGTTTAGGATTCAATCCAGCCATAGCGGTGAATCCTGACCATTCAGAAAGGGTGGTGGAACTCGTTGCCTATGGCGACGTATGGCGACGTATATCAAGAGGTGTCCGGTTCAGAAGTTGAGACCGAATCTATTCCGGAAAGCGTCTTCACTCCCGGCTTCTGCTCCTCATGCAGTGGTTAGGCGGGTAGAGTCCCGATGATCGAATGTTTTCTTCCACTCGTCCCCGTGTCGACTATTTCCTGAGGGCTTTTCTCTTCTGACTTTCCTTTTCAACCGGAAAGAACATCGAGATTGGAAAATAGCTGATCAATGAACATCGTCTTCGGCGGCTCCTATCACGGTTTTAGAGTATTAAGGGCTTTCTTTTAGTTATGCCGTGCCTCTCCTTTAACCGAAAAACCGGAAAAGAAAGAGGGTTCGCTCTTGGCCTATTAGTTGGCTTAGCCGATATGAGATAGTCTCGGTCCTATGAATCTGACCGTACTTCCCGAGCCCGAGGGTCGAGCTGCGTTAAGCTCTTCTTATTTATCAGATTCTGTTAACGCCGTCAACGCGAACTGCTGATGCGGCTGCTGACGGTTCTCTCATTTCCTTTCTTCTAGCGCTTGACTTGGGATGGCACTGTCTCGCGAAGCTGGAAATAGAGTGGCTAGGTCTTGTGTTCCCGGGCTAGGATTTCGTGGTAGCGCCGGAAGAGCAGCTGTTGCTGTTAGGCAAGGACGGACTGTCATAGTGGATAAGGGCTGCAGAGTGATAGTCGTTCTCACCTTCTCTCCTTTCTGAGTTTAGGTCAGCAATCAAAGGACTCTACTCCTCAAAGAGTCACATCCGTCTTGGCTATCTTGGGGTATAGGGGTCTAAAAGAACTTAATGTTACAAGTTCTTCAACGAGGGTTGTCTTCTCACTCTATCGTTTATCGAAGAAAGTGAGGTTTCTTCTGTACTTCTCTTCTTAATAGGTCATACTTCCTTTCTTCTTATCCGAAGGTTCTTTCTCTTCCCACATCCTCTGCTGTCTCGCATCCATCGGGATGAGTCTTGCGTCTGTCTTCTCTTCGTAAACTACCTGTCCTCTCAAAAGCAAGTAAGCCAACTACCTTATTTAAGGAGTGAATCACATAAGCTAGAAAGAATCTTCCTAATGCTCCCATGTCCGAATCCGTACTTTTCTCTCTCTAGCTGCTGCAGTAGCAGGCACGTATCGAAGGAGAAGAGGAGGAAGAAAGACAAGCAAGACAGGTGCGGAGCGGGGCCAAGAAAGTAAGTAAAGGAGGTAAAGGCATTCTTTAAGAAATTACCTGGTCCTTATATAGTGTCAAACCCTGCCCTAAGGCAAGGAAGTGACATTTCGATCGGGCACTAGTAATTATTTCGTTTACTTGTTTTCGGTGAGAGAATCTTTCCTTTATCCGTCTAGGCCAGGTGCATGACTTTCCCCAAGGCATATTAATGATTGCCCGCTGTAACCCTCTCGGCATAGGCCGGGCCGCTTGAGAGCTTCGGTACATCTCTTTCGGGCCGGTGAGACTCTTCTGGAACTGTTGGATTAGTAGCTTTTATCTCCGTAAGAACACATTTCCCCACAGTAGACGCGCGGAGATGAGTAAGACTTCACCCTCTTCCATTATACTTATACAAATCTGGGGTTTGTGGGGGAGCTTGATGTCTGAGAAGAAGCAGAGATCTGCGAACTTAGTGCCTCTCTATACCCTTGATGGTCTTGATCTTTTCCTCCAAGCTCTCTAAATTGTCTACCACCTCCTTATGTTCAGGCCCTTTTTTGTTTTCACTTCTTTTTCCCATGTCTCATTCTTCTCAAGTGCACTCATCTCCTAACGCAGGCAATGCAACAAGTAAGCTCTTAGCGCTTCTTTGGCAAAGGCTACTCCCTCGCGGGGAGAAGAGATTCTTCTTAGAGCAAGGCGGCTTACGCAAAAAGAGTAGTCCTCCCAATAGAAGGTCTCTTTATATTCAGGTGAAACTAAAAAAAAGGGCTTTTGACTAGGCGGGTTGGAGAGACTAATTAAACTAAGGGAGATTTCCTAGCCTGGGCTGGCTCGATAGGGATCGATAGGGGGATTCTCTATTTCTTATCCTGCCCCTTACTTTTGATAAGAAGAAAAGCAATCTCGAGAGGAAGAAGTACTCGAATAGCCCCTAATCTTCTCTTGCCCATAATCTTGTCTTGGAAGAGGCTCGACTGGACCCACAGCAACCGGAACCAGAACTGGAGGGGCAATAACAAGGACAGCTGGACTAGGCTTAGGAGGATACTACGAAGAGAAGGCAGAAAGCAGCACTGGGGAAGACCTACTTCTTTTCTTGTTCGGGAAATGCATTAGTATGATCCCTTCAATAGCAGGCCAGAGCGATTGGATGTAAAGAAAGAGAGAAAGAGCCTTCCACTATCCCATTCATTCATTCCCGCAGAAGGGGGACAGGCACTTTCTTACTGGCCCGTAAGAGTAAAGGATAGAGACTGTGGATATCTCTTTTGTCTTAAAGAAAGACTACAACTTCCACGAATGCCTGGAAGCAAACTCACCTGGGCCTACAGAAGAGGTTTAGCTTTAAACCTTGCTGGCTTACTGGATGGCCTAGAAGATGACTATCTGAGAAGAAGTCAGCTAGTGCTTTTGTATGAGAACCCACTATCCAAAGTGACTGGCTTGCCTTTGCCAACTGAAAGGGGGACGAATGTAAAGGCTTAAAAACTAATTGGATGGATTGCTTATTTTACGGATATTTACCCTGGCTTGCTTTCTAATCCGAGGGGAACGACAGCTGGATGTAAGGAAACTGACCTGCAACCTCTTTATTTTACCTTACCCCCTATGGACTCTACCTATTGGTTCATCTGGACCGACAGAAGAGGGACTGCGCTTGCCCCTTTGACCATTTGAGATAGGCCTTCCTGATGGATTGATAGAGACAGGGAAGACAACTGGATGGCTAGAAGAAGGGGGATTAAGTAATGTAATACTTTTTTGAGGTCCTTATCACTGTAAAGAAACTAGCAGCTGTAATTAGATCTCATACTAGATCAAACTCCAACTCTTTCGAGGAAGGAAATAACTGTAACCTGATGGTGTTATGTTCGGCGTCATTTCCGAAGTCCGAAGAAGGATGCTGCGATAGAGGAGAAATCGACTTGAATTGCCCCTTCCGCCCTTGGGGAAAGAAAGACTTTATGACCGCACTCTTAAAGCACTCGTTCTAGCAGATATGTCTTTGTCCCACTCAGGCCACTTTCCCAAGACAATAGGCTACGGAGCGGGCAGCCTCAAACGAGGAAGCAGCCAAATCTATTACATACGATCACTGATAGAATCGGGAACAGGGGCTTTCTTGTTTCAGACATGATGGATAGAAGATCAAGATCTGGGTAAACCTCATCAATTCCATTCTATGCCGGGGCGGTGCCATCATTTCTCCGTTTAAGCTATTCCATGGAATGGGATGTCTTTGGCAAAGCCCAGTTCTTTTCTCATAGATAGAGCTCGTGACTCTTCGCCCCGTTGCTCGCATGAGTGAAGGGAAATGCAAGTATCTTTATTTCCAGGTTCACCCGTGAAGGTAGAAAGATTCTCGTTGCTTTCCCCTTTCCTGATAGGTCTGGGACGGTCCTTTTTCTCACCTTGACAATCAAAACAGCTATTCCAACTCCCTAATAGAATGAAGGGCAGTTGGCTTCATGGCTTGCTATTTGATAGCTGTTTACCATCCATATCTGACAATAGAAAAGGAAGTATCCAGCGTGCTATCAGCTGGAACGGAACAAGGGCTTGAAGAGCTTTCTTGAGGGGTTACGGGATGAAGCTACTAGTACAATACAAGACCCTGACTTCTCCTTTTCAATTGAGCTTCCCCCGCTCGGAGTGGCGTCTAGCTCCTGGGTTCGTTTGCTGACTCGCCTTCCACTTTGACTTCCACCGGACCAAAAGAGAGATCGCCCAATGGCGTAGATCAAGAATTCCTCGTTTGAGCTGCTCCAAACCTTTTCAATCCAAACAACTTTGAAGTCGGCTTGACTTGCTTCTTTCTCTCGTTCTAACGCTACTGTGCCTTCCGTCCCTGATGAAGATGAAGAAAGAAGGCTTTCTCCTTAATCGATCGGAGTCCAGGTTTGAAGTTTGCGTGTTGAAGACAGGAGAGATCGAATCGAAAGGGGCTGTGCTTTTCACACCATTCCATTATATGTCGGTTGTATTCAACTCATTCTCTGGCTCCGGCTACCTACTGTGGTTTCCCCGAATTCCTCACCTCAGATCTCGCTAAGACAGTCGTCTTGGATTGAGAGATGAAATCCTTCCCAACCTTAGATTCTTAATAGTAGGCTAAACGCTTCTTGCCTCGTTCTGTGATCCATAGAGGAGAATGGGATGGGATCTCGAATCCATCAAGATGGTCAGTGTATGTTCTTTCTTGTCGATTGGTCGTGAAGAGGGATTGACCGAACCGATCGGAGTTCCCGCGCTTCAAGTTTCTTTCTTTCATACGGACATACATCAAGCTCTTCTTTGGGAAGACCATCGGGGATGACTAGCATTCCTTCATTGCCTAGCAGCTCATCTTTCATCTTATTGCTTTGAGCTCTCTTCGGAAAAGTGTAACCTGCTGCTCCTTTTGGTCTTCTCTTTCTGTGTCTATTGATCTCCTGCCCACTCACATTCTCTTTATCGAATCCTTCTAGGCAGATATGACTACTCCTGCTTGTTCTTGGCCTTGGCTGCTTAGAGACATTCCTTTAGTTCGTCTTAGAGAATGGAATTAGGAATTATATTTTCGTCTTATTGTAGGTCGGTCATCTGTTCAATCTGGAATTCCATCTCTTCTTTGGTTTCTGGTACCGGTTTCAGTTCCTTTGTTCAAATCAATATCTATGTCAGGCTTCCCTTCCCGGTTGTCCTGTCCTGTTCAATCCGTTGTTCTTCTGTCTGAGGCAAAGGCGAATACCGTATACTGTATACGGTCGAGCTGGCTTGGCTGGTACATCAAGCATATCGGCATATTGCTTGTTCGGTGTGGTACACATATCTGTCAATGTCAATCAAGTATCAATCAAGTAATAGAATTCATTCCCACTATCTGAGGAAAACGTGAAGAATTGCCATTTTATGAGCTTGTAAGGCTCGTCGTTGAAGTCCCCGAAGAAAAAAAAGGGGGGGCTATGAGTAGGCGTTTGCTATAAGAGCTGCTTGCCCCTTTATACGGCTTGAACTCATTTGTCAAGCAAACAAAGCACAACCAACCAATAGAGAGAGCGGGCTAGACCTAGCTCTCAGCCATTTCTCATTTGATCAATCCGATCTAAAATTTTGAGGGCTATTGTTATCAGAGAGTTCGGTTACATAGCATTTCCTATTGATTTGTCCCCTATCCTATAGAGCTGGACCTATTCTGATTCTGCGCTACGTTCTCGAGTATCGAATTCCCACATAATGGAATAGAGTCGAGCTTTTTCTTTCTCAGTTTTGAAGAGAAAGGGTTTATGCTGTCCTTTATTAAAATGTTCCATTTGAAGGGATTCAACTCGCTCTAAAAGGGCTTTACAGAAGCCTAACCTAGTCTCTCCCTTTCGGAGAGCGAGTGGGTCTATCCAGTCCCGGAACTTCGCCTCATTTACAGCATTCCTTTTCCCTATGTTGAAAAGGTCATAAAGTTCCTTCTCAACATGGCGAAGAAGACTGGTGGGGGCTTCAGCATGGTCTGGGAGGCGTAGAGCCTCCTTCCAGTCGAGCTCCGCTGGAGGGGCAAGGCACAGCTCCAGCTGGTTTTGCTCTGCTGGAGAGGCGATCCAGATTTGAGCCCCTGTTTGTGTTTGTGGGATTAATTGATTGGATACCCGAGAACCATAATCTTGACTAGGAACAGCTTCTACGACGATAGGCGTAAAGGCATGATTAGTTCCACAAATCTCACTGCACTGACCATAGTAAACCCCTTCTCGTTGTACCGAAATAGAGATCTGATTTAAACGACCAGGTACAGCATCACATTTGACACCTAAGGAAGGTACAGCCCAACTATGAGGTACATCAGCAGGTGTTACAATAATACGTAGATGAGTTTTGGCTGGTACAACCACTCTATTGTCCACTTCTAATAAACGTGATTGACCCAATTCTAGATCATCTTCTGGAATCGTATAACTGTCAAAAGTGAGTGACTGTTCATCGGAACTGTTATAGTCTGAATACTCATAAGTCCGATACCATTGATGTCCAATAGCTTTGATAGTAATGGCTGGATCTACTACTACCTCGTCCATTGAGTATAACAGAGCAAATGATGGTATAGCAATGAACATCGGGATGATACTAGGAAAGATGGTCCGAAGAATCTCGATAGTAGTTCCATGAACAATCCTTTGCGGGATTGGATTTTTTGGATAGTGGAAATGCCATAAAGCGCGAACCAAGATCCGTGATACGAAAACCAAAATCAGAATGAGGAAGAAAAAGATATCGTGATGTAAGTCTATTATTCCTTGCATCATAGGTGTTGCTGCGTCTTGAAATCCTAATTGCCATGGTTCCGCTGCATCACAAGGAGCAATCGTGAGGAATAGCCATTCTAATTTCATTTGCTTTGGTTCATTTTTTAACTGCTCTGCTCCCCCCAACAAAACAAGAGGAAAGACTTTTTTGTTGTAAATCGCTGGTTGGGTTTACCAATCAAGAAAGACATGGGAATTTTGGGAACAAGCAAGGGATTGAGCTGCGCGAAAGCCTATTAAAGTAAAGAAAATGCGTTAGCGCATCCCTTTTCTTGCTTTTTAAGTTAAGTAAAGACTGACTACGAGCTAACTAATCGAATGGAACTTTCTTTAATGAAAAGAAAAGCGGAGGCCCTTGCTAGCATTGTGCTTTGGAATCGATTCTTTATCAATGGCCCACCCTTTCTTTGAACCTTGTCAATGATCGAACTTAAAGATATGAACTGAGTGCCATTTGATGAGTAACTGAGAACAAGGGAGAGGGATATGGAAAGGATGAAGTAATGAAAGACGAAGTCATTGCTAGTAGTAACGACTTGTCACGATCCATTGGTTCATATAAAATCCATGTCCTAGGTGTATCAAAAAACATTCTTTTCGCTAAGCGTATATAATAAAATAGAGTGAAAGGTCCACCCCGAAAGGGGGTACTAACTAACAGCTGAGTCCTCTCCGAACCGCAGGAGATAGTTGCCCATCATACGGCTCACCAACTTCACTTGCCTCTATGGGAGACTCGCTCCGGGCAGGTTCGGATCACTTACAATACACGGCTCTACGAAGGAAGGGGTTGGTGGGTTAGGAACGTTTTCAATATGATTCTTTTTCCGTATTTGTTCGATGAGAAATGCAAGACGAAAAAGGAACCCATCTTTTCGACTGGGAAATGCGAGTCTGTTTTGTCCACTTTCTCCATCCCTCTCTATCAAAATGATCAAGGCGAGCTTGCTTCTTATTATCGTGTTCGATCTCTTCCATCTCTGCCCCGCTCGTTGTCACCTATGTTGAAGAAAGGTTTGGAACCCTGTAGAGAATGAGGAGGGGCCAAGGATCTTCCTCTAAACAGTGCTTCTCGGGGCTCCACTCTCCCCCCCTGAATAAGTAAGGCCCCGTTTTTTTCTAATAAAAAAAAGAAAGGGCGAAGATGGGGATAGGGAATAAGGATGGAAGCCCCCTTAACTCTGCCAGGGACTGGACAGGGGTTAGCTCTGTAAATGTGTAGAGCCGAGTGTAGTGTGGTGTAGTAGTAGGCACTTCTTTCTAGGCCCCTTCCCGGCTACTGGACCACTCCAGTGCTTTGGGTACTACGGACCCTCTGCCATCCATTGCAGCAGAGCCTTTTCATGAGCGGGGGGGGCTAAGCGCAGTTCTTTGAATCACACGTTGAATGAAATCGATTCTTTTTTAGATATAAAAATCTAAATCGGATAGGATAGATGGATGGATCTATCTTTCTATTAATATAGATTACTAAAAAAAATGGATTTCTTTAGTTAAGTAGCGTAGCAAGAAGCCCCAAATCAAGGATTTGGCCAGGAAAGACTGCACTGCTTTGGGCCCAGGAAGCGAAGGGAATGAGCTCGGCTGCTTATCCTCCACACTTATTTGTCTCCGTGCCCGTTTCGCATGCGCTTCGCGCGCCATTGGCGCTTTGCTCTCCTCTTATTCTTCATTGGACGGTTCGGATGGACTTCGCCGTTCTTTCCCAACTAAAATAGAAAAGGCTGTCTCACATCGAGATGTCGATTCGTTTTCCGCCCCCAATGAGATGGGGAATGTGTAACCCCCTATTTTGACTTTTGTTTTGACCCTTCATCTTTCTGAATGGAGGCCCGGCTCGCGTCGTTCCAACAACCGGCGGGGAGCACCTCAGTATACGATCGCGCGCAGTAACTGGGAGTCCTTTTACACCTAAGGCCAACTTCAATTCACCAAACCAAGGTTCATCTCGTGTAGTGATTGTGGACTCGTACAAGGATATTGAGTAGACGGTTGATGTCTCAGACTCGACCCTATCTTTCGTAGCATGCATTCCCATCGGTGTCGCAACTGATTCGGTAAGCTACGTGTCCGGTGCACGGAGAACTGCCTTCGGTCCCCCAAACTGACTTACTCGTGGCAACCTTCCGGCCGCCCAACAACCTATAACGCTAGTCACTACTCCCACTGGGGCTAGGAAGTAAGCCCCACAACCCAAAGCGGCGAAGAACAAATAGAATTTGCTACAAAAGCCGGCTAACGGGGGTATTCCTACGTATGAGAACATAGTAATGGAGAAGGTAATAGCCGAAATAGGATTCGTTTTGGCTAGAGCGCCCAAATCTGCTATATATTTGACACGGGTTTGCCGTAATGCTAAAACTATGGCGAATGCATCTATCGTCATTAATGCATAAATTAAGATACCAATTAGTAGTGATTGAATTCCTTCTATGGTT
>JAQQTO010000005.1:132500-142500 GCA_029884595.1 Ormosia semicastrata | reverse complement strand
AGAAAAAAGCCCTATCTTATTAGTAAGCTAGCGCCCTGCAATCAAAAAACAGCGCTTTAGATTAGAGCAAGAAAACCTTACTATAGTATAGATAGGCTAAGGTTTGAAGACGCTCGACCCAAACAAGCAACGGCTTTCTAAAGCCCTATTCTTATATATTCTTATATATTAATATAACTGGGGGGCGCGCTTCAAAAAAAAAGCGAAAGCCTATTAAAGTAAAGAAAATGCGTTAGCGCATCCCTTTTCTTTCTTGCTGGGAGAGGAAAGCCTGGAACTGATGAAATTCGGGGGAAACATGGAATCGGTCACTATACTGGGGGGGCGAGACATGACCGCGACTTAAGATTCAAGTACCGTTGAAAAGACTAAAGGAACGGGGGGAATGACTACCTGTAATAAAGCACAGGCTAATACGAGCCGACCAGAACTTAGATTACCAGATCCTGGACACAATCTTCCTAGATAGAGATGGAGAGCCCCTTGCCCCGCCCTTTCTAGCCTCTCCTTCTTGCTTACCTAGCTCTTGTCTTAGTGACTCTTCTTATTTTATAGGTTTTTTTCTGAGTGTTAAAACAGTATATTTTTCATTTGCCAATGAATTGGATCCGCCCCGATTCGATCAATAATGGGATTCTTGGCTAGAAGAAAGGTTCTGTGACATGGACGCCCAGCCCAACAAAACTCGGTCGGTTGGCCTACCTAACAGATGATAAGATTCTCGATCGATTTGATCGAATTTTGAAAAGTCTTTCTCATTATTCAGAAAAGTGGAGCTTTCGATCAAGATGTTCTCGCCTCCCCCGTTTGGGCTCTCGCTCGAATCGGAACCTTTATGCGTTGGTAGGCTTTCGACTCAATCGAATAGCCTACCTATCGGGCGCCAATAAAAGAAAAAGTTTTCGCACGGGCTCATCATCTGATGCAGAACTGATTTCATAACCACCATCCATCACCAATCACATTCCACATCCCACTTCAAACTTCTCGATTCCTCGGGTAGCCTCCTCTATTCTATAAAGGCATTCAAGCTTCAGAGGCAGGTGAGCCGGGTCAGGAAGGAGTTTGACTGCTGGGATGGGGTCGGATCCTACTCGAAGCACTCCACCACGAATAAGAATCTTCGGGTTGGATAGGCAGTAGAGATAGGAACTCCTATCTGTAGGGCGGGCTTTCAAGACAGAGATGCACTACTCCATCTGGCTTGAAGACCTCGTGGGGAAAGATAAGAATCCCTTATTTAAAGGTAAGGACTGAAGGGAATAAAAAATCAATAGAAAAAATCCCTTACCGGCCGACGGGACTCTACGTCTGGGTCTTATTCCATCTTAAACTCGGATTAGGAAGAGTGCCCTTGAACTACAGATCAATCAGAATAAACAATAAAAAAAAAGAAATGGATTCTCCTTACTCTAACAAGTAAGCAAGTCAACTACCTGCCGGCGAGAAAAAGAAAAAAAGGCAAGGGGGAGATAGGGAAGAGGAGATTCAGGATAGTCACTCCGCTCCATAGATAGTGAACACAGATTCTTGTTTCATTTTCAATTCCTTTCGGGTCGAAAACGCGGGCTGCTGGTGGGGCTGTGCCCATTCTTTCTCCCTCTTCTTCCGCTTTACAACCGGAACCGGAATAAGGAACCTTAGAATTCACCCTACCTGTCGATGAAAAAATAGGATTTGAGAGGAGTGAAGCTGCTTGACCGAATAGGGCAAGGAGTGAAAGCTAGCGGATCAGAAAGATTTTTATGGAATGTCCTACTCCTGCCCGAGCTTTCCGATCAACCAATCCCCTCTTATTTTAGTTTAGGGACATCTCTTTGTTAGGTAGGGCCAGGGATCACTAATTAGTCGAATGAGCCCATCCCTCTGGCCTATCATTTATTGGTCGATCTGGCTGGCGGCTCCTGCATCTCCTGCGTCTCCATGGGGCCCCGTCATACAAGTTTGTTGCTAGGAGTCCCTCTAGTCGAATCAAGAATCAATAGAAGTCCCAATAGAAGTTGACTGACCTGGCTCTTCCATCGACGATCTACTGTTCCCTCTTAGTTGCAGATGCCCATGCTTTGATTATAAAGCCCTAGCCAGTGATGAATCCCCAGTAAGATCGGAGTCTTTCATTCCTCCTCCCTTCAGTCCAGTTTGAACCCGTCCCAGCAACGAAAACCTTCCTACTGCAAGGTGAGGCTCTGCCCTTCCCCTAGAATCCACTCCGGGTCGGAGGAGGAGCTAGTCCAACTTCTGGAGCAGCCGAGATATTGAACAACGAACATTTGAGCAAACTACCTTGCCTCACCCTGAGATGAGAGGGAAGGTCGATTTGACTCGAATCCTGGACCTGATCTTTAATCCTACACCGGTTAATGATGCGATGGGAGAAGTTTTTTTCATCAATGCTGGCCCAGTCGAGGCTCGTCCATGCCCAATCCCAATGGACAAACCTCTGATCCGCCCCTAGCTCTATAATCCACCCGTCTTCCCCAGTCCCTGAAAGCCCTCCTATCCTTGGCCTAGCCCTCTTTCTCAACTCGAGTCTTAAGTTCAGCGGCTTTCATCGTTGACGAACACCTGCGCTAATAAGACAAAGAAGTGGGGAGTCTATGCCTTTTCATAAAACGAAAAGCTTTCAGTCCTTGAATGAATCAGTAAAAACGAATTCGTGGAATGAGGGATCAAGAAACGGATAGGGAGGGGAATGGCCTTTCCATTATTGGTGGACCTTCCCTTGAATTGAACCGGTCACGGAGCTCTCAATTTACTTTTTTAGGTTATGGAATTCCATCTCTAGTTGGGGGTTTCGGTTCGAAGGTTATAAAATGTGGTGCGGGTTCATCTCTCTCGACCAGTTCAGGTTCAAGGGAAGGGTGATCGAGGGGACCCAGACTTTAGATCTCTTTCTTCTCTATGGCGGGAGGTTTCTTTCGTATCAAGAGTGTGTTGGGGAGGCCAGGGAAAGACGGATTGGATCGAGAGGCGATGCCTACTCTACTCGTTACCACTAAACGACGAAGCCAAGAGCGGAAGGAGGGACTTGAACCCTCAACCTCAGCCTTGGCAAGGCTATGCTCTACCATTAAGCTATTTCCGCCAGCTACGGTAGTGGCGAAGCACTACTGAGCAATTAACGTATCACTTGAGACGGACGACTTCTGTTTTTCCGCCGGACCACACTCTGAACCTCCGATCGAGCTACGAGCACGAGTAGGTAGGCGGCTAGGGGGGAGGGGCGGCTGGGCTGCCTTTTCAATCAATCTCCGGCCGCTCAGTGCCGCTATTGGTGCGAGTTGTAAGGAGTCTTGGTCTCGAGTCGAGCTGGGGCGTCATTTCATTCTCGTAACGGGAGTGAGTGCACCGCAAGATCAGACAAGTTACTCCCTCGCCTCCTTACTATAAGAAAGGGGGTGGCATCTTTCTTTTAAGTTCAGTCATTTCCTAAGACGGCTCCTCTTATTATAAGATAATCCAAGCAGATCCGGGAGCTGAAACATGAGTGTTTGTCTCTTTTTCAACTTCAACAGGAATGCATCAACAAGCCCTTCCATATAGATCGTCGTGGCATGAACTTTGTCAAAAAATGAATTTCTAGCTAACTCCTCTTCCTATTGATCTTGATTAGTTCCAGCTTGTCTTGTTGAGAGTTCTCTTTTCTTTCTAGACCGGACCCTTAGACCGTCTCCTGAAAGACCTGCTTATCCCGCATGTGCTTTCGGAGCCCCCCACTCCACTCATTCAATCACTTGCTTGTGATTGCAGCCATTCCCCGAAAAAGGGAGAGACGAGGGAATCGTCCGCTCCCGTTCATGTGACGAATCGAACATCGTTAGGTCCCGAATTCTGCGAACCACCGGACCTAGACCAAGATCTCCATTACGTCGTACGATATATCGATCCGAAGAACTTACTTTCTTTCAGTTGTCAGTCATCCATTCTGCTCCTATCTAAAGTGATGCTAGGCTGCTTCACGCAGGTGCGCTTCGCTCGGCCACATGATGAACATGTTTTAAGCTAACTGCATGTCGAGCGCCGGAGCTTGTGGTCACTCGTTCCTCGCTTGTTCCAATCCTAGTAAAGAGCTTCAGATCCGATTCTACACTACATACGATATTCCATTCCGGCCCTCACTAGCTCTTCGCTTGGTTGTACAAAGAGCATGCCTGAGGGGCTACTACGCTCACCGCGCACTTGCATCACCACCTGAGCTTCGCTACCGCTTCGCCCAGCTCCTACGCCTACCACGAATCTTGAATCATCACGTGGCTGCTAAAGCAAGCTAAGCTTCACACGGCCCTGAGGAAGCCAAAAGACCCTCTCACGGCCGAAGGCTCCGCAACACGTTGGAGAACTTTTAGATCCCGCCCTAAAACGCCCATTTTCCTAGAGTTCCGAAGTGATCCTCATTCTCACCGCAGCCTTCTTACTTAAGCCGAAAGAAAGCCAAGCCGGGCAAGAATCGCATTGGTAGTACGAAGGGGGAGCAGAATCGTATCTGGCAGTGGTTCTTCGGATCGATCACAGATTCTCGGCCCCGTCGTTTGGCTTCCACTCCAGTTGACCTCTCTTGTTCTCCCCCCCCTTACACAACCGGGTGGAGGACTCATGTAAACTTCTTCCTTTAGGTCCCCGTTCAGGAAGGCATTTTTCACATCTAATTGGAACAGAGGCCAATCTCGATTCGCAGCAATAGAGAGCAGGAGACGAACAGACTTCATCTTGGCTACCGGGGCAAAGGCTTCCTCGTAATCTATCCCATATGTTTGAGTAAAGCCTTTACTAGCCTGACCTTTTCCTCCTTTCTCCCACAAAGCTTCCCTTCACAACCAGTCCCATATCCAATTAGTAGAGATCGAGATGGGGAGACTCAAAATGAGACAAATGCGCATTTCCTCTCTGAATCGAGAGGTATCAGATCGAAGTAAAATAAGTCATGTATTATATCCGGGAGAACAAAGTGGATTTATGAGCAAATTCTGGCATGAGAGGACCAATGAGACAGAACACTGTTGGATGCATTCCTTCGCTAGCAGGGCTTCGGCCCATCTCAATGGAAGAGTCTTCGGTCAGTAATCTCGTACTCTCGACCGGCTCGAACCACTACGTTATCCATGTTCCGGCTCATTCGTATGCTCATCCTATTCATGTCACCAGAACCTGTAATAAACCATCATTTCAAACCATCCTGTTAAAGGGAATCTTTGGATATCAGTTCGAAGGGAGCGCCGAAGAAAGTTAAGTAGCTCCTACCTACAGGAGCATCTTCCCTTTTTCGGGGGATCGGGAAGAGGAAATCTGGTGTGAGGTCTGAGGTCAACGGTAAGATGTCACCCTGCTTTAATGAGAGTACTCTATTTCCATTAGGAGCTTCCCCCAGCTGAGCTAGGCTACTTCCCTAATGAAACGAATATAGCATAAATTAGGGAGGCCGTAGATGAAAGCCTCTTCAGTAAACTCTGTCCGCTTCCGCTTCTGAATCTGGATGGCGGCTTTGGTTGGAGAAGAGAGTGTTTCAGTTACGGTTTAGGGCTAGTGAGTTACTAGACGTTCGTGAAGGCAGACAGGCGCTCGTAGACAGAAAACCGTTTTCGCAGAGCGACTTAGAAAAAACAAACCACTTCTTGTTTTTGTTTTGAAAAGCGCTGCGTACAGTTCTGGGGGTTGTAGAACAACTACTTGTTCGCCGTTCTTTTTCCGTTAGCCAGTATCGAGACTCTAAGACTCCTTGCGCTTAGCCCACCGCAGGTGCTTTGATAGAGAGTCACTTTCGGGTTGTAGGGCGCAAGGGGATAAGGACAAGTGGAAGGATGAATGGAAGCTAGCCCTGAAAGTCTATGGGTGGCAACTAGCCCTCTGACTATATATGAGTAAGCAAATACTGGCCCTCGCTCGACCTATGATATCAGAGAAGAAGCTAGTTTAAGATATGGCAAGCGGTTCGAGTCAAGTGTCAGTTAAAGAACCAATTGTTGGCAAGAGTCACAAATATGAAGTAAACGACTTGGTCTCTTCTGGAGAGTTAGACAAAATCAAGTATCCTTCTGTATAGGGGAAGGAAAGGCTCTCGCACTAGTTGTTCTGTAAGAAGGGCTTTCATTAGCGTGAGAAGGCGGGTTTTCTGGATGTTGGCAAATGGGCATGCATGAGAAGGAGCATCGTTCCATGCTGGAGATCCTTTACTAAACCCCTACCCTAACCATTATCAGAGCCTACCATGAACCACGCTTTGTTTGTTTTTCTTTTTTGGGTTGTGCGAGCTCCGGCTACCGCTGGGGAGAGGGAAAGTTACGGAGCTACGCACTGGCGGATAGAGACCAATAAGGACACCTAAAGATGAAGCAGGACGCCACACCAGATAAGAGAAAGATCAAAGCCCGAAGCCAGCAAAAGGAGTCCCAAGATCCGCCGAAGGAGACAGACCTAAGGAACGAAAAAGAAAAAGGAGCGAAAACGAAAAGAAGGAAAAGAGGGGAAAGGGACAATAGGCTGGGGCCAAACTCCCCCGACACCGATGAACTAACGGCTATAGATGGATACCGGTATCGCCAGCAAGCTTCATTCTCGAGGAGCGGGTTCAGTCCCTCGAGATTGGAATCAAGCATGTTGGTGATGAATTGAGGGAACTGAACTATATGTGTGTTAAGCAAAGCAGTTCTGGTCCTCCATTCGTTGGGCTCTTCGTGACCCTATCAGTCGGCTTGCCACTAATACAATACCCAACAACCGCGAAAGAAAGTACACCTTCACGCCCTTCTACCGCTTTTTCTGAACGCAATTACTAGCTTACTGTCCACTTTCCTTCCCCACTTAACCGCCCTGGTCCTCGATGTATCGATGCCTTTCTTTACTTGATGAGCGGATAGGCACTTCTTCTTTTTTTTTAATTTGTGTCGAGGTACTTTGGATTCGGCTTGTTACCGCATCACTCGCGCCGCCAAGCTTGCCTCTCGGGTAGGGGCGCACGGGTTGCTAAGCATTACATCCACGGGAAAACCTCCGAGAGAGTCCGTTTGGCAGCAAAACATAGCGAGTGGAGTAAGTAGGATGAGGCGGCCGGAAGAGACTGAGCCCGGACGAAGCCAATCACATTGAGTTGTAGATTGACATAGTTAACCTTCAGTGCACTTCAAATAGAAAGTCAGAGTTGAAGCTGAGCGTTCACCTTAGCGGCACCTCTGACCTCAGATGCATGTGTTAAGCATATAACTAGCGAGCGAACCATACTTCGGATATCGCTCGGAGCAAGGCCAGTCGCTGGATTAAGACTAACAAACCGACCATTCCTTATCAAATCAAACCCAGCAAGAGACGTCACTACGTACCTCGGCCTCAGTGCGTCCTACTTGTGTCGTTCGTGTTTTAAGCCTGCTATGCATCCCTGCTCCTTCAACCGATTGACCCAGTCGTCCGAGGTAAGGAGTTACCTCTGGGATCGTTGGGAATGACCTCCTTTTCAAATGAGGCCATATCCATTCGACTAAACAACTCGTTGTTTTCGTCGAAACAATACCTAACTCTTGGGTACCACAGTACACCTAAGAATAAGAATGAGGGTCTTTTACTTCCTTCTGTTACCTTTCGGTACCATGAATTCAGTTCAAAAGGCAAGGAACGTAGTAACTCGACTGTAAGGAGAGGACCGAAAAGTCCTCTTCGTACCTCTCAATTTGATTGACCTCACTGAAACCGGTTTAGCTAGTTTTATCAACACCCTGATGAGGTCCTTTATGTATGGACCCCAAAGGAGGGCACCCTCAGGTGTCAAACCAAAAGGAACTATCGGTTTACAAGACCGGTAGGCCAGGTTGGCTCTAGCATAAGGAGTCAACTCACAAAACATAAAGAAAGCGTTTTGCGGGACTCACAGAGTAGAGATGCCTGAGAGGTATCCGTAATCGCTGCAGCGACTAGGACATTGGCTTAACAGGCCAAACGCCTTAGCCTTAGCCTTAGGGCAACCAAATCGAAAACCTTCCAGACAAGGCCGAACCGGACCAACTGAGAGTCGGTCGATTCAACCTGCCATTTCCGGTTCACGAATGGTGCGTCTAAGATATCCTGGATGGTTACGCCTGGAGATACTGCAACCATGTAGTACCACTTGACGTAGTTAAGCCATTGTCGGACCCACGACCTTAAGGTTGTGTACTCCGCGAACTCACGACTACCATCGGTGACGATAACCTCGTCAGGATAGAGGCACAGGTCCTTTGGAGCCATTTCCCTGCGGAGAAAATTTACAAGGATTCCTTACTCTAACAAGTAAGCAAGTCAACTACCTTTAGGAATTGAATTTCCATTCTTCGAAATCCCCCTCCTCTTCTCTCTCTGAAGGCAGTCGAGGGAAGCGGGTTATGGGGTGGGCTGCTAAGGCCCGGGGAGCAGAATCGGGTCAAACATCGATAGGGAGATAGAGGTAAATGACTCTTCCTTTCCTCCCGATTGGCAATGAGATCTCTTTCTTCTGCCATTGCGAGACAAGACAGCTTCCTTCGTTCGGGCGATCTAACCAACTTAGGGAAGGGATGCCCTCTCTGCTTCTCCACTCGAACCATAACCTGAACTAGAAATGGAACTGGAACGAGAACCTCCATCTAGACCTAGACCTGACACCCGCATACCGCATATGCCAGATATGCCAGTGGTTGTGGTACAGGTAGTTGTGTCTTGAATCGACAGTGAGGGCTGTAGCTCGGGGAAGGTTTGCCTGTAATCGATGGCAGAACGACTGACTCCTCCCTTTCCGTTAGCCCAATCCGCTTTATGATCCCAGTTGGTACTAATCTTATATCGGGCGAATTCAATGTTCAACAAATAGTTGAGCGATGGAAGGACAAAGGAACTTAATAAGAACAAGCGAGACAAAGTGACAAAAAAAAAGCCTTATCACGAGCTGGAGTCGAACCAGCACCTCTGGGATCAAAATAAAGGCCCAGCGAACTACCTTTCATTCTGATCGTGACTTTCAAAAAGAAAGAAGAGAAAGAAATGGAGGGTGGCGCCTACATAACAGGTTGCTTGCTTACCAAGCCATCCTAGCTTTTCGCTCCTTTGGCTTTCTTTCTCCCGGAGACCATGCCATTCCTCGACACCGACCTTCAAACAAAGTCAGATGAGATGAGGAGCTGGCTTCCCTCAAAGTAGCTCTGGCTGACTTGCCCGTTCCGCTTCTCTCCCGCTTTTGGGCGGTTCTTCCTCCAGCAAGCAGCCTATTCTTTCACAGCTTCTATGCCAAGGGCTTCTTTATTATTATAAATATTATTATGCATGCACGATGTATTGGGGTCACGTAAAATTATTTATGAAAATAAAGCGCTCTTAGTTCAGTTCGGTAGAACGCGGGTCTCCAAAACCCGATGTCGTAGGTTCAAATCCTACAGAGCGTGATTCCATTTCCATTCTTGTTAGATCGAGAATGACACTGAAATAATTGAACAGCAGTCTAAAGTATGAATTTGACCTCCTGTGGATTAGGATTAAAACAAAGAAATAGGAGGTCAATAAACAAAAGAAAAGAGATGTTAATTAATCAAAGGTCCAAACGCGGAGGCAGTTCCAGTCCTTGTCGCAGCGCAGTAGTGAGTAGGTGATCCAACACCAGAGATAAAAGACGCAGCAGATTCATATACTGACCTTAGTTATATAGATCGTTTACCTAGGTACAGAATGAGACCCGTTAGTGAGGTCCATATCGGTAATAGAAAGACCTGCCACCAAAAGCATTCCGATGGAGCAGAAGTAGACCCTTCCCCCGCCATAATAGCACCACCTAGCTTCGCTGCATCGGGATAGTAGTAGCACATATCTTTTTATAGTGATCGTTATAGGGATAATGAAAAGGGATAATGAAACCAATGATAGAGTTGACCTAGCCTAGCGACATCCATCCCTTGTCTCCGACCGGGAGATAGAGACTACTTCATGCGCAACTTCAACATCTCCTGCCAGCCCCAAAAGTACTCATACGGGGTAGGCCTTTTTTTTTCAAGACCCCCTTTCGGAAAACGCATTG
>JAQQTO010000005.1:112500-127500 GCA_029884595.1 Ormosia semicastrata | reverse complement strand
GAATATACTGACCGAGAAGAGTCAGACCCTAAATGCTTACGGGACAGAGAGGAGATACGCTAGTGAGATGCGCAGGTGTATGAGCTCTGAGATGTGTAGGTAGAAAGAGAAGAAGCCGTTCCAACTGGTCCTATCATCCTAGGGTAGTAGTCAATCCGATGTAGCTAATCCGACCGGCATTAGTAGACGAGTACAAATGAATATAGTAGCCCTCTACAATAGACGGCAGTTCCATTAAAAATTATATGTAAAAAGTAACCTACCGGTTACCAAGGCCTATTAGTTTACAAAGTCAACATCGGAGAGTCTTCTTAACAGCTGTACTAATGCCGTTCGCCTTGACTTTAGTCATGTAGAGCATTCTCTTTTGGCATAGGAGCCTTCTAGGCCTACTGACTCTTATCTAAAAGGGCATATCGAGATCCCTTAGCCCACAAAGCCCTTGACTTTCCTTCTCTGCTTCGCACCATCGTTACACTCACCCTTCGTTACCCAGCCCATCGCTAACGCTCAGCCTCGTCTTTTGATTTGACCTATTTCCCTCTTTCTCTATTTAGGATAGAAAGCAGAAGGTCGCAAGTGAAGCTTCTGGAGAGAGCAATGAAAGAGTGAGAATTGGACCCATAACATTGACACAGGGAGAATCAATTGCTTGGTTTCCCACAGGCAGAAAAGGACTTGGCCTGGATGTAAGCTGTAAAATGAAAAGAAAATGGTTGTATCCAAAAGGGCAGCTAAGCTAGCAATCCGAACAAGAAGATCTTCCCGTGGACTCAACAGGGTTCACGAATCTTATCAACTATTTACATTAAGTAAAGTTGGAATAGATCCCAGACTTCATAGGGAGATAGCCACCACTACTACTACTTTAGAAAGGACCGAATGGCGTGCCTTATACCTTTCAAATGGTGGGGAGACCGGAATCGCTTTTGTCGCTCCGGATTTCCTCTTGGCCGAAAGGGTCGAGGCAGGAAGGAGAACGCTATATATACACCTCTTTGTACCTGGGACTAGACATAATAGCTTGAGAAAGGCTTGGGAAAGTACGTTGTGTATTTTATAGCACACGAGATAGGCTTGGCTTAGAGCCTACACCAATCTATCTGTTCTATCTGTAATAGTTCGATCTGTCTTCCTGAGATGAGAATTTGTTTTGAAATAGCTAGATTAGATTAGAACTGGCCGCCTTGGCTTATTGTGTGATTTTTGAGCAGGAGCGAGCAGAGCGAGCTGTCTTTGGCACAATATGTACTGTAGCCGGGAAAGCAGGAGTCAAGCTGTTCACAAGCAGTGGTTATGAGCCGTATCTCGCATCTAAAGCCAATCCATTTACAAGTGAAATCTTGCCCAACTCCAACTACAAGGAAAGAAAGGGGTGAGGTGCTCATTATGTATAAATTGGGTCTATCGGAACCATGGGCGGCGAAAACTAGGATGGAATCATAGGTAAGGGATGACATAACTGGGGAGTAGGAATGGCAGATCCGTTTTTTTCCCAACATTATGAACTCTTCAACTTGTAGTCCACCAAGAGGCTAAATCCTCTCCTGAGTTCCGTCTGAGCCCAGGTTTGTAAACCAGCCATTCAATGGAAGACTTTGTCCTCTTATTTATGTTAAGCATTAGGGTCCTTCACATAATCTCTCACCGTGCCCCTTCCTCAATGAGTCACGAGCGAGCCATGCCACATTGCATGGGAGGAACTGATCCTTCACTTCCCTTTTTAGCTTTCGATTCTAGACCGTCCGTCCAGCTCCATCCGGGTTCTCCTTCGCATCACCGGTAAGATAGATGCTGGTGATGGTGACCTTGCAAGAAGCAATGCGTATCATACGTCATCTTAAAGAGAAGGAAGGGCTAAAGGTGGGGCAGGTTAAGTTAGGGCATCAGTAGCTTCAACTACAGAATCAGTCGAAACGGACACTGAAACTAAATCCGCAACAGAGCGAGTAGCCAGGTGTGAGTTTTATGGATCTAGCTCTTCACGAGCAGCAGAGCTAGACAAGCAAGCAACAAGGCTCTTTTCAGCCTTTCCGAAGGGTCTTTATCCTGATGAAATAGAATATATGTATGTATATACTGGCTCGCTACTACTACAACTACTACTCGAACTACCCGAGACACAACCAACCAGACTTGCTACGGAGCATCGACAGGTCGGGGGCTAATCCGCCGCCAAGTGTGTTACAGGCCGTGTTTATTACCGCTTTCTAAGTTGTGGGAGTTTGCCGTTGAGTTGAGGCAAGCTTAGCCGCCAGCCCCCTTTATTATACATAGCAAGCTCTTGGGGAACACTTTTGACCACTCCGCGGTCTCCGGATAAGACTGCCAGCCCCCAAGGGAAGGGTTAATGACGCGATGGGCAAAGACAAAGGGAAGAAAGAAGGTCATCGAAAGGATTTCTTTTTCCATCTTTCCTTGTAGTCGAAGAGCAAAGAGAGCCAACCCGCTCGACAAGGATTTGCTGGGCAATAAAAAAGAGAAGAGTTGCCCTGGCTGTCGGGAGGAGAGTGATCCCGAAGTCGACAAGCAATAGCTTCTCTCTTCTGATCCCAATGTGTTAGTCCACTTGAAAAGGATTGGGGCAGATCCCCATTCTGGACCATCCTAGGCAAAGAAGCATATAACTAGCGTTTATAAAGTGCTTCGAAAGGCTTTTCTGATTCTAAGAAGGCATTTCTTTCTCTGTGGGGCGATCATTTAGCTGCGTTGCACGTGCAGCCCGTGCGTGCATTGATCTGTCCGAGCATTGATGCTCCTGTCGGGCGATTCATTCTGTCCGTGCCCTAAGCCCGTCCATTCTGTCGTTCGAATAACATCTCTCTCGTCCCTCTAGCCGGTGGAGCTTATTCCTGCTTTAGCAGAGAGGTTGCCTTGCCGCCCTATCCCTCTCCCGATCGTCTCGTACCAAAGCTCCTATTTAAGAGCATCTTCGAACGTTGTGAACTAAGAACTCTCTTTTGACTTTACCGCAACATCAGCTCTTTGAATGAGACTCTGCAACTGTTTTGCTTAGTCGAGCGTCTTTGACCTTTCCTGGCTTTATTGAAGCTTGAAGTTCAGTTACTCCCCTCTAAAGCTAAAGAAAGGCTGCAGCAGATTCACTCCTCTCTTTAAGTTCCTAAACCTTTCTAAGAGTACTTCCGCTTGAGGAAGATTGCCTTGGATTGACTCTCGGTCATGTAAAGTTTCCTCCTTCTTACGCATTCGTAGATTATCTGCTGAGGTCGGGTCGGACGACATACATCTTGGTTGGTTCCACCACCACTAGAGATTGGACATATATATATTAATTATAAAAAAAAATATATATAAATAAGAGATTCTTAATAATTAATAAAGAATTCTATATTAGTTAAATAGCTGCAAGACCAAAACAGGGTGCAACAAACCGAAAGCCCTTCTTTTAAGTTCCTCCCAGATACATGGCTTACATACCCGGCTCAACATTCTTGGAAAACAGTCGAATCGAGGGTCCGGAGGAGAATTGGCCATTCAATCTTGTAAACTCATTGAGACTGCAATTGGAAAAAGAGATACGAACGGAGAGGAATAACCAATCGATGAAAGAACATGAAACCATTCTGTTTCAATAGAGGTACGAGAAAAGGTTGGGGGCAATGAAGTAGGTGAAGTGGTTGGATTTTGCGAGCTGTTCCAACCACAACCACTGCTGGATGTGATTCCAAGAGCCAAACGAGAATGAATACCACACAGAAGAGTAAAGACCAGGCTCCCTAATGGAATGTTTAACCGATCCATTCCGGATCGACCGAATTGGTACGGAAGTTGTAACATGGGAAAACCACAGAAAACACAACTTATTTGAATAACCCGGTGACCTACCAATTGTAGAAGTAGGATCTTTGGCAAGCAATAAGCACTTAAATAATACAATTCGAGTGTACCATCTTCTTTCTCATTTCGAGGAAAAGGTGCGGGAGGAAAAGAAAACAACGGAGGGATCCGAATCGGACCTAAATGGGAATGACATGAAAAGTCTTTTTCAAAACCTAGTATTAAGGGCGTTACGACGATATACGAGAGGAATGGAGAAAAACTCGTGATTGGTGTGGAGGGGAAGATCTTTTTATTATATAGTTCAAGAAAGAGTCGTCTCATTTCCTTACATTAGCAATGGAAGATAAATAAAAGTCAATATCTGTTGTTTTTTTCACTTCAAAGAGTAGACTTCGCCAGGTTCGACTTGCCTGATCATAGACTATGTGAATAAAATGGGTGACTATGTATGGCAGTGCCGCCCTCGTCCATCTACTAAGAAGGAAGCTGACTCTTTGTCAAAGAATTCAAGATCCGGGGCATCCACTTCGGGTTCAGATTTTCAAGTCTGTTGACCAACTGTGTAATCTAAACTAGATAGAGGATTTGCAGTGGGCTCTTTCTTTGAAGCTGCTTTGGCAGATTCGCCTTTAAGCTGATCAGTCTCTATTATCTAACCCGCTTCTTCCTACTAAGCCAACTCTCTGATTGAAGAAAACTCTTTTCTTTGCTCGAGATTAGCAATATGGAAAGTCTAGCAAGAAGGGTTTTTGAATAAATTCAGTTCAGACTGCGCTCCTGCCGCAAAAGAAGAAGAAAGGGCTCTCGGGTCAACACCAAGGCAAGATCGATGCTTATAGCCTTCGTGAAAGACGTCCAAAAGCATCAACAGCTTCTTCCTCTATAAGATCTGCTGCGGATGATATAGCTGCTCCTAGTCCGACAACTGGAGCAAGAACCAAGGATGGCACGTGCTTTCCTAAATCCATTTCACCGGGTGTTCACTAAAACTCCTTAATCATTGAATCCGGATCGGAAGGTGACTCCCCTAAGGCCTAAGGCTGACTCAGGTAAGACTTCTTCCTTCTCCCCTTTCATGCTCTAAGCGGGAGGCGGGTCGGCGAAGAAAGAAATGGCAATAAAGCCATCTCCGGTAGTCAAAAAGCTGATCTACGACAAGCCTTCATCAATAGTTCAGCAACCAGAGCTACTAGGCTAGTCAAGACAAGGCTAATTACAAATTGGAAGTCCCTATCCGTAAATATTGGAGTTCTCTAGACCGAGGCGCTAAGGATGAAAAGAAAAAAGGCTCGGTCGTAGTCGTTGGAACGAACTCGGTAACAATGACCAGTCATTAGTTAAGCTGGCTTGGCTGACGCTTCCTTCCCTCGAGGACAAAGACCCTCTCCCTGACAGTAGGGGTAGCGCCATAGACTGTCTCTTTGGCTTAGAGGTCGCTTCAACGGCTGAGCTGCTTAGGCTTGGTGTACCAGGAAAATGCATCTTATAAATTGTGAAAGTGGCATCTTTCTTTCAGACTGCTTTACTTAGGATGGAGTCCTTGCTTAGCCGAGCTGGAAGCTATACTCTAGGCGGGCTGAGAATCCTCTTCTTTTTCTTCCGGGAATGAGCTGTTGTAAGGCCTTGTCTTTTTCGAAAGCTAAACCTAAAAGCGAATAAGTGCATATTCCTTTTTTTCTGGAATAGGTGAATCCATGCTTCTTTCTTTCCTTCCCGAGTTGAGAAAAGAGGACAATCCCACCCTAGCTATTGGACTTTGATCCTTATCGACTTTGACCGAAAGAGCTATTCTTTTCCTGAGACTGGGAAGCGTAAGGCCGGAAAGAAAGTCTTGTACGAGGTTAAGTTCAGGCATAGCTACTGGAAAAGAAAGAATGCCTCATTCTTCTTGATGTAGATGGGCAATCACCAATGGCTGAAATGAGAAAGGGCTTCGCTATGAATCCGTAACGACGTACCGACTGGCTCTCCGATAGACTCGTAGATAGAATGTGGCCTTTAATCGACCCCTTTCTACTCACCCAGGAACCGAGGAGACAAAGAAAGATAGAAGAAGAAGAATGATTTCTTTCGCCCGAGGGTTCCTTTAGAGAAGAACCACGCTAAATAGATAGGATCCATTTCCACCAATTTCAGCAATTAAAAAAAGTAGCGAATGGAAAAAACTGAGTAGCGGGTCTCTCAGGTTAGAAAAGGAAGAACCGAAAGAAGATCTCTAGTTGAGCCTTTACGCCTTTACTATTAAGTAAGTAAGTAAGTAAGTAAGTAAGTAAGTAAGTAAGTAAGTAAGTAAGTAAGAGAAATGTCCCACTCTTGGCACACAATCTCTATGATAGGTTCCTAAACGTGCTATATCTAGGGACAGGACAAGGTCTTAGCGAAAGAGGTAGGGCGAAAAGCGACCAACCCGAGAGGGGCTATGTGCACTTAACGTGATCGATGGATCTGTCAAAGCTTTCTTTTATTACGCGTGTACCTATCTCCAACTCCGATAGGGGAAAGAGATTGAGGATAGTTTGACATAACCAGGCATCCATTCCTTAGTCACGAGTGAGCAGCTGCTTCTCCTAAAGACTGGGCTCCCAAGGCATAAGAAAAAGAGAAAGCGGATTAGGACAGATTCCAAAGATTGCTTTACTCATAGACAGGGTTCAGGTTAAGTACGCTTAAAATAAAAAGGATAAAAGAAATTCATCCTAAATACTGAGGGAGGTGGGAAAGGTCCCGAATCGAAGGGCTCTTCTTTCTTTGATTTGAAAAGAAGGTGAGAGCCTTAACCCTCTGGTGGTAAACCATTCAAAGATAGAAAGCAAGTTTCCTGCCTGAGGAGCAGTTTCTGAAACAGAAATCCCGAGTAAACTGAAGCTGGTGATCAAAACACTAGCTATTTTCACAGAGTTGTCAAAGCCAAAGCTGCTAAGAGCAGAATTCTCTCTATCACCTCTGCTACAGGAGATTGAGGAACCTGCTTTGATTAAAAAGGAATTCTTGCAGCATTTCCAGAATTTCCTTGGAACTGCAGATAGCAATGGTTGAGGTGGTGACACTGAAGAGATCAGATCATTGCTAAGCCATTTTCTCACTGATGAGCAAGGATCTGCACTGGTGGCTCCTATGACGGCTGATGATGTGAAGAAGACAATCTTTCTAAAGGCAAATAAGGCACAAGGACCTGCCCCGTTAGATTCAGATTGACTGCTGAATTCTTTCAATCCAGCTGGAGCATTGTGGGGAAAAGATTTACCAAAGCTATCCTTGAATTCTTCTCTTCCTTCAAGCCCACAGCCAGCCAGCCGATTATCTTCAATGTGAATGTGCCATTTTATCGGGAAAATTGGAAGCAATCACTTTTCCCTCTTTAG
The DNA here is from genome assembly GCA_029884595.1 of Ormosia semicastrata. Classification (NCBI taxonomy): domain Eukaryota; kingdom Viridiplantae; phylum Streptophyta; class Magnoliopsida; order Fabales; family Fabaceae; genus Ormosia; species Ormosia semicastrata. The sequence goes on along the minus strand of JAQQTO010000005.1, from coordinate 120,337 downwards.
TGACAGTTCAATCCTGCCAGTTGAGCGTTTTCTCGGTCTTTTTGGATGAAAGTTCATTTTAGCCCTAAACTGGCATCAAAATGTGACAGTTGATCATTTTCCCCGTCTTTTTGGCATAATCTAAACGACAAAGTAGGATCAGAAGGCTTACGCACCCTGGGTATACGACGATATGAGTTCGCTTCGCACCTTGCCCAGCTTTCAGGAAAGATCCGATGCAGCTATCGAGAGAGAGAAGCTTGCCAGCCCGGAGTGGAGGGAAAAAGTTAAAATAAAGTTCGGCGAATAGACCGATTTGAATCGAACACTCAACACCGGCGTGGCGTTTCCGGATGTTTTTTATTAATAGGAGAGAGGAGGAGATGAAAAAACTTTCCCTATCACATACTAATAGCACCATAAGTGCAACCAGTCTGCGGAAATCTATTTTGATAGGCTTACTTAATGCTGACCGCAGAGACTTAGACCCTCAAGACCTTCTAAGCCGAGTTAAGGTCCGCTTGGGAATGTCGAACCGTTTGGATAGCAAAGGAAGAATAAGAATCAGGGGGGTTTCATTATTGGATTGGCTTGCATACAATAAATGCTTCAAAGCATACTTTTATGCGAATCACATGCTTATCAAATCCAAAATGTAATCATTTTCAGGGTTTCAGAGATAAGATAGTGAGGCTTTGCCTATACGAAGAATAGGCCTTCCCTATAGTACTGGGGCTACTAGGCAATCGGACGGACTTTTCCCACTACCGGGACGACTATTTACTTCCTTACTTAAGGACTTAATGATCCAGGGAGGAAGCAAGTCTAGAGAGAAGCATAAAATCAAATAAATAAGGTATAGAGCACCCTACATACCTTGCTCAGAGAGAGGCAAAGACAAGTGCTGTTGAGGTACCGGTTCAACCAAGTGCCCAAGCAGCAACAAGAAGTTAAATACGGCTGAAGACATATATTTAACCCGGGCCCAGAAAAGAATCTGAAATTAAGTCCAAAGATCCGGGGTAGGGATGATTGACACGTTGATTTTAGTACCCCTTAAATGATATGGTAGGTTCTTATGTTTTTGTGAAAGCTCGGCTCCTGTTATTGCTGATGTCCAGTCATCCACATTTGAATTCCTTGGAAAAGAAGGCTAACTGCTTGTTGGCTGGGAGCTGTATGAGCGGTAAGTCCATTAGTTCGATGATTCTTCTTCGCCTTTATTTATATTGTTCAATAACTCTCCTAAACAAACAGTTGGAATTTTCTAATCAAACGACCTAACTTATTGTTTTGTTCACGCTCTAAGGAAGTGACTTGTTCAGCTGTAAACTCTGCTGTTCTTGTTTACGACTCTACTGCTATTGATTAATCCGCTGGGATTGGAATGCTTGACTTGCTTTCAAAGCCTTTCTAGGCTAACTCTTAACTAAGTCCCAACAACGGCTAGCGAAGAAACTGTAGGGCTTAAGGCAGCGAATGACCTGAGGATAGGCAACTCAATAGAATAATAAAGCAGCCTGGCTTCAAGTCTAGGACTTCCTAACTGCTTGATTTAGAAGTCTTATTTGTTTTATAATACGGGAATGAATCGCATATGTTGGTTGAGAATTGCTCGGGAATTCATTGATAGTTACTTTGCCAGGTTCTATTCTAGGGGGCTACTCTTCTTTTTTGTCAATCGAGCCGCTTTCCCTCATTCCACTCGTCCAGCCTCTTCACGAACTTGTACAATCGATGCCACAAAGATAGTCAACTCTATTATCGAAGAAATAAGGAAACGGGCGACGATTTGGCACCAGATATCCGGAGGTGTGGAAAGAGCAGCGGTGAGAAGCGGAAAAACCATCAAAAAACGACGATTGTTCGTGAAGGTTTCCACAGAAAGACCCCTTGGTTCTGGCAAACAGATCAAAATTACAGGTACCTGAGAGCATACCGATGGAATGAACGAAATACGAACAGTTAGCATAATATGGTCATAGATCTTAGGTTGTAACTTGATCATGAGCGAATTTGTTGATGTTGCACCCACGAAGTATAGAAAGTACCAAACATTGGGAACTACCCGGGGAAGAGTTAGGAACAGGAAAAAGGAGAAGCGAGAACCACTTAAATAGAGGAATCGATTGTATTTCCTCCTTTGTTCCCCATAGCAACTGGGGATCAAAAAGCACCAAATTTGATGACTTATTAAGGGAAAGACGAAGTAAGAACATGCTATTGAAGACGTTGCAACATATGTCGGGGAGGCCTCCGTTGATTGTGTACAAACAAAATACGAGTCCAAAGACAGGGTAAGAAAGGGTTTAGCTAATGGAGATATTAACTCTTCCGGGAACCAGTAACGCGTAAACCATGTCAAACCAAGACCGATCAATATCCGAACGGAACGGATTCGAACTTCTCCTAGAATAGTTTCCGGTGCGAAATGAAATTCATACATAGGATATATATGAGTAATTCAAAGGATAAATATAAAGATTTTATAGGATTAAGGTAGCGGTAGTATATTTGAAGAGGAACTAGCTTTGACTTTCGCTATCTGATTTGAAGTGCGAAAGCTCTTTCAAAGAATAGCTGTTAGAGAAGAGATAGATCTTACGTAAGCCAAAGGCTATTTAAAGAGCTTCTATTTCACCAACTGCGTCTACGCATTCACCAAAAAGAACTGGCACCGGGTGAAGTAAAGTAAGAGCCCCCACGACAATGTTCATTGCCTTCACCACCAACTACTCGTACTCCCATACCGGTAACACCAGTCAAGAAGGTAAGGCAGATTCTATAGCTGCTGATTCTAGCACACCGGAAACCCTCACAGCTCACAGTCAGAGTGGATAGGGTGGATAGGCCCGGTTAATTGAACACTTTACCATTCTCGATGCAGCGGGAACGCTCACTCGCACCAACGGAGACTTTCACAGCTAATTGAAGTGCTAGTCCAGCAACTGCAGTTGTCTTTCTGTTTGCAATTGAATCACTAAAGTTGGAGGGTGCTATTGACTCCGCTCTTGGGGATATCATAGGAAAGAATGAAGCGAGGGACGAAAGCATCTTAGTGAAAGGATAGGATAGCCAAAGCATTCATATTCTATGCTTAAGTAAAAGTCCTCACTGCCACGCCACGCCATTCACTTCTTTCTACGCTAAAAGATCACAGGCTTGTTAGCGATGTGGAGTCAGATTCCTACTGACCCCTTGCTTGAACCTAAAGTATACTTAACTGAGCAAGCTAGGCAGAAATCACAGTCGTAAATAGACAAGACTGTCCTACCTTATAGTCAGACGGAAGAGAAAGTAAATCCCTACCCTAAGCCGGGCGTAGGTTCGCTGGAAAGTGAGTCTTCATCGAGTTCTTTTATTAGCATCCCGCCTTTCCTGGAACTTATTCAACAGCTCGGAGTGGAATCGAACCACGAAGGATTTTCAGTCCTTTGCTCTAACCAGCTGAGCTCCAGCTCCCCGAAAACAATGTTCATTGCCTTCGCACTTGGTCCCTCTCGTTACAAGTCTTCTACTCTGGTCGAACTCCGTAACAACTCTGCTTTCGCTTCCTCTACCTTACGTACAAGCTTCCTCCCCGTTCTCCTCAACCTATCGGGTAGGACGTTGTTCAGTCTCTCTTTGATTGGTAGGCCTTCTGAACTTGCTGCTTGCAACTTGATGAGCTTTATTTCATACCTCCTGCTTCAGTTGCTGTGCTATCCGGCTTGGCAGTCTTCCTTCTACGGTCGAAGAGTTGGCAAAGTGACCTCTTCTTCTTCTGCCTTTAGGAACAGACACGAACTAATCCTAATGCCAAAGAAAGCTATCGAGCAACTAGCTAGCCAAGAGGCGCTACCCGTGATAGGGGAAGGAAAGACCAAGTTCACACAATTGACCCACGGAGATTAGATTGAGATCAAGGGCACATGAAAAGTTTTTGGTAATGTAGAGGTAGAAATGTTTCCTAACTAACTAAGATGCATTTGAGAGCTGTATGGACATAAAAAAGGAAAACCCTTACCTTAGCCTCACTTCCAAGCTTGAGACCAGAAAAGAAAGAGAGACTCTTACTAAACTAAATAAAATCCTTTCAAAAATGATGAAGATGAAGTCATATGATTGGATTGCAGCAAGCAGAATCAAAGAACAAAGAGGCAGAAGTACCTGGAGTGACAGATAGGGCAGAGAGAGGAAGTAGATGTACCAGATAGAGTGAACTGCCTTACCTTACGAAGGGTAGTGGATCCAATTTCTTATCCTTCTTTCTTTCGCCTTCTCTTCTTTCTTACTATACTGTAATATCGTACAATCAATAATCAGGATTGGCACCTTTCTCAAGCTAAAGCGGGTATTTACTTCTATTTCTTTAAACCATTAAGAAGGTGCAGAGCGGGAGCCGGGGAGAGGAATTAGATCCGCATACATAACATACTTTTTTCGAAATAGAAGTTACATAGAGTCTAGTGGTATCGTATATAAGATCACACGGCTGCATTTAGGATAGGAGCGATCTTTTAACTATTACATACATAAGAGAAGAAAGCTGTTAGCTTAGGGCAGAGGTATGCCCTAAGCCTACCCGAGTTCACAGATGTCGTTGTTTATCCCTTTCTTTATTCATGAAAATTGGGTTCGTGTTCAGTCTATCTGAGTATAAGATCGAAAAGAATGAATGCATTGATTGCATTTTAAGTGAGATGTCCAAGAGAAAAGGAACGAGGGGAAGAAGCGACGAGAACATAAAATCGTGAATGAAAAAGCGTGACGAGACTTTCTCCATTCGAGATGTTAGAAGGTGCAAAATCAATGGGTGCCGGAGCTGCTACAATTGCTTCAGCGGGAGCTGCTGTAGGTATTGGAAACGTATTCAGTTCCTTAATTCATTCCGTGGCAAGAAATCCATCATTGGCAAAACAGTTATTCGGATATGCAATCCTGGGCTTTGCTCTAACCGAGGCTATTGCCTTGTTCGCATTAATGATGGCCTTTTTGATTCTATTTGTTTTCTAAGTTTCTCCTTTTCTTTTGAAAGGTGTAGTCTCTCCTACCTGAGGAAGAGGACGAGGCCCCCAGCAATGGGGGGAAAGAAGAGTGGGTACGCGGGCTTCTTTCACTTTCGTTTTGGAGAGAGCATTGTGGAGCAGCAAAAGGCATAAATAAGGGGAAGCGGCGGATTCCCCGGAAACAAGCCAAACCAAAGCAAACGATTACCTACCCATTTTTTTTTTAGAAGCTGTGAAGCTCCCTCCCAATACCAACTGCACTATGACCAAAGTATATATATACGAGGACCACCATTTTAATTTTGAAATGCTTGCTATTTATTCTATAGATGGACTATAACGAGGCGGACGACAGACCCACTCACGATCTACTAAAGGGAAAGTAGCTTGATATTGGTTCGAATCCAATTCGTGAGATTTATCAGTATCTTCACCCACAAGGGAATCCATCTGTGAGTTTCCTTGGTTAGAATACGCTTGGGATGCCAGAATGTCAGGATAATTGGTCTAACTACAAAACAACCAGTGCCCTCCTTCCAGAACAGCTCTTCTAGCATCATCACTAAAGAACCTCAAGAAGTGGAAACCATCCTCGTGGTAGATCACCTTGGTTAATCCTTCTGAATCCAAAATTTGATGCGCAATGGAGTTAACAGCATAGAAAGGAAGCTTTTGTAGCCAACTAGACACTCACTCCATTTTTTATTAGCCTCCTCAATCACCTTCGTCTCGGTTTATGGAAAGTCGGAGCAACGTCTTCTCTTACGTCATTTTCTTCTCTATTCTCTTTTTAAGCCTCAAAGCTCTAGTCGTACCATACACTGATTCTTGCTGTTGCTTCAGATAAGATGACTGAACGTCTTCAGGATGTCTTAAACGTTGGGTGGAAGTTTGAAAAAGATTGGACTACTTCCTATGGTAAATAAGTCCCAATCCTGGAATAATAACACAGCACAGGAAGGATCGCTTTCTCTACTGATGCGGGAGCTGGCAAGAGGAGGTTGTTTGCTATTGGCAACTATGTCCTCCAACGCGCTTTAAAACCTCTTAACGATTTCTTAATGAGATCGTTGAAGGCTATCCCTATGGTATGGATGGGACGTTTAATCAAACCCGTCCTTTTGATAAGCTAAAGGGGAATAGCGTTGCATACTCTTTTGATTTGAAGTCGGCAACAGATAGGTGGCCGCTCCTTATTCAAACGAGGATGGTAGAGAGGCTGTTTGATAAGAAGATTGGAGATTATGTGCATCATGTATTCTCTAAGTTTCCTTTCAGCGTGCCCTTTCTTCGAAAACTCCCAAAGTTCCCTCTTCTTGGCCACTGTTCACTTTATCACATCACTTGGTGATCTGGTATTGTGCACAACAGGTGTACCCTGGCGCTTACTTTAAGAAGTATGCCATCTTAGGAGATGACATCTGTATAATGGATGCTAAGGTGGCTACCCGGTACTCAGACATCTTAAAGAAACTGGGAGTTATCTATATCAAAATCATGAATCTCCCATTCTGGTTGTGCTGAGTTTGCTAAGAGGTTCCGAGTTAAGAATTTGACAGTGGACTAAAGCAAGGCAGGACTCACTGTCCTGTTAAAGCGAGATTATGGTGTGTCGTTCTTCCCGTTGATGCAAAGCTGTATACGCCTGCCTTGATCTTCTTTCTGGTTAGGGAAGCAAGCTCTTTTTGTTTTGGTCAGGTAGCCTGCTTCGCTCTCTCCGTATTATGGATTATTTCGTGAGTTGGTCTGCTTTGCTCTCCCACTGTAACCGGCTTGCTGGCCCGCCTTCGAGATGGTCGTTTACACACGAGTTGGTCTCGTTAGGCAAGTTGTGACTCTGCAGAACTTCACTTTTCTTAGAGGATCAGCACGGCAGTCTCATCCCGGCTTGTAATGGCGAAGGCTAGATTTCATGGACCAGGTTGCCGTCCGTCGCACTCACGGTCATTAGTCTGGTTAGCTCTTCCTGATAGGCTGAAAAGGATGAAAGCCCGGGTCAGGAAAGCGACCTTAAGAAGTCCATTTCCTCTCCTTTTATGGAATCGTTGATACATATGTTATTATGCCTTCGGATGAGGGAGGCGAGAAAACCATGATAGCTTTGGTGGCAGGATCTTACTCTCTTGATGGGCCGAATGGTGAAGTGATCTGCCTGTCGCAGATCGCGATATATCTGGCGAAGAAGTAGAGGTGGAGTCCCAACCCCGGCAAACCAGACATCTCATTCTCTGTTGGAAGTAAACATGTTCTCACCCCTTACTCAACATAGGGCCCACTACTCATGCCCTTTTTGGTCTGATTCGATAGGGATCTGGACGAGGCCCTTACTTAAAAGGGCGGAAGCCCCAACTGATCCACCATCTCCGTGGACGCTATGTTGAACTCCCAGCATCAATGAGCCTCTTTGCACTGGCCAATTCCGACATAGATAAGGAATACAGCCTTCCTTCTCCTCCTCCTTTCTGCTGACGTTGCCACACAATCAAACGACAGCGAAACTCTCTCCTCTCCTAAGCTTCATAGCCTCCGCTATCTTTCCGACTTGAACTTATCTTTAGAGCTTCCCGGGCTCTAGGCTCCACAACGTTCACTCTTCCATCTTCAGCTGGTCTATTCCGAAGTCCCCCACATTCGTCCTGAACATTGGGACAGTAACGAGCAAAATGCCCCACTCCTCCACATTCATAACAGTGACCGTATCTCCTCTGCTGAGCCTTTTCTTATCTCCTTTGCAGCAAGCTCCGCTGGCCTCGCGCTCCAAACTGATGGCGTCTCGACGTTCTCCTTTACGCCGTCCTGGCGCTCTCCCCCTTTAATAAGAAGTGTGTAAAAAGGCTCACGTTTTTTGGCTTCCTATAAAGCAACCCTCC
>JAQQTO010000005.1:105000-107500 GCA_029884595.1 Ormosia semicastrata | reverse complement strand
TTCATAAAAAGCAATCAAAGATAAGATCGAAGAGAATGAAACGCACGTAGTGGTCATTATAGCGGTTCCTTCTGATCCTAGAAAACGTCCGAAAAAACCTGCTACGGAACTACCGATAAGGGGCAAAAAGACGATAAGTAGATACATAATTTCGAGTGTGATCAGACAACCAAAAATCAGACAATGACAGAGCGGCCTGTAATATAATAAGTGCCAGACCCTCAACAAAAGAATGGATTAAGGTGATAGAGTGTTATCAGGAGACGCTAGGTTTCGCTTCGGAATTGAAAAAAACTGCTCTTTTTTTTTTTCGTCAGCAGATTTCGCTCATCAAGTTCTTGTTTGATCTGCCGCTGTTAGAACACCACACCACAATATTCGTCCTTTTGGGGTTAATGCTCTCAATGGTGAATCGATCATTCGATATCCTTTTCCTTTTGTGAGAACGGAATGGAAGAAAAGTAATGAAACCCGCGATGGCTACTGAAGAACCTCCTTTTACTTTCTCAATAATAAAGCCTTTTACCTTTGTATTCGTTCGCCAAATCTTGTTCAGTTCCATCCAAGCTCGGTTTTGTCTGAATCTTCGTGGAAGAAGAAGAAGCGGTTCACCAGCCACTACATCTGTGGATCCCACCAAATCATTAAACCTGGCGGCTGCTCGCTCTTTGATCAGTGATTCGCCGGCCACTAGATCGATGAAGAATCTCTCCAAAATCTTCTTTTTGATCAGTGATTCACCGGCCACTAGATCCAGGGATCCCACCTTCTTCTCAAACCTGGTGGCTCGGTTGATTGGCACTCCTGTAGGCTCATCTTGCATACAAATTCTGGGGGTCCCAGGTCCTGCATCCACCAAGAACATTTCTTCCCCTAAGCGTAAAACTTCAGATTGTAAGGCCTTTCCACTACATAAGAAGAAACTTGAATTAGATCTTGGAAATGATCGACTCAAATAGATGCTCATCATAAGCTTTTTTTTCCTCCTCTTCCTGTTCTATTGATCAGAAGCATCCAGCAGCGCCACGGAATGGACCTAATCACCACCCCTCCCTATTTGAGTGAGGTCTTGTGCCACATTTGAGGAAACTTGTAAGTTTGGGAGGTGGGGTAGGATCTCTTTAAAATATGGACTCTGAGATCCATGGGCTCCGAGACTTTGTCGGATCTCGCTCATTTTTCCAGACCCATGTCTCCCCTCCAATAAGTGGGTAAGGCTTTCGGCCTGAACCTCACTAGGTGGACGGATCCTGAGATCAGAACAGATGTCTCGGATGTGATCCGCTATGGAAATATGAGTTAAAACCCTATCATATTGGTCGATAGGGTTGGGATTATCAGGATTGGCAGCAGGTTGCCCTCCGGAAGGATTCGCAGCCGCTTGCGGCTCCATGACCTCTATTGGTGCTTCGTTCCCCCCCAGGTTTTGGTCGACGGCTGCCGGCTCCATGACCCCTATGGGGAGATTGGGAGCCTCCCCTCCTTCCTGCGGTAGGTTGGCAGGGAACATAGAATGATAAAAATCTTGGGTTTCTCCGGAAATCACACGCAAAGCAAAAGAAATAGATAAGACAAGAAAAGAAGAAAACCCTACTTTTAGTAGGAGTACAGAGAGAGCTCGAACCCCTAGAGAAAGAGTAGCCTTCAATAAAATAAGAAGGCATTTACATAGTTCAATGCTAATCCTCAAGGGCTTTTATAAGTACAATCACAATCAGATAAAGAGAGCTAGAACTTCCTGGGAAATGAGGCTATCTACAGAACGGACAGCTTAAATGAAAGGGTCTGTCTGTTCTTTTATTTTAACCCGTGACAACGAAAGGAAGTCCGATAGAAACCCCCTCTTTTTTAAAGAAAAGGGTCCCTCGGAGCCGGACATCTCAATGTTGCAACCTTTTCGATTAAACTTGCAGAGGGATCTTATTCCACGGGACTAAGAGCAAGGAAGGACCACTTACTATAGGGAATTTACATACACCTAGTCTAACAAGGGGTAAGCCGATAATGTACCAGAATCTGTCAACACTGGATTAGCTGGACCGAGCACACACAAGACCAATGATACCGGAGCGGGCGCAACCAACGCTTGTCCTAGCTACCCTATACCGCCTCGGAGGAACACATATGATTTATTGCAGGAACAACCGAACATGGCACTGAAAGAAACTACATTGGGACATTCCTAATTTGACGGCAGGGAGCCAAACTCAAGACCTTGCAGCATACCAGGAATAGCTTTGGAGGTCGCCTATCATAGGGGTCTTTACCTTACTTATTAATATCCAGAGCGATCGACCAAAAAAGAACATCTTGTCTTGGTTTGGGATAGGATTTCTTTATGTTCACCTTCGACCTTTTATCGAGGAGATAGAAAACAACTTGGATTCTTACCTTCGGAAACTACAGCAGTACAGACATAAGAATGAATCTAGAAACAACAATCCCGACTTAGGGAAAATGAGCAAGCAAGAACATTTCAAACCCAAGGGAATTTCTTTGA
>JAQQTO010000005.1:82500-100000 GCA_029884595.1 Ormosia semicastrata | reverse complement strand
GAGCTCTATCAGGGAGAGCTAAAGAAAGAGATCGAACGGAAGATTTTTTCTTCTATTATGAGATTTCGAATGACATCTGTAAGAACTAGATTATTCAACGAGTACCGATGCTTTGCTTTGGCGTAGGTGTCTGTTAAATGTTGTTTGGGATGGTCTAGTATAAGCTCCGTTTTCATCTCCGGTTGACGGAACGAAGCGCCCTTATTTATTTTTTTTATTCTATTACAGCCGACCCGACTTCTCTGTCGTAAGGCTAAAGCCCTTGCCCAATTCATTTTTTTAGGTATTTTTAGGTATAAGAACTCCTGGGCTCTATTCCATTATAGCCAACTTCTCTGTTGACGGGCCCTTATCATAGTATAGGGGGTTCGAACCTACAGTCTCAACCGACCCTTATTTTTTTGAGAAAAATGAGTTGACTGATGGTGCCGATCCGAGACGGTAATGCCATGTATCCGAAAGAGTAAGAACATAATTTGCGTGTGATCACAAAGGGAATCTTGATGGGTAAACAGAGAATACACCTGCAACAGATGTCATTATCTTCCTCTACGATAGCTTACTAGAAAGTAAGTATGAGCAATTCACTTATATAATATAATATGTATGTTTGATGATTGATTTAAAGATTCAATTCAACCAGATCGCCCTAAACGACCCACGAATGCTTGACTTAAATACGTTGCCTTGCTTCCTTCTTTTGGCTTCTTTAGTTGACTATCCCCTTCTTGCTGGTCTCTTTCATTGACCAGGAAAGGATTCTCAGTGATAGGAGGACACTCTATCAAAGGCCTTGATCCAGCTCTCGCTTCTGTCTCAACAGCCTACAGGCCTTCACTCTACTCTCTCGTTCAGATCCTCCGTTCTAGGTCCAGGCATACGCAAGGATGGGAAGGAGACCACAACTCCAGATCGATGTCCCAGGTCAGGTTACCACCCCTCTCTCTATCGCTCTCTCCCTCGGCATACAATCAATGGGCACAATAAAATTCTGAAGTGGATTCAAAAACTAGAAAGCCTTAAGATCTTCCCTCTCCTGACCATGAGGAACGAGTGAATGAAAGCATAAATACGGGCTCTCATGGATTAGTCGTCATGAGGCCCTCTTGATAATCTTTGTCTTTCGTGATCTTCCCCCACATAGGGATGCTATTCTTGCAAATGCTTACTGCCCAACAACATCTTTTCGAAGCAAACGGAGCTCACCGAGATCCAGTTTTTTTGACTGGAGCCGGGACACATGGGCTCTTTTGGCGACCTGAAGGAGGAAATGAAAAGGAAAGAAAGGAAGAGCTTTAGTGAACCGACCCATCTTTGGTCTAGCCCTGACGCGTATAACTTAAAAAAAAAGGGGGTTTCAGTATGATGAAAGAGTTCATGGGCGGATCGAACTCCAAGGCTGGAGTGACTAAGCGCTTTCTTTAAAGGAAGGAGTCTTAGATCCCGGGTAGTGAGTAGGCACTAGATTGAACGAGAAGGATGGAAGTGAATGAGCGACCCTTGCATATCCGTGTAATGTCGCAGATTAGGGGGCATTCTCCTGATAATATGTCTAAACCTCTAGAAAATTTTCTAGGCGCAGTACAGGGGTCGAACTCTTTGGATGGGAATAAGTACGGTAAGCCTGAAGCGGTGGCATGGGAACTTCCTTTCAGAAGGACTGATTCGGTCAACAAGGCTTTCCTGGGCTTTGGAATCGAACTCGAACTCTTATCTTCCGAACATTTTCCGAATCCGCTGCAAGCGAATGCCTGAGTCATGGGACATTCCAGCCCTTAGCCCGGAGAAAGGTTATTCGGAGCGGGCAAGGCATGGTCTTTAGCCAATCGAGATGTTTGTAAGTCAAGGCGGAATCCAGTAAAGTCAATCTGTACTTCCTAAGCTATTCATTCAAGTAGGAAATCAGAGTCAGCTTTGGCATAAAGGAATCTCTGTCTTGGGACTTGCCCAAATGAACTGCCTTAGGAATAGAAGCGATGCAGGATGGGAAATTCAAAAGTCCATAAGTGAGATAAATATCTTATATAAGAAAAGCCGGATGAAATTTCATAAGAGAAGCAAGACTTTTTACGCTACGATCCGATCTTGCTTACTATCTCCTCTTACTTAGATAGAGAAGGTTGAAGCTTATAGGTGGTGCCCTAAGCGCAAAGAAGCTCCCATCATGCTACTTCCACTATATGCTTAACACATGCGAGTCGAACACGCTCTGTAAACAAAGGTCGACCATTCTTATCTAATCGAAAGGCTAATTCGCGATAGACGAGTGGGCGAGACGGAAATGGGGGTCGTGGAAGAATTGGGTTCGAGTCCCATAGCCCCAATGTGTCGAAATAGAATGATTGGGTCGACCAGACCAGGCCCAGATCATTTTTCTTTGTTTTCCGGTATACCGCTCCGCGAACAAGGAGCGAAAGAGAACGAAAAAGTTCCTATGGTTTTCTTCCTCATTCTGATTTTGGTTTTCGTATCATGGATCTTGGTTCGCCCTTTTTTGCGTTTGCGAAAAAAAAGATCAATCAATCAATTGATTTTTACTATCGATAGCCTATTTCTTCTGATTTTGGGTTTCATTCTTTTTTTTTTTTCTCTTTCTGCTTTTAAGCAATATTATTTGCAGTTCTTGGGACACTTCGCTCCATTATTTTTCCGTGCGCCTCCCGAAAGAAGACATGGCGGGCGCGAACGTCAACCACAAGGCCCCGGCCAAGAGGAAATGATGTTGCGTGAGTCCCTTATAAATTTGATCCGTGAAACTGTACGTCGTATTCTTGCAGAAGAAAGACGTAACCTCCCGCCCCAGGAAATGGATAACCTAATAAGGGACCTAATTTCTGGGGCGGAGAATGATCCGGTGGAACTTAACCGGATTTATTCCACGTTATCGGCCGAGGTGGTGCGCCGCCTTCTTAGTGGTCGACAATAAGTAAGTTTTCTTTCTCCCATGCTTTTTTTTTCTGTTGGTCAACAATTTAATTTGGAGAGTTTGCTTTTCTTTCATCTTTCTAAGCTAAGAGCAGTCTGTTTGATCAAATCAGGGATCAGACCGCTCCTGGTGTTCGAACTAGTCATTAATGGTCGGCTTCATTGGTATCCTTTCTTTTTCGGTATGCGTTGCGAACACTTTCATTTTGAGCGTCTCATCTTCTCTAGAGAAGCGAAACTCGAACGGATAGAGCAGATGGTCCAACTACATAACTTTATATTTTTCATTACTTCTATGGTCGTGCCTCGTGGCACGGCAGCACCCTTACTATTGAAATGGTTCGTCAGTAGAGATGTTCCCACAGGTGCCCCTTTTTCCAATGGTACTATAATTCCTATTCTTATCCCTTCATTCCCTCTTTTGGTCTATCTACATTCCAGGAAATTCATACGCTCCATGGACGGAGCAAAAAGTGGAGTCTTGGTCAGAGCAAGCCGCCCTATTCTATTACCAGACATAATTGGGATAAGCTCATCCGAAACTAGAGCTGGAAACGCCTCATTTCGTTTCGTTCCCGTTCTTCATTTCCTTCTTCTCGAATCCAAGGGGGACTTCTCATATTTAGAATCTTTCTGCGGTGTGCTCTGTTTACTATTCTTTCGTACTCTCTTCTCTTTACCACGCGATAGGTCAGCAAAGCGTGAGCGGGCGCGGAGAAGGAAACGCCAAACACTTCGGCCTAACCCTAACGGGAATGAGCAACAACGAAATGACAAGATGAGGTGCTCCGGGCACCCCCATTTAGAAAGAAGGGTCGAAGGTTTTGGGCCTGTAGCTTTCCCCGTCCCCCCTTCGTCGGGTGGTGCTTGTGTGGGGGGTGTGCCACCTGAACCTGAAATCGGGCTTGAAGCTCTCGCCTTACCAACGAGCCGACAGCTGATGGCTGTTGGTCACGACTACCACCAAAAAGCTCCAATGAAGATGAATATTTCACATTTTGGAGTGTGCATCTGTATTTTGGGTGTTCTTCTGTCGTGCGACCCGGCGGCTTAGCTTATGTGCGACCTGTGGCCCACGCCTCCTATTTGTTCAGGGCGGGCGGCGTGAACTCTGACTCGATCCGGGTATTCAATCCCGCCGCTGAGATGCTCAGTTGACTCCTTAACCTTGATAGGAAGATGGCTTATTCAATAATTCGTGCATAAGGGTAAGGAACTTTGGATGAACTAATGCGAATGGGTGTAAGCCTCGCTGCTCGGAAACACCCAGTGCTGACCACACTGAGAGACACGAAAGCGCAGGTAACGCCAGTTGGCGAAGTGGCGTTAAGCATCCCTAGCGGTACGAAAAGAGAGGTCGTGATGATATCATCTACGTCCGTACCGCTCCTCGTGGAGTAGATCCCGCATCCAACCAAGTCTTTGACCAGGGAACGGGAGAATTCCCACTACCGCTGGAAGGCCAGCCGGGCCGTGAGCGCGGTGGGAACGGGCTTCCCAAAAAGCCAGCCCCGGGCCGGGGTCGGCATAGAATGAAGGGGACGGCCCTAATGTTGTGTTGGCAAAGCCAACTTCTTGGGTTGCGGGCGGAGAAGAGCGGACGTGGGGACTCAGACCGGGGCGCAGCGTAACTAAGAGAGCCATTCCATTTAGGGCGAGACAGAATGGGCGGGCACGAGCGGTCTGGTGTCCGAGCCAATTGGTCAGACGACGACTACTTCACTTATTAGATTAGTATTCGCCGCCTATCCCGAAAAAAAAATGGGATGAAATAGAAAGAACGCGAAGCGCTAGCGCTATCGTATATAAAGGTTTATCTTTTTTTTGGGGGGGGATTTGCTTCTTCACAAGCTTATCCCCGCCCCGACCGGCAGCTGCTGGGTCTCCCCATCTCTCCTAAACTTCCCCCGGTCTTCGGCCCGAGCTGTATGAGGCAGAAACTCGCCCCACGTACGGTTCGGAGGCCGAGCCCCACCCCAGCAGTAATGGTGCGGCTTAGGTCAACTAACACAAAGAAGATACAGTTCACTCAACGATTGCCTTTGGGTTCCGAACTCCATATGGGGAAGGAGCGTTGTTGTTTCCGAGGTCTCGATCATTTACATGGACCCACTTCTCATTCCATTTGTGGGAATTTGATGATATATAAACCGTCCCTAACGAACGATCGCCTCATGTTTGAGCATGATGAATCACTTCGTGCCGACCTGTTGCCAATAAACTTTCCGGCCTCATATGAGAATGGAAAACTGGAGCATTTTCTGCATCGGTGGATGAAGAATCGCGAACATAATAATTTATGGTTGACCATGTTCCCAGAAAAAAGATACTTTAGAGAAACAACGAGCACGACTGAAGTGGCTATACATACAAATCCATTTACGGATAGATATGCTTCGATTGGAACTGGAAGTTCCAGAACAGGCGGCTGGTATACCACCATAATGAAACTGCCTTTTCTTTTTTTTATTCGGATAGGATTGATGTTGGCTTCGTCGGGAGGCTCGCGTAGTTTGTTACGTCAGCTCCAAAAAAAAGGATAAGTTGCGTTGGAATCGAGAAAGTTCCGTGGAATTCATAATTGCATTAATCAAATAAAAGGAGTCTTCAACCCTCTCAATCAATAGAGGCTAGATCGGACTAAGGAGAGAGACGGTTGAGTACGGAAGCGAAAGCGGAGATATAGGCTAGCTAAATGCCCAGTGAGAAGACTGACATGAGTAAGGAGAAATCCGAATGACTAGTGGCCATAACTCATTAAGCAATCTTCACCTTTTTCGCTTAGCCTTTCCTCTTTCTACCGTTACGAGATGCATTATCCTCTTACGTCTTTGCACGGCTTTCGACCGGGACGGGAAGAGGTTTCCTCGTTGCATCTTTACACACAGCATTGGTTCTGTCCCTGACCTTACCTTTATCGCCCGTCGGGCGTCAAGGTTCGCATTAGATCCCCTTATCTATCGTCTTTTTGCCCCCCCTACCCCCCAAAAAAAGAATCTCGGGACTTTTTACACAAAGGATTTACTTGTTACTAATATAATCTAACCTCTGTTCTTCTTTAGATCTACTTGTTTCACTCCGATAGTATCATAAATCGAGTCAATGCATAGGAAATGAATGCATTTCCATACTATTAAGTTAAGTGAAATAGATAAGACATAATCTGGATTATACCACATCACTTATTTTACTGGATCTTACGGAGCCTGTTCATGCAGGACATGATCGAGTCTGATCATAGTATCTGACCCACCACCCTTGCTCTAAGATCTCACTTCGCGGCGAAGCTCGTTCGGTTCGGAGCGCGCTTAAAGAAAGCAAACACAGAGCTGTGTAATAGCTTTCCTTAGTGGATGTTAAACCCACTGAAAAAAAACCTAACAATCACTAAAGAGTCACTCTTACCTTTCCTAGAAGAGAAAGCAAAGCAACAGAAAGCAATCAGTGATTCAATCGATTCCTAACATCGTCTTTTTCCTTTTTCTTTTAAGGAAGCGAAGCTGTTTAAGCTTAACTCCGCTAAACTAAATAGGGCTATTCACATAGCGAGAGGGAAAGGAGGGTTCAGCCACTAGACTAAACTACTGCAGTGAGTAGCTTGATGCTCTTGAAGATGACTCTCACTGGGCAATAGAAGGAAGTTAGTCTCTAATCCCCACCTAGGACAGTCACCATAGAACTTAACTTCTTAGCAAGGTAGCAAAGCAGCAAAGGAGGAAGCAAGAACTCTTCTCTCACCCGAAGGCGAGCGAGTGCACTACATTGAGTAGGAATTCGGAATAGAATAAGCTGTTGGGAAGAGAATACCACGATTTTGAAGAGAAGGATTCGCATGCGGACGATGATTTGGCTTTTCAAGATGAGAAGGACCTTTTGAGAGTGAATGAATGGCGGATTCGCTCTCAAAAGGTCCCACTGGAATGGAATGAGATAAGAATCTCTGGAGATCTTTCCTCTCCACTTACTCGTAAAAGGCTTTCCCTCTTTAGAAGACTTCTTCCGAATGGCATAATTGTCCGAAACTCCGTTCCTCGATCTTCAAAGAAGACTGACTCCTCCTTCTCCTTTAGGATAGGATCATCGTTGGTCCTTCTTTCACTAATGATCTCACCATTTTCTAGTAGTTTCGCGCGAACGCGCGAGGGACTATCCTTTCTATCGCTTGCGCTTGCTTTTCACTCTCAAAACAACGGTCTCTCTCTTCTACGAAGCAAAGCGCATGGCGCTGAAGTGAAGAAAGCTCAATAAACACACACGAACACGATGCAGGGCATAGCATAAATGAGACCGCTGATCATTTCATAAAACATATATGCTTGACCTTTCTCGATGCTTTGGGGTGACTCACCAACCGACCCAGCAGTGATCGATGACATAACATAATGGTACGAACAAATCAAAGTCATTGGATTTGGTAGTTCTCCATTGACTTCTCTCTTTACCCCTTTGCATATGTTCCTAAAAGGGTGTGCACCTCCAGATGGGCGGGGGCCGGCCTCCCACTCTCTTATGCAGCATTTATTAGCTTAGCTGAGTTAGGCTTTTGCGTACCCAATTCAATTAGTACTCGTCCGTGCCACCTTGTGTAATGCATAAAACCAAATCGCTGACCGGTGGGGACTCTCCCATCAATGAATGAGGTGCTTTTTATGCACTCCCCAATTTTCTTGGTTGGTGGAGATCTCGACCTCTTCCGAGCCAAAGCTAAAAAGGAAGTCGGAGCTTGGTCCATATCGAGAAAAAACGTTCGTAATGAACGGATCTCCGATGGTCGAGCCTGCCAAGGACACGGAACTCAGCACCACCTACCCGGGCCAAGGTACTCAACCGGTCTTTCATGTGAATTGCGAACAACCCACAAGGGTGGTATGAATGAAACATAGTTTGAATAGGGGCAAGTCTAGAGTAGAGCTGTGGTATGGAAAATCTATGATAAAAAAACCTAATCTCTTTACTTAGTCAGAGTCATTGTTTTACCGTTTCTATCTGCATGACTGCTTTCTTATGATGAGTAGTGCCCATCACTCGCCTCTCTGTCCCTGTATGAAGGAGCATCCACTGCGCTTACTAGTGGGTATGATTAAAGTCAAGAGCGGGTCTCTCAGAAAAAGGACCTTATCTGTATCCGTCTCTGTTACTCGAACTAGCCACCCCTTGGGAACCGTGTCCCCTTTTCCCCTGCAATGAAGGGCGGATGGCTTAGCCTTGCCTTTTGAAAGAATAAAATGGAAAAAATTCCTTTGAAGGAAAAAAGAAATAGGAGAAGATAGCCACACCGACGCACAGAGAATGAATAGGGATGCATTGGAGACGAATAAGGGCAGAAACTGACATGACATCTTTCTTTCCTGCTCTTCTAGTTAGCGCGTAGTGGGAATAGCCCCTTCCATTGCCTGAAAGCCAATAAAGAGTGCCTCACGTTCCACTGAACGCTGGGGAAGGAAAGGCACTGACTCTCGCCTCTATGCTATAGGCAGTGGAGACCTGCTCTTATACTCAGTATAAGTGTATAAGTAAGGTTCTCCTCCGGTAGTCAAAAGAGAAGTCTGAGTTCCCCTCTCTTTTATCGTGGAAGAAGAGTCAGATATAAGGATACCTCCTAGATTGAAGAAGCGCACTCCCATCCGTTCCAGAAGTCGCAGATAAATGGAAGGCTTAAATACCAAAAACTACGGAGGCATGATCTAAAAATGGGTAAGCCCGGTGGTTCAAGTTGAGCCTAGCCAACAACCAACATCAGCTTCTAGGGATAGTTGGAGCTCCAGTTGCTCCAACCATTCTAGTGAACCGGTCGAGACCAGCAGCTATGAATACCCTGTGCCGGTTGTGCGAAGGCAGCCTCAATCAAAATCAAGAAAAACTTCCTCCTAAGGAAAGAAAAAAAGCTGATTCACCTCTACCCTATTGGTTAATCCCGAAGGAAGCTTCCCTGAGAGAGCTGCTATAAGATAAGCTCTTTTTCCATTTAGTTTAGAGAGAGTAGCTTGCTTTCCACGGTCTGCTATTCCTTTCCTCTAATGACTAAATTTAAAACCTACCGAAATGGCTCTTTAAAGAAGGGCTTTATTCACAGGAAAATTTTGAGAGGGTCGACCAGTCCAGTCCATTTATCATCCCACCACTCACCCAAGCAAGCTCAGGAGTTCAGGTGCTACAGATTAGCTGCTTGAAGCCCGATCGTCAGTAACTTCCACCGAAGAGATCTTGTTTTTGTCCTTCTCGGGTTCCAGTCCAATCTTCTGCTGCTGCCCCCGGCCTCTACTTAATTTAAGACTTTCTGGTCCAGGCCTCACCTCAGGCTTACACAAGTCTAATTCTTCCGCTACCGATATTGGATCTGAGCCTTCCTTGAAAGAATCGCAAACAAAGAGTCAATTGCTTAGCTTATCGAGATCGCCCCTTCTTTGTTCGCTGCCGAGTAGAAATAGAAAGCAAAACTATGCGGCTATCACGAATAAGAAATTCAAGGATGATGCCCCGCAAGACAAAGACTGCTGCATAAAGTACTAGACCTGAGGCACCACCTACTCCCCCACCACGCACTTTTGGTGTCGAGCCAATGAATTCCCTCTTCCATAGCGAATTCATTGGCTCCCTTTCTTAACCTCGCAATGAAAAAAATGAGACGTTTGCTTGCTTCACCGCCAACAACCTTCTGTGCTTGCTATTAAGAACTCTTTCTTCTCAAACCAAACAAGCCCTACGCCTTCCCATCCGAGTGACATAAGCCTTTCCCTGCAGGGAAGGAAGATCAAAAGTCA
This sequence comes from Ormosia semicastrata, assembly GCA_029884595.1. NCBI lineage: Eukaryota > Viridiplantae > Streptophyta > Magnoliopsida > Fabales > Fabaceae > Ormosia > Ormosia semicastrata. The sequence continues at coordinate 90,314 of JAQQTO010000005.1, read as the reverse complement.
AGGTCTTCAATAGTAGTAATGTAGGGAACATCTCACAACCAGCAAGCGTATTCACGTCAACATTTTAGCAAGCGAAGGACCGTCGGAGTGAGCCGATTCAATGTCGTAAGGGCGTCTGTGTAACACAAAGCGTCTGTTGCCAAGCCTAAGATCTGATATCTGTCCTGTGTTAGCTGCCTGCCTGTCTCTCCCTGCCCACGACATGGGTTGGGCTTAGAGTCTGTTTCTTTTCTGTAGTTTCTGTAGTTGGTGTATTCATCTCTCTCCTTTGAATGGCGTAGATCTTCGTAGTACCAGTCAGCTAGCAGGTCAGGATCGGCGTATGGGCAAGCAAAGAATAACAAGTCTTCCTTTCCTGTCAGTAGCCGGGTAGCGAAACGACCTTAGGAGGGAGCGAGAAGCACCACTACAAGGGTTTGGTGAATCTCTCTTCCCGAGAGTTGGTATTCTCTGTCTGGTCTCAAGTCAAGAAGAGAATCGATCTATAGAGACAGTGGCAAGTCTAAATTAAATAGAACCTCAACTCTTTTTCGGACTTTCCGCAGCTTCTCTTTTATGGCATTGGAAGGAACTAGTCTTTGAAATTAGCAAAGCAAGAGGATCTAGGCACAAGGGCAGTCAGTGAGGGTGGTTGTAAATCAGCGGCAAGCCAGTCTTCTATCACTAGTCAGCTGACCTTAGGAGCGATCGATCTCATGGCCAAGCCAGTACCAAACAAAAAATCCGGACTGAGTTTTGCAACATCGGTACTTGTTTAGACTGAATTCAGTAATAGGCAGGTATAACATATACCCTTTCAACAATCTTCCTCCTAGCTCGTTAAAAAGAAAAAAGGGATGGAAAGGGCCCATAACGTCTAGCCTTAGGGGCAAAGAAAGAACGATCGCCTCATGTTTGAGCATGGTTGACACCAACTACAGAAAGAACTACCACATACAGACAAGACAGACAGACTTGGGGACAGAGATTCATACTTGCTAGACTGGCTTGCCGCTGATAGGTGGTCCCGCTGCATCCCTTTTTTTGCTTGAAGAGAGTTTACTACAGTGCTTAAGGAGATGAGAGATTCGCTATTGGATAGCTTGAAGAGGCTAAACTCGAACTCTTGAACTACTGGAATAGACAGACCGCAAGTCAACAAGCAAGGTTTTTCTTACTTGCTTGGTCTTCAATTCCTTTCTTCTTTCCTGTAAACCTGTAAAGAAATCTTATGCTTTTGGTAAGGGGAAGAGGGAATATGTCGTCATCTATCTGTCATCGGGAGTGGGTCTTCTTTCCTCTGGTATCGGGCATCCGGAATCAGTCTCGTTAATTGGCAATTTCTCTCTTAACGCGAATCCCTTCTTTTTTTAGAAGAGTCGCCCGGTCATCCCTTGTTGCTTGCTTTGCTTTGGGCTCATCCCGTGCTTGGTATCTTAGATATGCGATCTCACGTTCGATGTGCTCTTTCTTTATGAAAGATCTCTCCTCCCGTTAAGCACTCGGGTACAGGTAGACAGAGGAGTTAGAGGTTATGTAATTCGCTATATGTCCTTTTCTATCAGTACGATTCCCGTCCTTTGTCGGAAAGGGTGTCCACTCTTGCAACAGTCGTAATCGGTCTTTCTTTAAAGTATTCAGGACTCGGGCTATATGCCCTCTTTTCGATAGAGAAATTTGAAAGCTCTCGGCGCTAAACATGCGAGAAAATGCTCTCTTTTAAGGCCTAGGAGTTCATTCAACTATAGCAAAGTATAGAGCAGCGAATTCCTTATTATCTCCTCCTTATGGTAACAGGAATCTGTCCAACCTCTATTGGTCATCTGGAAAGGGTCATCCCTTGCTTCTTCGATCCTCGGCCATATGTCCTCTTCAAGCTCTCCCTTTTTTGGTTTTGGTTGGGAAAGGCCGGGCGGAGCTGTGGATGCTGAGTCCTTTCCTTTCCTTGGAGAATAGAAAGGATTCACTATCTCTGTCCCGAAGTCACTATTTGAACCAGTGAGTACTGAAACTTACAAACTGCCTCCAACCGTCAAAAACGATTAGGCTTCCATTCCAATTCAAGATATTCAATCCAGGCCTGGATTGAGTGCGTAAGGACTAACCTATGTTGCCTATGTTGACCCTCTTATGCCGAACCAACCAGTTCTTTCTTCGAATTAGACCAATCGACATTCGTTTATATGCCGCCTATAAAGAAAGAAAGATAAGAGCCTCTACTATTTCAACAGCCAGAGAGCCCACTCAATGAACAAAGCCTTTCTCTTTTGTGGAACGTGCACACAGAGTTGGAGGGATCAGTTGGATCTGACTGAGAAACCCACCTTTTGAGGCTTTTTTGGCTACATCTCAGGTACAGACCGAACGTCCCCTAAGGAAGGCCCTTAAGGGGAGGTTTGGAACCCTAACTAACTAATTGGTTTTGTTCCGCCTTCTCCACTTGACTCCACTGGTCGAGAACTCTACAGCTTCATCCGAGATCCTTCCCAAATGAACATCCTAGCCCAGTAACAATATCTTCTCTTATCTTCCCTGTTGAAAGCCTAGAAAATCGGATCCATTGATAAATAGAAATTGATGAAGACGATTTTCCTCATCTTTCTATCGTTGTGCTGTTCTACCCACTGCTTATCGATAATGAATCACTTTCATTTCGTTTTTGGTAGGGCTTTTCCCCATTGCCATCCCTTTTTCCAATTCCCTACTTCTTATTTATATACTCATCTAAGACTTCTATTCAGACATGATGGATATTGAAACCAGCAACTTCTTAGGAGAGTAGCTAGACTGAGTTCCACTTCTATACTCCAGTTTACCGAGGGCTAATGGCTGGCTTCTTTGTCTAGTCGCAACTTTCAAACTTAGCCTAGCCGATTGGTTTTGTTTTGTTCCTGATTACTGCCCTAAAATCAAACTTTCGTTCAGTGACATCACAAGGGTTGGTTTGAACGCTTAGGGCAATTGGTAGGGGTCATCCGCGCAAGAGCGCTTCTTCTTTGGGTCCCTATGGCTGGTAGGGGTAGCATTGACTATTGGAGTGAGCCAATCCTTTCTTTGGTTCTTTATAGCTGATAATCAGTATAAACTCAGGGGGTATGAGTGCATGATTCTTTCTCCCACAAGCTTAGAGAAAGAGACCGAAGGAGGATATGAAAAATCCGCGGATTCCCTAAAGCTAGAGCAGCTACTTCCTTAGAACTGCTCCGAGATGGTATTCAAGAAAAGCTCACTAGCAGAAAAAGGGTTTTGAAGAAGCCGACATTGAATTGACTACCTAAACTAAACTGCCTGCCTTTCTTTCAAGATCAAGATACTACTACTACTCCTATGATTTCATTACAGGGAAAGGAAGTTAAACCTCTCAAACTCGGAAAAGAAAAATCGAATGTTTCTTGACCAGGAGCAATAGACCCCGAAAGGTGTGAAGTTAGTGCCTCCGCTTCTGAAAGAGCTGCGGTTATAAAAATTCCAATTGAGTTTTGATTCGCTGCATCAATGAATGTGCTTGCAGAGTGGGGAACTATAAGCATAACAGCTCTTGAAAAAGAAAGGAAAGAACTAGTCTTGATGCCGAAAATCCCATCTTTTTTTGTAATTAAAGTGAACCTATAACTTTCTACCTTAGTGCCGCTGTTGGAACTGCAGATTCTTTATGACTGGACGGGTACGACCTCTTGCTTCTCAATGTCATGGAATGGATAGGTGATGTTTCCAACCGGAAAAGACGAAAAAGAAAAAATAAATAAAATAAGAGCGGGTGAAGGAGTTAAGTTAGAGATCTGTTTCTAGACCTTGAAGTCACTTCCGGGATTAGCTTGATTTGGGCTAGGAAATCCTTTTATTTGTAGCATCCATCTTACTTGAACCCTAGACTCTTATGGTTAGTTTATTCCGCATCCTCACCATCTAATTAAAACTCATTACCGACTGCTGCAACCTTTGCCGGGAAAGAAGAAGGAATTTAATCCAAACCCCTAACTCGATAAAAATTCTTCATCTGCACCTGAGACAAGTAAAGGATATCCCACTCCGGTAAGCTAGCAAATAATATAGAAGATTAGAATTTGATAAAGTTCTTTTTCAAACTAAAAAAGTTCTTTTAGATTATAGTCGAGTGCATAAGCCGCTTTCCCTTTAGGAATCTTGTCTCAAGCCATTGATCTTAGCTTTGGCCCTATCTGGAAAGGAAAATCTTAAAGCTTCCCTCTTTTTTCTGCCTCTCCAGTTCAACAAAAGGATTCTTTCTTCTGGTTTACCAAGATCTTAGTCATTTCACCTCTGTACTTTGATTAAGAGTTCAAAAGGCAAGGATTAGGATTTTTTTTTATATGTGAATAGGTCCCTTAAACTAACCTATCCATGGGAGAAACCCTCTTAGTTTATTTCCTAAAGTAGTCCTTCTTGAAAGAAAAGATTTTTGAGTTCTTTCACTCCCGGCTGTTTTGTCTTATTCGTTGATCAGTTTTCTTCCTTCCTCGGAAAAAAAAGACCTAAGGTCAGGAGGATAGTTCCCACCTACTTCTTGCTTGAGTTGAATCAGCTGAGAGTTCAAGCTTTGATCTCGCAATATGTAACGTAGGAATGGAAATCCTCAAACTCTTTAGGAGTGAAGCCCTTATATCAGCTTTCCTCCAGGACCGGTTATTGATTCAATCACAGCTTATACAACTCGCAACTCGGTAATGAAATTGTCGCCATCAGCCTGAGATCAGATCAAGGTTATCGAGATTCTCTTTCATTCCCTTTCGAGGATTTATCTAGGCTAAGCCAAAGAGAAGAGGTATCAACCGGGTTTAATAACTTCGGATGATAAATCATATAAATTTGACATCGGCCACATATTCTGTAGGTGTTGACCACCTTTATTCGTATAGTCTCGTCAAGGTAAAGTAGGGATGTGGGAAAAGAACTTTCTTCTCTTCCACCCATTTTTTTTTATTAGATGACCGAGTCGAAAGAACTAGTATCTTTTCTTTTCTTAAAAAAAAAGCCAATCATCGAAGAAGAAGTTCCCCCGCTTTCAATAGAAGATGAAGGGTGGAATGATGAATTGGCAGAGTTTGCTTTACCTACTTTAGGTCTTAAATCCCAGAAGAAAAATTCTGGATGCTGTCAGAGTTCCCGATGTCCCATATTCATATTAGATTAGTCTTTGTCTTCTCTTGGTTAAGATCTTTAACTCTTAGTGGCTTGAGTAACCAGATATTAGAAGCTCTGTAACCCTTGGATTTTGTCCTTCCGCAGTGGAAGATTAGGCTAGTTCAGTTACTTCCGGCCGGGGTCAACGAAGGTCTTAAGTGGAAGGAAGAAGTCCTTTTAATCTCCCATCCGCATATTCACAATAATCAGATTCCGAATTATAAGCAAAGAATGCCTTTGCCCGAACCGATACAACTGAGAAAAATGAAGAGATGAGGAAAGGACAAAATCTAAATCACCTCACCCTCTACATCTTTAACAATTACTTAAGGCTGAGGATTGAATTCTTGGAACGGAACTCTTTCTAATTCCAGCGTCCGTCAAGCTCTTAATAGAGATGGGAATGCGAAAACAAAGAATCTATTTATTCTTCTAATTTATTAGGTAGAAGTGGAAAAGAACTCGCCTAAGGCTTCCAACTCCAAGAGGCTCACTATTGCTAATGTGCGGCCCGAAAAGAGTAAGAGAATCCCAAACCAAAGCTACGTCGGACCGGACTTTTCTGCTAAGAGGTCGTCACTTCCTAGCCTTCCTAACTTGCCTTCAGAGCTTTATTCATTCGATACTTCTTCTTAAAGATACGTTTTTTTTCTCCGGTAAAAGGTAAAAAGGAGAGGCAGCAGATAAGATTTACACTGGAAATTAATAAGCTAGTTTACTTCTATTCTCATATGGTTTTTTCTCTTGTAAATTCCCTTGTCCCCTTCTTACTATTGATTCTCTTCCTTCAATGTGAAAAAAATAGGATTGGATTGATGGACAGAATCCTTTCGACATGGTCTTCTCTCTCTTTCTCTCTTTCCTATTGCTATTGGGATCCCTTTCATATTCATATTCAATAAATAGATTGCCTCTATCCATTTCTCCCTCTCTACTTCAAAGGGCGGGGAGGTAGGAAGGAGGGCCCGGCCCGTACTCTAGAGCTAGTTTGACTTAGTGTACAGGACAGTGGTATGCGTGTCAGGGGAAAAAATCTATCAAGGTTTTTGGCTCGCAATAAAACTAGGCCCCTGATCGAGCAACTAGGAATCCTATCTATCCACCTCTCGAGTCAAAACAACGGCATTCAAGCCAAGCCCAGGGAGCAGCTTCACCTTCTCTCCTCCGCTGGCGTGTCCATTCCAAATCCAAAAGCAGTAAGACCCCGACAAAAAGACAATCAAATTTAGTTACCTACACCTAATTCCAGACCGGTTAATGCAAGAACTATAAATCAAAATCTTTACTGAAAAAAGCCATGACCGAAGGAGACTACAACCTAGTTATGATATGAAGACCGGCACCCATTGATTTTCTACCTTAAAACCTATTATGGTAAGGGCAACCTCAGTTGTCGACGGAATTCCTCATCGGTGAAATGCGAGTAGAATTCACGATAGATTTCTGAATTGCGGCCGCTTAGGTTTACTTGTTCTATAAAGAACGTCAGACTTCCATACATCATTAGATGGCGCTGATAGGCATGCATGTTCAAGGGAGCTAAGCGGGGAAACCTTCTCCTGAATGAAGTCGTAGGCTTCCTGCCTTATATTTGAATAGGGAGATAGCTCCATAATTCGAGCAAGATTCTGCTCATCAAGCATCAGATTGAAGAGTTTATCCTGCAGACCGGCCTTTTTTTCTCTAATACGCGTAGTTCGAGATACTCTCGATCAAAGATTTCCCTGTAGTGATCTACGTTTAGGGCTTGATCGAAGTGCTCTCGAACCAGCCTCGCGTAATCTCCCGGGTTCTTCTGAGGGGGGATATTGTAGTAATGCTGGTTCTCGAGAACCCTAATTCGCTCATATATTTCCGCTTCATTTTCTGCTGCGATAACATTTCGAAAAGTAGCCAGAGACTCGGAACTTGACGACGATTCCAACGCCGGCAGATTGGAACTGTCAGCGCCGTTGTCGAAAGAGCAAATCCACTCAAAGTCCAGAGGCTGAGACCCCATAGCCACAAGTAAGTCCAAATTGACTATATGAAAGAAAGAGAGTATGAATTGAATATAGAGCCAATAAAGAACAATTAAAACAATCAAACTTCAATTAAAGTCAAAAGGGGAATCCATCAAGGTTTTTGGCTCGCAATAAAGCTAGGGTCCTGATCGAGCAACTAGTAGTCCTATCTATCCACCTCTCCAGACACAATATCTTGAGTACCTATGATGGTGACCACATCTGCTGGCATGTGATGTTTGGACATAGAATCGAGTCCTTGTGAATGGGCAGAGCCAGGTGCTCTTATTTTACGACGGTAGGGACGATTGCTTCCATTACTGACCAGAAAGACACCAAATTCTCCTTTAGGTGCTTCAACTGCGGTATAGGTAGAAGGAGCTGGTACGGAAAAACCTTCTGTATAAAGTTCGAAATGGTGAATTGAGGTAGAGTAGACCGATGATCCTGTAGTCATTTGGCCGGCTATTGAAAGAAAAAGCTTGCATCTGCTCTCCCTATTCTATTATATAACCGGTCCGATCTCTCTCCAAACCTAACGTGATAGTTTCCCATCATAGGGCTTTCTATCTATAGATTGAGCCATTACCAAGGAGCTAATTCGTTCAGAACTCAGTTGACTGCTTCTATAGATAAGGCGGAGCGTCCTTGGCTCAGCATTATAGCACATAGGGCTTCGGCGCTACTACAGCG
>JAQQTO010000005.1:57500-80000 GCA_029884595.1 Ormosia semicastrata | reverse complement strand
AGCCCAGTCAGCCACCAACTCGGTGCAGGTCACGTGACCTACAGTACAGCTCGGCCTTCGCTTTTTGAGACTTCCTCTACCCACATCTCTATGTGCCCGCAGCACTTCCATATGGAGAAAGATAGGCTTACCATGTTCCATCAATAGCACCTAACCTATGCCGATTTTGGCGGACTGTGCTCCACCCCGGTGAACTCATGCGGTTCCGACGTGCCCAGAGGCCAGAGGCGAATCCGTTCACGGTCCGTAGGACCAACACCATTCGAAGGTGGGTGGCCCGCCCCGCCTAGAACAGTCATTTTTGACTGGGCTTACACACATTCGCTCACTTACGCTGTCCCCCCTCAGCTCACCCTAGCCCCGGGCCTTTTGCTCTTCTAACGAACGTAAGCTCCAAGGCTTCACACCAAGTCTTCACTGACAGAATATGCATGCTTAAGTAGGGTCAGGCAGAACCGTTGTTGCCTGATGGGAACTCCCCCCATATTGCTATAAATGTCTTCATGTCGCACGACCTCTTAACATTACACCACTGAATCCCCAATCCTTTGCTTGCTGTGCAGTGACAGTACCAATATCCACTAATCGTTGTTTCCAGATACGGTTGCCGGTTGACATCTCTTCTAATTCGTCGATACGAGAAGCAAATTGTTGTGTGAAGGAATCAATATCTCGACATAAGCCAAGAGGCAGATCTTGTGCCACTCCACCTGGTCGTATGAAACTGGCATGCATCCTGGCTCCCGAGACTCTTTCATAGAATTCCAACAATTTCTCCCGCTCCTCAAAAGCCCACAGGGACGGAGTTGATGCTCCCACATCCATAGCATGAGTAGTTAAAGCAAGTGAATGATTTGAAATTCGAGTTATTTCACGGAATAACACTCGTATATATTGAGCTCGTAATGGTACCTCGCAATTCAAAAGTCTCTCTACGGCTGAAGAATGAGCGTGTTCTTGGGCCATCGTAGAAACATAGATAGGGTCGACGACGGAACGAAGAACTCACCCTAGATACAGCTTTTTCGTACACGTTCACTTGCATCACATACACAAGTGCTCTCTGAACCGTGCAATAAGGTCACCCATAACACGGCTCTCCCACTTGAGTTACCTTAGCCCCAGGCAGGCCATGCTATTCAATGATATTGGAAAAATGGCAGCGTAACGTAACAACTAGTATTGAAAGCTGGTCGCCTTTTGAGGGAGGGAAAGCCTTTCAATTCAATAGGAGCCCTACTTCCCTCTTTGCGACCTCATCACTTCAAAGCGCAAACCAATTTCTTTCTTAGTCACCGGGCGGAGCGCACCTTTGGTACTTTGCTTATAGCTTTTTTAGGTTATGCAATAGACGGGAGGCTTAGCTCTGGATCCCCCCTGCTTGCAGAAATGAATGGATCAGAAGGGGGGGCTGGGTTCTATTTCCGGGCCGGGGCGGGAGGTGAAGGCCATAAGATAAGATTGCCCTCCCGGTAAGGAAGAGAGGAAAAGGGTGCTGTCATCTATCTCGACCAGTTTCCCGAGGCGTTGAAAATCCAGACCGGCTCAGAGAATCACTGGCGCTATTTAGCCCTTCGTTTCGCCATTCGAAGTACTACCTCTGCCTTCCCTTTTTGTAAAATACCCAGGCGCCCTCCTTTCCAATCACTAAGAAAAAAAAATACCAATCAAAGCCCTATCTAAGTAAAGCTTCGTCTGTTATTTTTCCGGCCCCAGGGGAGTTTACTCAACCCATTCCCCAGTCTTCCGCACTGCTCAAGTCAGTGTGCGACTCCGTATGAGGACCTCCTTCCCTTCTGCCCACTCTCCGTTCACACGGTTCTCAAAGCAGAGGAGGAAGGGTGGGCAGCAGGTACCACGAGCCCTCTGTCCCACACATCTATCCAGAAGCAAGTGTAGTTCACCGGTTCCACCGAATGCTCCTCTCTCTCGGCAAAGATCGTGTGAGTGTGCAGTTATGCTTCGGATGCTTCGCCATAGAATAGATCGACCCAGTTCCCGTTCTTTTCCGGTGCACTCGCTTTATATCTCCGACACACAAGGAAGGACGCGGTGGGAAGGAAGCAGCCCTAGCCCTAGCCCTAGCCCTAGCCCTAGCCCTAGCCTCGGTCCGGCCGATCATTCCGCTGGCATCTTGCATTCACGCCTCCGTTTGACTGCCGCTCGGGGATGGAGTTGTAGATACGTTAGTCTTAGCGGATCGTTGGCTCCACCTGTTATCTCCTTCTACGACATGCTGTTGTCGTCGCCATCTTCCATATGTAACTTAGTCATCTCTGCCTCGCTGCGGGTCAGCACCTCCGAAAGAAACGGAGGACTTCATTCAGTGACTCCGCGATCGCCCTCTAAACGATCAGAATAAGGTAAAGCTTGAAGATAAGTTTTGTACTCTATTAATTTCTCAGTCCCTCTAGTCGGGTGGGCGCCGGCCGGTCTTTCGACCAGATCCCCCTAAAAACCGTACGTGCGGGTCTCCCCGCATGCGGCTCACGCCATTCGAGGTGGCCCAGCCCAGCATTCATTCGCAAATCCTGTAGTGAAATTGAGACTGCTCGACCTCGGAAGCTAATTCGCGTGTAGGCAGCGCTGTCTGTCGTACCGTTGACTCTATCTATTCATTGAATTCACTTTCATTCATTTTTTTTTTATAGGCTCGCTCCCTCTTTTTCCAAGAATTAATGCACTTCCCCTTGACTTCAGAGGGCCTTCTCTAATAGGGGAAAAGCCTTCCATTTCCGTCAAATGACCCGGCCCCCCCTGGCTCTTCCACCGTCCAGGCTCCCTTTCCTACCTATGCTATGCTCCCCCGGCACAGGCCTACCACGCTTCGCGCCTGCGGCGTTTTCGCCGGACGGTCTTTGCCAGTAGTGCCATCCTCCCCGCTGGCTGTATGGGCGGGTTGTCCCTCGCTGCTGCGTTCTGTTAGGCTATGGATTACAGGAACAAATGTAGTTGAATGAGACAGCAGGCGGGTTACACGTTCCGCTGTGCCGAGATGTGAGGTGCAGGTGGTGATGATCACCCCGGGGTATGCGCTAGCGCCCTTGACAGGCACTCCAGGACCCGCCAACGCTCATGAAAACCCGGGTCGGTCGGTCCTCCATTCATCTGACCGGAGGTGTGGATAACGAGGCCACCTTCACAACCTTCTCCCTTCTGTCCTTATGTTGTAGTAAGGTAGGGCGGTTCGCTTGAGTTGCTCAACCGCCCCTTAGCCCGGTGCTCATGACGCGCTACGGGACCTCCACCGTGCCGGGGGACCAAGCAGGGCATAGCTAGCGGCATAGGAGCCGACTCGGCGTCAGCGGCTTCGTGCCGCACTGGAGTGATCCAATATGTGGTTCCGCACGTTCCACCACTTCTCCGTTCATTTCCAATACTGATCGTGAAACACCATGAGCAGCAGGATGTTGAGGTCCGAAATTCGAAGTTAAATTTTTGATTTGCCCGTTCCTAGTCGTCATGGGAAAAAAGGAATAAATAAGAAAGAGATTATTCCCTGAGAGCTTGTCCAGTACTACCAGTACCAGAAATGCATCTCCTTGCGTGCGAGAGACTTCTATGCCAGCCGTTATTCCCGGCTCTGTTATGAAAGAAAGCGGCAGACTCATCTGACAGGTGTTCCCTAATGAGGGATTTTAGGGGATTAGGGTTCTCCTTTATCTCCTCCACCCATCCGCGGAGGGTTTCAGTATCAATCTCCGCAGATATTTCCAGATCGCGAGACATAATGTTCTCTGCGACACTGGAATAGATTTCTTCCATTTCCGGAAAGTGAACGGAAAGCCGCCCTTTCCCCTTCTCACAAGATTCCCGAACTTGCTCAAGAATCAAAGTGTGAATGGCACTTCGAAGTGCCTCACGTTGTTCTTGATGGGGATCGGCGTGGGGAACTTCCACCGGTTCTGGACTGGAGCCAGCGGGTTCTGAATGACCTCCCTCTCACGGTTAAAAAAGTGGTTAACCATCTCGAATAAATCCATATCGTCCACCCGAAAAACGTGTCTCAACTACAGCCAACTAACTCCCCTTTTTCCCTATCGAAAAACCAACCCTACTTAATTTGTTCTAGAAATGCTAACCAAGTTACACACTGGGGCCATGGGTCATGAAAGAGGTTGACCTCCATCCCCCTTCACTATGTATGGCCAATGAACTCCTCGCTTTAGTCCGTTCTTTTCCTTCTTTGGGCTCGGGTCGATAGTAGCCGTGGTAGTAATGTCCCGGAGCCCGGCTACCGACCCGAGGCGCTGATCGGGAAAGTCATAAAGGGACGTTAAACGTAATTCTAGAAGGGCGTTACCACAACAAAAAAAAATCCGAGTCTTGGTAGTTGACTTGCTTACTTTTTAGAGTAAGGCAGTTGAAGTGAAAGTTTATTAGACTAGTCCCACTAAGATGGCGGGGAAACTGACTTCCGAGAGAGCTGCTTTCGCCTCGGTAATTACCTAACGAGAGAGAGCCGATGCCAAAGTCGCCCTTTACGCGAGGGAACGCCAGACAGACTGACCTCTGCTAACTACGTTTTTTTATATAGACTGGAAGCTAGAGAGAGACTATACTAAGGTATAGTGCCGCTACCAGAGAAGGCTGTTTCATGCTAGGCGTCCAGACCTACTACGCCCGAGCCGCATCCCCGGCACACTTGCTATATCCACTAAGGCTTCATCCCACTTCATCCTACCAACTATACCTTATATAAAGCCGTTCTATAACAATTCAAGACAACAAGAAAGCAAAAGATTTGATCAGACCTTTTCTTATTTTTATTTCCATTTCTTTTTCCTTCCATGGAACGGAACCTTATTTGCCTTCGCCTCAGTAGCCGCTTTTGCTTATGGTAAATCTGTATCCGCTGCTGTCTCCCCAGATACTTATGGTGGGTTTCAATAGATCTCTTTTCCACCTAGGTCAAAGGGCTATGCCGCTATATATGCTACACCGAAGTATGCTCCTAGGTAAGCGACTGCCTTTGGATCCGCCTCTCGAGCACGAGGGTCGTATTCAATTCATAAAAGGCTATCATGAAGGTTTGCCTATGGCTCTGTATCTACCTCTGTCTGCTGGTGCTTCTTTTGATAAGCTGCAGGATCAATGTTAAACTACTGCTTCTTCAACGCTTCTCCTGCGACTTGTTCTCCTTTCGTCCTTGCTCCTGCACGCACCTAAAGGTACAGTATCTAAACGCTCCTTCTGCTCTTGGGAAAGGGGGCCCAAGGCTCATCCTTATGCTTTCGGTTTTCGAGTGAAAAACAGAGTTGGGGAGACCTGTCAAGTTTTAGGATAGCTATTTTCAAAATAGATTCTTGTAATAGAAGCTAAGCTTTTATACCGAATCGGGTTTGTTGATGGAATCATAGCCGGGCCGGAACTCTTGATCTATCAATAGAGGGTGAGAACTCAATCAGGAAGGACTGCTAGTCATCACCGAGGGTATGACCAAGGAACTGCTGCTGAGAGCGATAGACTTTCCAACTGAGATGGAGAGAATGCGCTCCTACTCTCTTTCAATCGCCGATGCTAAAACAAAGAGGGCGTAGACCCGAGGGGAGGTTGAGTCAGCAGCTAGTTTTGCCGGAATAGGAATCAACGATGCAATTGAATCTGTTGGAGGAAGGGCATTAGAGCAATAGACGGAATGAGTTTTACAATAAATATTTTGAACTGCGAATCTTAGAACGAAAAGGTCTCCTTCAGGATAGACTGACCAATCTGATGCTTAATGAGCATAATATTGATCGCATTATGGATATGTCGCCCTATTCAGATGTAAGGAAGGAGGCCTATCACTTCATTCAGGATAGGTTTCCCCCTGTAAATTTAAACTCGCTGGACTATCCGTTAAGACTTCAGCAACGCTATCTAATGGATGAAAATCTTAATTCTCTTCATTCGTTTGTTACGGACCTCAAAGATAACCATAGCCGTTCTGAATTCTATCAGGAATTCTACCGCATGTTTTTGGGACAGAGGAGCAACCCATAGATAGGTTTTATATGGTAGAAATGGAACAACGGAACTCAGATCTACGTCAAGCAATTGTAGCAGCTACGGCACCTTCTAACATCTCGCGCCCAGTGATCATTCTCTCACCTTTTTGTCGTGCCACGTTCCCAGACTATCCCCAATTGCCACCTCTTGATTTTTTTCACTTTAGTTAAGTCTAGCTTTGAAGAAGAGATTTCATTTATAATTATCTTATATGGAAAGCTACGGTGCGTTCCACATTCAACTTCTCTCGCATAACGCTCGTATATCCCAAAACCCAGAAGTTTGCCTTGCGGGTAAAACAAAACGCCCCTAATCTCATTTCGCTTGCTCTGTTCATTAAGCTCATCCCGGGAATACCCGTCGGAGAGCAGAGCTTTCTCAATGGCTTTTTCGATTTTAACCTGATTGCCCAAAACGTCTTTTACCTGATTGTCAGACAACTCCTGAAAATGAAACCCCGCGCGCTCAGCTAGTTCGGCGCGACGAGTGTTGTCATCCAGTAAAGGTTGGTAAACGTCAGGGTCAGGGGCAACGGGCTCCGCTGGGGCGGTGGGGTCTGGTGCTTGGGCTTGGTTCACACTGGGCTCGGGCTGTGGTACGCGCGAAGAGCTTCCACAGCTTCCGCCGGAGGAAGGCAAGCTATCCATGAAGGCTACAAAAAAAGGGGTTGAGCAACAAGCAAGGACAGTGGATTCAAAATCTGAATACCACTCCAAAGACGAAAGCATATTTTTGCAAAGTGCTATAGTGAGACTATATAATATAGTCTTAATTATCCTTTTCATTTCTTTCTACTTTCATTCAATTCATTTGACCTCGAGGTCAGGGGGAATGCCGCAAAAGGAAAATGAAAAGAGCTCTTATGTTATGGATTCCGCGTCCTCATCCCGTCGCCTGCCGACCATCTTCTCCTTCTCCTCCTTCATCGTCCTTGGTCCTTTGTTTCTCTTAGCTGCGACTTCCTCTCTATTCTATACGCAATTAGTTGTGGTTTGTGCTGTAATAAGAAAGATGTTGCTATTCTACGATGTGGCGTTCCAGAAAGACTCACTTAACACTTTCTCATTCACACCGACCAGCTAGTGCGCTGTCACTTGGTATCGGATCTTTTCTAAATGAATCATTTGCCCTTCGACGGGAACTCCTACTACTTCTATCTACCTACGTCATTCTTTCTTTAATAAAGCAATTTCCCACGGTCAAGCCTAGTAGAGCTCCTAGTCCGACAAGACTAGCAAACATGCTACCAGGCCTAGTTACCATAAGAAAGGAAGGGAAAGCGAACCACAGAGACCATTTCACAAGAGCTGAAAGAAGAGTGAATTGAATTACCCCCGGGTGACTGAACTGCAGGGATTTCTATTTAAGAGCCGGGTGAGCTACCTTAACGGCACCCTGGTATTCCTTATTATTGATAGCACAGGTGATCCCTAATGGGCTCGCTTCACCGATCTCTATATAGAAGATCGCCTCTAGATCCCATCCCATTAGACTGATTTAGTGTGGTTAAGCTGTGTCTTTGAAAAGTAACTGAGTTTAGGGCTTTCTTTCTCTCCTGTTTAGAAAGATAGCTGCCATCAAGACGAAGACAGAAGCAATAGCCTTCGATTAGTCGGTGGGAAAGGAGGAACTCTTACTGTTCTCCTAACCGGTGCTAGTGAAAGCAAATGACATAGTTAAAGAAAAAGAAGAGAATGTCCTGAGAGAAGAAAGGAAGTCAGGGAATGAGCTGGTGCTATAGCCAGAATCGCTTGTTACAGAATAGGTTGCATCTAGTATACTACCAGTGGAGTCATAAGTTGTAGATCTTCAATGGCTGAATCCGTTGTTCAAATAGCAGCTGCTTGGGCTTACCTTATTACCTTAGTTCCTTATCTTTAGCTTGAGAGATGGGAATTTAATTAGACAAAAAAGAATAGGCCGCTAATTAGTTATGCCCTGGGGGAATGCCCCAAAGAAAGCCCCTATTACTACTCCTTTCGAACTTCTAGCAATAGCAAACTCGCCCCACAAAGTGGTCCAATTCTTGTGTTTAATGTGAAGCTTGGCTTAGGCAAAGCAAAGGGGAAACCAATCCAAGAAGAACAATCCGGGTGAGTGCCAAAAGGGGTAAAGAGTAACCTCATCGATCGACCCAATTCCAGCTTCTGTCCCGGATGAAGTTGTTCTTGTTGGTATCATAGATGTGTTATAAGAACTGGGCAATGCCCTCAAATTCATTGATATCGAAGCATTAACATTCGTGGATGGAAAATGAAAGATGTCGATTCTTTTCTAATCTAAAGCTTAGATTGAATAGTTTTAAGCCTCTCGCCACCCCTCTATGATGGGAAACTCCTGATTTTCCTGCTTAGACAGAGAGAGGCCTTGTCAACAACTACATATTCCAATTAGCATGAAAGTCCTACCTTAGATGATATGCCTCGCTGAGCTCTCTCTTGGGCTGTGAAAGCGGTGCGAAAGAAGTTGGGCTACCTTGCCTTGAGAGCTTCCCCGGTTACTGAGTCTGTGATTTCATTGTAAGTAAGTATTTGCTTCCATCTCGAAATGCTCTTTCATGATTGTATGTACACAAGTTCTCGCGCATAAGCATAGCCATATGATGAGTTGAAGGCGGGCGTCCTTCTTTCTTTTCTATGGAAGCGCGCATCACTTTGGACGTGCTTTACCGGCAAATGCATGAGTCAGAACATAATAGCTAGGCACGTTGTGAGAAGAGAATAAGCAAAATCATTATCACGAGCAGTAGCTGAAACTGCTAGTCGATCTACCGGATCAACTTCTGCCTACCCCGCCCGGTCAAGGCTCGTCGAGAGTGTTTTTTTCTTCAACGGGAGGCCAGCCTATTACTCAAATAAATAAATATTGATAGAAATACTCTTTTCACGCCACTCGAACGGGAGAAGAGGGGCTTTTAGGAAACTTTACTTTGCTTTGGAACAGATACACGAGCTTTATCCATTAGACCTGGACTTGAACTTCGAGCATTGAGTCACCTTCTCTTCTCGGGAAAGCAGGGAAAGAGCTGTCCTTTTCCAAAGGCATACCAGGAGTGAAGCCTATGACTGGTAGCCCCGATCTCATTTCTTAGGTAGTAGCGGGAACAGAAAATGCATGTGATTAACATAACCTCCTATGGTACCCTCTTGCCTTTCTGATTGAGAAAAGTCTTTAGCCAGAAAAGAAAAAGTCAATGGAGAGGGATAACCTTCTTTCTGTATCAGAGTAGTTATCACCTATCATGGATTAGGGAGAAGGGAAAGAGTAACCAACCCAAAAAGAAAGAAACTTAAAGCATGAACTCCCCATTTTGGGAACCATTGAACGCCGCCATCAACTCCCATCCGAAGGGGCACCAGTTCTCCATTTATTTCTTCCTCTCCTGCCCTTCGCTGGATAGAAGCTATCAAGCCCTCCCGGTCATCGAAGCTCAGAAGCGGGCGGGGGGGAATCCGCATCTCAAAATGAATCTCTTTCTTTTGTCCTTTAGGTTTCCCTCAACTTCAAATCCATCTGCCGTCCCCGTATACTCTGCTTCCGGAGAGCCGGAACCAGGGACGGGATATGAGGCCACCTCTCCTAGTCTCAATTGGGATTCCCATCGTTCAGTGAAGGCTCGAAGCCATCTCCATATTAATCCCCACCTGCTGCCATTGACCCCTATGCTGCATTCGATCCATCTGTCCCATCACCAGAGGCGGATATGTGCCCAGGCATCTGATGCCTTTCGGACCTGTAAGGGAAATCAGTCATAGGTAGGCCCCATAGCCATCTCCATTCATCATAAACTATCAATTACGAGTCCGGGGCAGGCTAACCACCAGCATCTTATCTCTTTTCATCCTTTCCGGTGGCACTAATAGAAAGGAAGTACTTGCCAACGAACCTTGACTCTCTACTCTCTCCCAGCGAATCAAGAAATCTAGTGCGGTCAGTAAATGCATAATTTGGATTGGAATCCCGGGATTGAGAGACAGATATTCGCCAGGTCCGATATTGGATCATTTGCCGCTCACTCGCTTCTTTCTGCACTGGATCGAATCAATTAGATGGGTCACTGGGAACGGATTAGCTTATTGGCTGCTCCGATGCCGCCACGGAGCCTTCATTCGCCGGTTCTTGGCACTTGGGACTGGGAAAATAATATGAATTTTAAGGCTTAAATGCCGCTCCGTACCCCTCGGAAGATTGAGGATACATCGTAGGTTTCATTGCTTTTGATCCCTTTCTTTCTCTGCGGAGAATTAAAGCAAGCCATGCTTTTGAGGATCCAAATGATGGTTAGTTCGAGTTAGCTAGCTGCTCATTCCCTTCAGGGTTGAAGGCAACAAGAACACTAGGAGAGGTGTGCCTGGTAATACCTCTATCTAATACTACGCAGGCTTTGCTTCGTGTGCTCCCTGTCAGAATGCGATCTCTTCTCTTTGGTAGGTATCGTATATAAGAGAAAGCTTTTACTCATATCCCCGAGTGGGGCTTCTCCTCTCTTTCATAAATTGTATAGAATAACCTGTGGGAAGAAAGTCCCGGAAACCAGGACGTACGATTGGCTTTCCCTTTCTTTCAGTTTGAAAGAGATTAGTCCCGCGAGATCGTGATCTAGTTCTTTCGTATAGCTCAAAAAGAAAATAGTGATTTCGATCGTAAGTAAGCTGAAGGGAGTCCGCAAGACTGGTGAATCCACTAGGGAAACCCGAATTCTGGCAGTTCGCGAGCCAGTACTTTAGTTATGAGTGCCCTCGAAGGAAATGTTTTTATCGAATTCTAAGATGGATCGGTCAACCGCAGCAGGGGAAAGAGAAAGAGATGGGAAATGAGCATATCGCGATCATTCCTCTATTCCCTCTGGTCCACCCGATATCCATTCCTTATATCTCGGCTGGCCAGTACCAATATTTGCCTTATTTCCCATACATCCCTCCTTCCTCGGATCCACCCCTCCACGTTGCATTCCTTGCCCCGCCGATGAATTACCCCTAGTGAAGACACTCTGGTTTGAAAGGGGCCGCTCTCTAGCTCTAGCTATGATCTAATTTGCTATGTCCTCATTCCATCGGTGGAGAATCTGCTTTCTATTCCACTCGTCGATTTATCTATTTATGATTGAGCTAACTGACTGAAACCTTTCCACTGCGGTCGGGTGGGATCTAGATGGCTGGTGGATCAACGGCGAGCCGTTCAACCAGGGATCTATCCATAGTTTTGTGTCAGTTCCCGTTCTAATGAAGTCAGAGATCCCCTTAAGGACTATCTATTTGGCCGCTGACCTCCAGTCGAAGGAGGCAGATAACTGTAGCCCGCTAACGGTGATTCCTGTGGGAAGCACTTATCCTTATCTTTCATTACCTGAGCAGGCACTCTACTCTGGCTTAGTGACCAGTCTCCAGAGTTTCCATAAAAGCTCCAGTTTTCCAGATGGAGCTACAAATAGGAGGATGGGAAGGTACGACTAATTTCACTGTGGCGCCCCTAGACGATTTCAAGGTCGTCTTAGGGATAGGATCGAGTTCTTGGATACCAAACCAAAGCCGTCCCTACGCCATATTTAGACACCTTAGGCATCATGGATGAAGGAAGACCAGGCATGATTCCAAGTCTTAATGTGAAGACTAGTGTTCCCACTTTATCCGCCTTGCAGCTTGTCCAGGGAGTCAAGAAGGACGAAGAAACCTTTGTGGCCCACCATTTGTTAAACCCCCCTCTTCTCGGGCGATAGGGCTTCCTCTTTATACTCTTAGGCTTGAGTTTTTTCTTTCGAATTAAGCTTACAATTTAGGTCAGTGAGAAGCTTGTAAGTTCTGCTTGAAGCTATAGGCTTCCTTCCCTAGAGGGATGAGGTGGTCGTACCGCTTCTGGGACCACGATATGCACCACCAGGGGCTGTTTTTTCGACAGGAGTTGGATACCCTCCGCAGGTAAGCTTGTTCTTCTGTGAAATTTCCTTCTTCTCCTTTCTTTTGGGTCGCTCCATCACTCACTCTGCTATAAGAATTGAGTAAGCCGATCCCGACTTCTCATAGACTGGATTGATTGTCAGAATCTGCTCGCAAACTAACTTCCTTCTATTGCCCAGTGTCTGAGCTGAGAGAATGGAGTGAGTCTTCATGTGAGTTCCCTTCCCTTCTCTGAGAATCCCCAGTGAAATCAGAGCTGGAGGGCAGCCCTCGCTCATCAGTCTAACATGAGCAACTACTCTATGTATGAATTGAAAGCTCTCACGACAAACGACCCACGAATGCTTGACTGAAAGACGTTGCCTTCTTTTGAATCCAAGGAAAGAGACCAGCAAGATGGGGATAGTAAACTTCCATACAGAATTCACTTCTTCCGCATATCCTGTCCTTCATGAATGCGAGTTAAGTCGTTTGTATTCGATATCTAAATAGGAGTCCCTAACCCTAAAGACGAGACAGAGTGACAGGTTACTCAACTCGTAAAGGAAAATCATCCTTCTTTTCAGTCTTCACTCCTAGAGGAATGAAGTAGCTCTACTCTTAAGTATAGGGAGAGGATGGGAGAAATCGGATTAAATCTATCTGGAATCACTCACTCACGAGGGGTTCTTTTGAAAGCACCCTTTCTTTCTTAAAGCTTCAGCTACTCTTTTCGCCGCCTTAAAGGTTTTGGAAAGCCAAAGCTGACATTACAGCTTGTCGCTCTTCGAGCGGAGGGCAGGATCTAACTTCCTAGTCTCGATTGTAGTAAGGGTTAAGCTAAAAGGGGCTTTCAAGGCTCTCGTCCCATCTACCTCGGTACTCCAACTGGGTCCTCAAATGCCTGGTTCTGTTCTGGACTCCATCCTTTTCGTATGAACTGCCCAAACAACGCTCAGGATGACAGACACACTTCGGACGGAGATGCTTTTGGTACGAGATCTATTGGTTCAGAAAAAGAGCTACTAAAAGGTAAACGTTTTCCCCGATCCCAGATCAAGAACAAAGTCCTAAACAAAGTCTTTCTCCTCACCGACAAAGCAGAGTGCTAATCCCGATCAAAACAAGTCTGACCTCGAATATGCTATATATATAAGATTAAGTGTGGATCTATTCCAATAGTTTCTGGTAAGCCTGATAGAGCACAGTTGGTAATAAGGCGAAGCCGTGCCTGAAAGTGAGTTCCTTGTTTTTAAGGACCAAAAGAGTCTTTATTTACGCTATTCTTTGCATCTCGAGAGAAGCTGTCGATTCTTCCGTAGGGACGTCTTTCTATGAGATTATATATGTCGAACGAAGGACCGATAAACGACCTAAAGAGAAACGACCGGAAATCGTAGTTTTGTTTTGACTTTGCCTGGTATTGACTGATTGCGTCTTGGTTGCTATATAAGGATAGAAAGATGATTCAAGTTCTCCCAAGCCAGTAGAGTAGCTTTTCCTTCTGATTATAGTGTTCGGGCATAAGAAAACAGAGTTTAGAGCGAAAGCACTTCCGGGCTTAGGCCTGACTCGAGGCTAATTCACGATTTGTGAATCAGTTGCATTTGGTGGAATCGTAGATAAGAGAAAGGGGCAAGCCAAGCTGCTCAAGGTAGGCGCGAACCCTTTCTCCCACTTCCTCCGAATCGACTAGATTGACTCGGTCAGCATTGAAAGAGGAGAAATCATGGGTCATGGGCTTTCTACCTAGGAGGAAGAGGATCTGGTGACGGAGATGGGGGAAGAGGCGTGAGTACACCATGCTTTTGAAGCCTTTCCAAGGTGCGGCTGAGACTTATGCCTAACGGACTGAAAGTTCTGGGTGTCTTTGGCTTTCCGTCAGACAAGACATTGACTTCACTCTTCTTGCTTCTTCCTCCCAGGGCTATCTTCTTTCCTTTTGGATCTGCCCTTTTGACCTGTGATCCATGAGTCCCATTGTAGATTTCAATACGGGTGGTTCAATCAAAGAGTCATAAGTGGTCATCGCTTGGAAATCGAAATAGTCATGGTATTGCCTACTCATGTTACTGATCATTATACGAACTTCTGCCCTTTCTGGGGGGAGACGATCAGCTCATATCTATTTATTTAAATGGTTAAGGGTTCATCAGCGAATGGAGTTAGGCCCATTTCCTAGCCTAGTTTTAAGCAGAACAGCACCATCCTAGTCCAGAGCAGTACTTCTCTTATGGGCTCGAGGCAAGCATCCTCTCTAAACCAGAAGGGGGGGGATCTTCCTTCACTCTTTCACTTTTTTGACGGTGGGGCACGCTTTCTACTTCTGGGTTGGAATGGTTCGCCCGGCTTGGGAGGCTATCTCAGAGAAAATGCATCAATCAATGTCCGGCTTGAGACCTTTCTTTGAACCTTTCGTCTTTGATTCTTTAATCTCGTATCTCGGACTGAACCTATAAGGAGCTTGGCCTAGTGAATCCAATTATGCTTTCCTTGTTTCCCGGTTTACTTTTCAGCTAAGGAGAGGTGGGAAGAGTCGTTGAAGCTTTCATATATATATATAATAATAATGAATGTCCGCTTTCAAAGCTATAGGCATTCTCCAGTGCATTGGACCCAGTGTAAAGCCCTGGTGCTTTAAACCCTAGTCAACCGTAAAGAAAGGTAAGATAGGATAGGTTCCTCCGGTCTCTTTCCCATCTATGTTGCCTTCACCTAAAGGAGAACCAGCAGCCTGCCTTAGTAGTCTCAAATACCGGCCTTCCACACATTCCTTATTTGGATACACACTGGCAGGGTGGTTGGGAGTTTTCAACTTCCTCTATACACTGGCTTTCGTTCTAGCTCCGCACCTCTCCCTGCCGGTCGCCTCACCCTTCCTCATCATCATCATCCAATTCCTCCTGCAGTTCATCATGATAGTGGTCGAAGCCATCTCTTTCCTATTCTTTTCTTTTGACTTATAAGAAATAGGCTTCCAGGCCGTCAATCGAGGTGGTCTGCTTTGCGTACGAATCCATATCTCTTTCCTGTCTGCTTACATGTAGGGGGGCGAGCTCCTCGAGGCTGCACTCGCCTTTTTGAATTGGCTATGCCGAAAGCAAGATCGTCTAGTTCTACCGGATGGGCATAGGAGCTTTTAAAAAGTCCTATGCATCTTTTTCCTACTATCAGTAGTAGTTTAAGAAAAGAGCCTTATGCCGGAACCCTAAAGGCTAGCTTTCTCTTGCTTTAGTTAGTTGAAGGCTTCTGTTGGCTGGGCTGGACCAAAGGATCGTTCTCTTTAGCGTAAAGGATGTCCCACTTCCAACCTGTAACTGACTTCAATCTGTCTTAGTTGGTTGACGCATATCTATCTTAAATATGTTTAGGATTCAATCCAGCCATAGCGGTGAATCCTGACCATTCAGAAAGGGTGGTGGAACTCGTTGCCTATGGCGACGTATGGCGACGTATATCAAGAGGTGTCCGGTTCAGAAGTTGAGACCGAATCTATTCCGGAAAGCGTCTTCACTCCCGGCTTCTGCTCCTCATGCAGTGGTTAGGCGGGTAGAGTCCCGATGATCGAATGTTTTCTTCCACTCGTCCCCGTGTCGACTATTTCCTGAGGGCTTTTCTCTTCTGACTTTCCTTTTCAACCGGAAAGAACATCGAGATTGGAAAATAGCTGATCAATGAACATCGTCTTCGGCGGCTCCTATCACGGTTTTAGAGTATTAAGGGCTTTCTTTTAGTTATGCCGTGCCTCTCCTTTAACCGAAAAACCGGAAAAGAAAGAGGGTTCGCTCTTGGCCTATTAGTTGGCTTAGCCGATATGAGATAGTCTCGGTCCTATGAATCTGACCGTACTTCCCGAGCCCGAGGGTCGAGCTGCGTTAAGCTCTTCTTATTTATCAGATTCTGTTAACGCCGTCAACGCGAACTGCTGATGCGGCTGCTGACGGTTCTCTCATTTCCTTTCTTCTAGCGCTTGACTTGGGATGGCACTGTCTCGCGAAGCTGGAAATAGAGTGGCTAGGTCTTGTGTTCCCGGGCTAGGATTTCGTGGTAGCGCCGGAAGAGCAGCTGTTGCTGTTAGGCAAGGACGGACTGTCATAGTGGATAAGGGCTGCAGAGTGATAGTCGTTCTCACCTTCTCTCCTTTCTGAGTTTAGGTCAGCAATCAAAGGACTCTACTCCTCAAAGAGTCACATCCGTCTTGGCTATCTTGGGGTATAGGGGTCTAAAAGAACTTAATGTTACAAGTTCTTCAACGAGGGTTGTCTTCTCACTCTATCGTTTATCGAAGAAAGTGAGGTTTCTTCTGTACTTCTCTTCTTAATAGGTCATACTTCCTTTCTTCTTATCCGAAGGTTCTTTCTCTTCCCACATCCTCTGCTGTCTCGCATCCATCGGGATGAGTCTTGCGTCTGTCTTCTCTTCGTAAACTACCTGTCCTCTCAAAAGCAAGTAAGCCAACTACCTTATTTAAGGAGTGAATCACATAAGCTAGAAAGAATCTTCCTAATGCTCCCATGTCCGAATCCGTACTTTTCTCTCTCTAGCTGCTGCAGTAGCAGGCACGTATCGAAGGAGAAGAGGAGGAAGAAAGACAAGCAAGACAGGTGCGGAGCGGGGCCAAGAAAGTAAGTAAAGGAGGTAAAGGCATTCTTTAAGAAATTACCTGGTCCTTATATAGTGTCAAACCCTGCCCTAAGGCAAGGAAGTGACATTTCGATCGGGCACTAGTAATTATTTCGTTTACTTGTTTTCGGTGAGAGAATCTTTCCTTTATCCGTCTAGGCCAGGTGCATGACTTTCCCCAAGGCATATTAATGATTGCCCGCTGTAACCCTCTCGGCATAGGCCGGGCCGCTTGAGAGCTTCGGTACATCTCTTTCGGGCCGGTGAGACTCTTCTGGAACTGTTGGATTAGTAGCTTTTATCTCCGTAAGAACACATTTCCCCACAGTAGACGCGCGGAGATGAGTAAGACTTCACCCTCTTCCATTATACTTATACAAATCTGGGGTTTGTGGGGGAGCTTGATGTCTGAGAAGAAGCAGAGATCTGCGAACTTAGTGCCTCTCTATACCCTTGATGGTCTTGATCTTTTCCTCCAAGCTCTCTAAATTGTCTACCACCTCCTTATGTTCAGGCCCTTTTTTGTTTTCACTTCTTTTTCCCATGTCTCATTCTTCTCAAGTGCACTCATCTCCTAACGCAGGCAATGCAACAAGTAAGCTCTTAGCGCTTCTTTGGCAAAGGCTACTCCCTCGCGGGGAGAAGAGATTCTTCTTAGAGCAAGGCGGCTTACGCAAAAAGAGTAGTCCTCCCAATAGAAGGTCTCTTTATATTCAGGTGAAACTAAAAAAAAGGGCTTTTGACTAGGCGGGTTGGAGAGACTAATTAAACTAAGGGAGATTTCCTAGCCTGGGCTGGCTCGATAGGGATCGATAGGGGGATTCTCTATTTCTTATCCTGCCCCTTACTTTTGATAAGAAGAAAAGCAATCTCGAGAGGAAGAAGTACTCGAATAGCCCCTAATCTTCTCTTGCCCATAATCTTGTCTTGGAAGAGGCTCGACTGGACCCACAGCAACCGGAACCAGAACTGGAGGGGCAATAACAAGGACAGCTGGACTAGGCTTAGGAGGATACTACGAAGAGAAGGCAGAAAGCAGCACTGGGGAAGACCTACTTCTTTTCTTGTTCGGGAAATGCATTAGTATGATCCCTTCAATAGCAGGCCAGAGCGATTGGATGTAAAGAAAGAGAGAAAGAGCCTTCCACTATCCCATTCATTCATTCCCGCAGAAGGGGGACAGGCACTTTCTTACTGGCCCGTAAGAGTAAAGGATAGAGACTGTGGATATCTCTTTTGTCTTAAAGAAAGACTACAACTTCCACGAATGCCTGGAAGCAAACTCACCTGGGCCTACAGAAGAGGTTTAGCTTTAAACCTTGCTGGCTTACTGGATGGCCTAGAAGATGACTATCTGAGAAGAAGTCAGCTAGTGCTTTTGTATGAGAACCCACTATCCAAAGTGACTGGCTTGCCTTTGCCAACTGAAAGGGGGACGAATGTAAAGGCTTAAAAACTAATTGGATGGATTGCTTATTTTACGGATATTTACCCTGGCTTGCTTTCTAATCCGAGGGGAACGACAGCTGGATGTAAGGAAACTGACCTGCAACCTCTTTATTTTACCTTACCCCCTATGGACTCTACCTATTGGTTCATCTGGACCGACAGAAGAGGGACTGCGCTTGCCCCTTTGACCATTTGAGATAGGCCTTCCTGATGGATTGATAGAGACAGGGAAGACAACTGGATGGCTAGAAGAAGGGGGATTAAGTAATGTAATACTTTTTTGAGGTCCTTATCACTGTAAAGAAACTAGCAGCTGTAATTAGATCTCATACTAGATCAAACTCCAACTCTTTCGAGGAAGGAAATAACTGTAACCTGATGGTGTTATGTTCGGCGTCATTTCCGAAGTCCGAAGAAGGATGCTGCGATAGAGGAGAAATCGACTTGAATTGCCCCTTCCGCCCTTGGGGAAAGAAAGACTTTATGACCGCACTCTTAAAGCACTCGTTCTAGCAGATATGTCTTTGTCCCACTCAGGCCACTTTCCCAAGACAATAGGCTACGGAGCGGGCAGCCTCAAACGAGGAAGCAGCCAAATCTATTACATACGATCACTGATAGAATCGGGAACAGGGGCTTTCTTGTTTCAGACATGATGGATAGAAGATCAAGATCTGGGTAAACCTCATCAATTCCATTCTATGCCGGGGCGGTGCCATCATTTCTCCGTTTAAGCTATTCCATGGAATGGGATGTCTTTGGCAAAGCCCAGTTCTTTTCTCATAGATAGAGCTCGTGACTCTTCGCCCCGTTGCTCGCATGAGTGAAGGGAAATGCAAGTATCTTTATTTCCAGGTTCACCCGTGAAGGTAGAAAGATTCTCGTTGCTTTCCCCTTTCCTGATAGGTCTGGGACGGTCCTTTTTCTCACCTTGACAATCAAAACAGCTATTCCAACTCCCTAATAGAATGAAGGGCAGTTGGCTTCATGGCTTGCTATTTGATAGCTGTTTACCATCCATATCTGACAATAGAAAAGGAAGTATCCAGCGTGCTATCAGCTGGAACGGAACAAGGGCTTGAAGAGCTTTCTTGAGGGGTTACGGGATGAAGCTACTAGTACAATACAAGACCCTGACTTCTCCTTTTCAATTGAGCTTCCCCCGCTCGGAGTGGCGTCTAGCTCCTGGGTTCGTTTGCTGACTCGCCTTCCACTTTGACTTCCACCGGACCAAAAGAGAGATCGCCCAATGGCGTAGATCAAGAATTCCTCGTTTGAGCTGCTCCAAACCTTTTCAATCCAAACAACTTTGAAGTCGGCTTGACTTGCTTCTTTCTCTCGTTCTAACGCTACTGTGCCTTCCGTCCCTGATGAAGATGAAGAAAGAAGGCTTTCTCCTTAATCGATCGGAGTCCAGGTTTGAAGTTTGCGTGTTGAAGACAGGAGAGATCGAATCGAAAGGGGCTGTGCTTTTCACACCATTCCATTATATGTCGGTTGTATTCAACTCATTCTCTGGCTCCGGCTACCTACTGTGGTTTCCCCGAATTCCTCACCTCAGATCTCGCTAAGACAGTCGTCTTGGATTGAGAGATGAAATCCTTCCCAACCTTAGATTCTTAATAGTAGGCTAAACGCTTCTTGCCTCGTTCTGTGATCCATAGAGGAGAATGGGATGGGATCTCGAATCCATCAAGATGGTCAGTGTATGTTCTTTCTTGTCGATTGGTCGTGAAGAGGGATTGACCGAACCGATCGGAGTTCCCGCGCTTCAAGTTTCTTTCTTTCATACGGACATACATCAAGCTCTTCTTTGGGAAGACCATCGGGGATGACTAGCATTCCTTCATTGCCTAGCAGCTCATCTTTCATCTTATTGCTTTGAGCTCTCTTCGGAAAAGTGTAACCTGCTGCTCCTTTTGGTCTTCTCTTTCTGTGTCTATTGATCTCCTGCCCACTCACATTCTCTTTATCGAATCCTTCTAGGCAGATATGACTACTCCTGCTTGTTCTTGGCCTTGGCTGCTTAGAGACATTCCTTTAGTTCGTCTTAGAGAATGGAATTAGGAATTATATTTTCGTCTTATTGTAGGTCGGTCATCTGTTCAATCTGGAATTCCATCTCTTCTTTGGTTTCTGGTACCGGTTTCAGTTCCTTTGTTCAAATCAATATCTATGTCAGGCTTCCCTTCCCGGTTGTCCTGTCCTGTTCAATCCGTTGTTCTTCTGTCTGAGGCAAAGGCGAATACCGTATACTGTATACGGTCGAGCTGGCTTGGCTGGTACATCAAGCATATCGGCATATTGCTTGTTCGGTGTGGTACACATATCTGTCAATGTCAATCAAGTATCAATCAAGTAATAGAATTCATTCCCACTATCTGAGGAAAACGTGAAGAATTGCCATTTTATGAGCTTGTAAGGCTCGTCGTTGAAGTCCCCGAAGAAAAAAAAGGGGGGGCTATGAGTAGGCGTTTGCTATAAGAGCTGCTTGCCCCTTTATACGGCTTGAACTCATTTGTCAAGCAAACAAAGCACAACCAACCAATAGAGAGAGCGGGCTAGACCTAGCTCTCAGCCATTTCTCATTTGATCAATCCGATCTAAAATTTTGAGGGCTATTGTTATCAGAGAGTTCGGTTACATAGCATTTCCTATTGATTTGTCCCCTATCCTATAGAGCTGGACCTATTCTGATTCTGCGCTACGTTCTCGAGTATCGAATTCCCACATAATGGAATAGAGTCGAGCTTTTTCTTTCTCAGTTTTGAAGAGAAAGGGTTTATGCTGTCCTTTATTAAAATGTTCCATTTGAAGGGATTCAACTCGCTCTAAAAGGGCTTTACAGAAGCCTAACCTAGTCTCTCCCTTTCGGAGAGCGAGTGGGTCTATCCAGTCCCGGAACTTCGCCTCATTTACAGCATTCCTTTTCCCTATGTTGAAAAGGTCATAAAGTTCCTTCTCAACATGGCGAAGAAGACTGGTGGGGGCTTCAGCATGGTCTGGGAGGCGTAGAGCCTCCTTCCAGTCGAGCTCCGCTGGAGGGGCAAGGCACAGCTCCAGCTGGTTTTGCTCTGCTGGAGAGGCGATCCAGATTTGAGCCCCTGTTTGTGTTTGTGGGATTAATTGATTGGATACCCGAGAACCATAATCTTGACTAGGAACAGCTTCTACGACGATAGGCGTAAAGGCATGATTAGTTCCACAAATCTCACTGCACTGACCATAGTAAACCCCTTCTCGTTGTACCGAAATAGAGATCTGATTTAAACGACCAGGTACAGCATCACATTTGACACCTAAGGAAGGTACAGCCCAACTATGAGGTACATCAGCAGGTGTTACAATAATACGTAGATGAGTTTTGGCTGGTACAACCACTCTATTGTCCACTTCTAATAAACGTGATTGACCCAATTCTAGATCATCTTCTGGAATCGTATAACTGTCAAAAGTGAGTGACTGTTCATCGGAACTGTTATAGTCTGAATACTCATAAGTCCGATACCATTGATGTCCAATAGCTTTGATAGTAATGGCTGGATCTACTACTACCTCGTCCATTGAGTATAACAGAGCAAATGATGGTATAGCAATGAACATCGGGATGATACTAGGAAAGATGGTCCGAAGAATCTCGATAGTAGTTCCATGAACAATCCTTTGCGGGATTGGATTTTTTGGATAGTG
The DNA here is from genome assembly GCA_029884595.1 of Ormosia semicastrata. Classification (NCBI taxonomy): domain Eukaryota; kingdom Viridiplantae; phylum Streptophyta; class Magnoliopsida; order Fabales; family Fabaceae; genus Ormosia; species Ormosia semicastrata. The sequence continues at coordinate 58,374 of JAQQTO010000005.1, read as the reverse complement.
GAAATGCCATAAAGCGCGAACCAAGATCCGTGATACGAAAACCAAAATCAGAATGAGGAAGAAAAAGATATCGTGATGTAAGTCTATTATTCCTTGCATCATAGGTGTTGCTGCGTCTTGAAATCCTAATTGCCATGGTTCCGCTGCATCACAAGGAGCAATCGTGAGGAATAGCCATTCTAATTTCATTTGCTTTGGTTCATTTTTTAACTGCTCTGCTCCCCCCAACAAAACAAGAGGAAAGACTTTTTTGTTGTAAATCGCTGGTTGGGTTTACCAATCAAGAAAGACATGGGAATTTTGGGAACAAGCAAGGGATTGAGCTGCGCGAAAGCCTATTAAAGTAAAGAAAATGCGTTAGCGCATCCCTTTTCTTGCTTTTTAAGTTAAGTAAAGACTGACTACGAGCTAACTAATCGAATGGAACTTTCTTTAATGAAAAGAAAAGCGGAGGCCCTTGCTAGCATTGTGCTTTGGAATCGATTCTTTATCAATGGCCCACCCTTTCTTTGAACCTTGTCAATGATCGAACTTAAAGATATGAACTGAGTGCCATTTGATGAGTAACTGAGAACAAGGGAGAGGGATATGGAAAGGATGAAGTAATGAAAGACGAAGTCATTGCTAGTAGTAACGACTTGTCACGATCCATTGGTTCATATAAAATCCATGTCCTAGGTGTATCAAAAAACATTCTTTTCGCTAAGCGTATATAATAAAATAGAGTGAAAGGTCCACCCCGAAAGGGGGTACTAACTAACAGCTGAGTCCTCTCCGAACCGCAGGAGATAGTTGCCCATCATACGGCTCACCAACTTCACTTGCCTCTATGGGAGACTCGCTCCGGGCAGGTTCGGATCACTTACAATACACG
>JAQQTO010000005.1:42500-50000 GCA_029884595.1 Ormosia semicastrata | reverse complement strand
TATGCGTTGGTAGGCTTTCGACTCAATCGAATAGCCTACCTATCGGGCGCCAATAAAAGAAAAAGTTTTCGCACGGGCTCATCATCTGATGCAGAACTGATTTCATAACCACCATCCATCACCAATCACATTCCACATCCCACTTCAAACTTCTCGATTCCTCGGGTAGCCTCCTCTATTCTATAAAGGCATTCAAGCTTCAGAGGCAGGTGAGCCGGGTCAGGAAGGAGTTTGACTGCTGGGATGGGGTCGGATCCTACTCGAAGCACTCCACCACGAATAAGAATCTTCGGGTTGGATAGGCAGTAGAGATAGGAACTCCTATCTGTAGGGCGGGCTTTCAAGACAGAGATGCACTACTCCATCTGGCTTGAAGACCTCGTGGGGAAAGATAAGAATCCCTTATTTAAAGGTAAGGACTGAAGGGAATAAAAAATCAATAGAAAAAATCCCTTACCGGCCGACGGGACTCTACGTCTGGGTCTTATTCCATCTTAAACTCGGATTAGGAAGAGTGCCCTTGAACTACAGATCAATCAGAATAAACAATAAAAAAAAAGAAATGGATTCTCCTTACTCTAACAAGTAAGCAAGTCAACTACCTGCCGGCGAGAAAAAGAAAAAAAGGCAAGGGGGAGATAGGGAAGAGGAGATTCAGGATAGTCACTCCGCTCCATAGATAGTGAACACAGATTCTTGTTTCATTTTCAATTCCTTTCGGGTCGAAAACGCGGGCTGCTGGTGGGGCTGTGCCCATTCTTTCTCCCTCTTCTTCCGCTTTACAACCGGAACCGGAATAAGGAACCTTAGAATTCACCCTACCTGTCGATGAAAAAATAGGATTTGAGAGGAGTGAAGCTGCTTGACCGAATAGGGCAAGGAGTGAAAGCTAGCGGATCAGAAAGATTTTTATGGAATGTCCTACTCCTGCCCGAGCTTTCCGATCAACCAATCCCCTCTTATTTTAGTTTAGGGACATCTCTTTGTTAGGTAGGGCCAGGGATCACTAATTAGTCGAATGAGCCCATCCCTCTGGCCTATCATTTATTGGTCGATCTGGCTGGCGGCTCCTGCATCTCCTGCGTCTCCATGGGGCCCCGTCATACAAGTTTGTTGCTAGGAGTCCCTCTAGTCGAATCAAGAATCAATAGAAGTCCCAATAGAAGTTGACTGACCTGGCTCTTCCATCGACGATCTACTGTTCCCTCTTAGTTGCAGATGCCCATGCTTTGATTATAAAGCCCTAGCCAGTGATGAATCCCCAGTAAGATCGGAGTCTTTCATTCCTCCTCCCTTCAGTCCAGTTTGAACCCGTCCCAGCAACGAAAACCTTCCTACTGCAAGGTGAGGCTCTGCCCTTCCCCTAGAATCCACTCCGGGTCGGAGGAGGAGCTAGTCCAACTTCTGGAGCAGCCGAGATATTGAACAACGAACATTTGAGCAAACTACCTTGCCTCACCCTGAGATGAGAGGGAAGGTCGATTTGACTCGAATCCTGGACCTGATCTTTAATCCTACACCGGTTAATGATGCGATGGGAGAAGTTTTTTTCATCAATGCTGGCCCAGTCGAGGCTCGTCCATGCCCAATCCCAATGGACAAACCTCTGATCCGCCCCTAGCTCTATAATCCACCCGTCTTCCCCAGTCCCTGAAAGCCCTCCTATCCTTGGCCTAGCCCTCTTTCTCAACTCGAGTCTTAAGTTCAGCGGCTTTCATCGTTGACGAACACCTGCGCTAATAAGACAAAGAAGTGGGGAGTCTATGCCTTTTCATAAAACGAAAAGCTTTCAGTCCTTGAATGAATCAGTAAAAACGAATTCGTGGAATGAGGGATCAAGAAACGGATAGGGAGGGGAATGGCCTTTCCATTATTGGTGGACCTTCCCTTGAATTGAACCGGTCACGGAGCTCTCAATTTACTTTTTTAGGTTATGGAATTCCATCTCTAGTTGGGGGTTTCGGTTCGAAGGTTATAAAATGTGGTGCGGGTTCATCTCTCTCGACCAGTTCAGGTTCAAGGGAAGGGTGATCGAGGGGACCCAGACTTTAGATCTCTTTCTTCTCTATGGCGGGAGGTTTCTTTCGTATCAAGAGTGTGTTGGGGAGGCCAGGGAAAGACGGATTGGATCGAGAGGCGATGCCTACTCTACTCGTTACCACTAAACGACGAAGCCAAGAGCGGAAGGAGGGACTTGAACCCTCAACCTCAGCCTTGGCAAGGCTATGCTCTACCATTAAGCTATTTCCGCCAGCTACGGTAGTGGCGAAGCACTACTGAGCAATTAACGTATCACTTGAGACGGACGACTTCTGTTTTTCCGCCGGACCACACTCTGAACCTCCGATCGAGCTACGAGCACGAGTAGGTAGGCGGCTAGGGGGGAGGGGCGGCTGGGCTGCCTTTTCAATCAATCTCCGGCCGCTCAGTGCCGCTATTGGTGCGAGTTGTAAGGAGTCTTGGTCTCGAGTCGAGCTGGGGCGTCATTTCATTCTCGTAACGGGAGTGAGTGCACCGCAAGATCAGACAAGTTACTCCCTCGCCTCCTTACTATAAGAAAGGGGGTGGCATCTTTCTTTTAAGTTCAGTCATTTCCTAAGACGGCTCCTCTTATTATAAGATAATCCAAGCAGATCCGGGAGCTGAAACATGAGTGTTTGTCTCTTTTTCAACTTCAACAGGAATGCATCAACAAGCCCTTCCATATAGATCGTCGTGGCATGAACTTTGTCAAAAAATGAATTTCTAGCTAACTCCTCTTCCTATTGATCTTGATTAGTTCCAGCTTGTCTTGTTGAGAGTTCTCTTTTCTTTCTAGACCGGACCCTTAGACCGTCTCCTGAAAGACCTGCTTATCCCGCATGTGCTTTCGGAGCCCCCCACTCCACTCATTCAATCACTTGCTTGTGATTGCAGCCATTCCCCGAAAAAGGGAGAGACGAGGGAATCGTCCGCTCCCGTTCATGTGACGAATCGAACATCGTTAGGTCCCGAATTCTGCGAACCACCGGACCTAGACCAAGATCTCCATTACGTCGTACGATATATCGATCCGAAGAACTTACTTTCTTTCAGTTGTCAGTCATCCATTCTGCTCCTATCTAAAGTGATGCTAGGCTGCTTCACGCAGGTGCGCTTCGCTCGGCCACATGATGAACATGTTTTAAGCTAACTGCATGTCGAGCGCCGGAGCTTGTGGTCACTCGTTCCTCGCTTGTTCCAATCCTAGTAAAGAGCTTCAGATCCGATTCTACACTACATACGATATTCCATTCCGGCCCTCACTAGCTCTTCGCTTGGTTGTACAAAGAGCATGCCTGAGGGGCTACTACGCTCACCGCGCACTTGCATCACCACCTGAGCTTCGCTACCGCTTCGCCCAGCTCCTACGCCTACCACGAATCTTGAATCATCACGTGGCTGCTAAAGCAAGCTAAGCTTCACACGGCCCTGAGGAAGCCAAAAGACCCTCTCACGGCCGAAGGCTCCGCAACACGTTGGAGAACTTTTAGATCCCGCCCTAAAACGCCCATTTTCCTAGAGTTCCGAAGTGATCCTCATTCTCACCGCAGCCTTCTTACTTAAGCCGAAAGAAAGCCAAGCCGGGCAAGAATCGCATTGGTAGTACGAAGGGGGAGCAGAATCGTATCTGGCAGTGGTTCTTCGGATCGATCACAGATTCTCGGCCCCGTCGTTTGGCTTCCACTCCAGTTGACCTCTCTTGTTCTCCCCCCCCTTACACAACCGGGTGGAGGACTCATGTAAACTTCTTCCTTTAGGTCCCCGTTCAGGAAGGCATTTTTCACATCTAATTGGAACAGAGGCCAATCTCGATTCGCAGCAATAGAGAGCAGGAGACGAACAGACTTCATCTTGGCTACCGGGGCAAAGGCTTCCTCGTAATCTATCCCATATGTTTGAGTAAAGCCTTTACTAGCCTGACCTTTTCCTCCTTTCTCCCACAAAGCTTCCCTTCACAACCAGTCCCATATCCAATTAGTAGAGATCGAGATGGGGAGACTCAAAATGAGACAAATGCGCATTTCCTCTCTGAATCGAGAGGTATCAGATCGAAGTAAAATAAGTCATGTATTATATCCGGGAGAACAAAGTGGATTTATGAGCAAATTCTGGCATGAGAGGACCAATGAGACAGAACACTGTTGGATGCATTCCTTCGCTAGCAGGGCTTCGGCCCATCTCAATGGAAGAGTCTTCGGTCAGTAATCTCGTACTCTCGACCGGCTCGAACCACTACGTTATCCATGTTCCGGCTCATTCGTATGCTCATCCTATTCATGTCACCAGAACCTGTAATAAACCATCATTTCAAACCATCCTGTTAAAGGGAATCTTTGGATATCAGTTCGAAGGGAGCGCCGAAGAAAGTTAAGTAGCTCCTACCTACAGGAGCATCTTCCCTTTTTCGGGGGATCGGGAAGAGGAAATCTGGTGTGAGGTCTGAGGTCAACGGTAAGATGTCACCCTGCTTTAATGAGAGTACTCTATTTCCATTAGGAGCTTCCCCCAGCTGAGCTAGGCTACTTCCCTAATGAAACGAATATAGCATAAATTAGGGAGGCCGTAGATGAAAGCCTCTTCAGTAAACTCTGTCCGCTTCCGCTTCTGAATCTGGATGGCGGCTTTGGTTGGAGAAGAGAGTGTTTCAGTTACGGTTTAGGGCTAGTGAGTTACTAGACGTTCGTGAAGGCAGACAGGCGCTCGTAGACAGAAAACCGTTTTCGCAGAGCGACTTAGAAAAAACAAACCACTTCTTGTTTTTGTTTTGAAAAGCGCTGCGTACAGTTCTGGGGGTTGTAGAACAACTACTTGTTCGCCGTTCTTTTTCCGTTAGCCAGTATCGAGACTCTAAGACTCCTTGCGCTTAGCCCACCGCAGGTGCTTTGATAGAGAGTCACTTTCGGGTTGTAGGGCGCAAGGGGATAAGGACAAGTGGAAGGATGAATGGAAGCTAGCCCTGAAAGTCTATGGGTGGCAACTAGCCCTCTGACTATATATGAGTAAGCAAATACTGGCCCTCGCTCGACCTATGATATCAGAGAAGAAGCTAGTTTAAGATATGGCAAGCGGTTCGAGTCAAGTGTCAGTTAAAGAACCAATTGTTGGCAAGAGTCACAAATATGAAGTAAACGACTTGGTCTCTTCTGGAGAGTTAGACAAAATCAAGTATCCTTCTGTATAGGGGAAGGAAAGGCTCTCGCACTAGTTGTTCTGTAAGAAGGGCTTTCATTAGCGTGAGAAGGCGGGTTTTCTGGATGTTGGCAAATGGGCATGCATGAGAAGGAGCATCGTTCCATGCTGGAGATCCTTTACTAAACCCCTACCCTAACCATTATCAGAGCCTACCATGAACCACGCTTTGTTTGTTTTTCTTTTTTGGGTTGTGCGAGCTCCGGCTACCGCTGGGGAGAGGGAAAGTTACGGAGCTACGCACTGGCGGATAGAGACCAATAAGGACACCTAAAGATGAAGCAGGACGCCACACCAGATAAGAGAAAGATCAAAGCCCGAAGCCAGCAAAAGGAGTCCCAAGATCCGCCGAAGGAGACAGACCTAAGGAACGAAAAAGAAAAAGGAGCGAAAACGAAAAGAAGGAAAAGAGGGGAAAGGGACAATAGGCTGGGGCCAAACTCCCCCGACACCGATGAACTAACGGCTATAGATGGATACCGGTATCGCCAGCAAGCTTCATTCTCGAGGAGCGGGTTCAGTCCCTCGAGATTGGAATCAAGCATGTTGGTGATGAATTGAGGGAACTGAACTATATGTGTGTTAAGCAAAGCAGTTCTGGTCCTCCATTCGTTGGGCTCTTCGTGACCCTATCAGTCGGCTTGCCACTAATACAATACCCAACAACCGCGAAAGAAAGTACACCTTCACGCCCTTCTACCGCTTTTTCTGAACGCAATTACTAGCTTACTGTCCACTTTCCTTCCCCACTTAACCGCCCTGGTCCTCGATGTATCGATGCCTTTCTTTACTTGATGAGCGGATAGGCACTTCTTCTTTTTTTTTAATTTGTGTCGAGGTACTTTGGATTCGGCTTGTTACCGCATCACTCGCGCCGCCAAGCTTGCCTCTCGGGTAGGGGCGCACGGGTTGCTAAGCATTACATCCACGGGAAAACCTCCGAGAGAGTCCGTTTGGCAGCAAAACATAGCGAGTGGAGTAAGTAGGATGAGGCGGCCGGAAGAGACTGAGCCCGGACGAAGCCAATCACATTGAGTTGTAGATTGACATAGTTAACCTTCAGTGCACTTCAAATAGAAAGTCAGAGTTGAAGCTGAGCGTTCACCTTAGCGGCACCTCTGACCTCAGATGCATGTGTTAAGCATATAACTAGCGAGCGAACCATACTTCGGATATCGCTCGGAGCAAGGCCAGTCGCTGGATTAAGACTAACAAACCGACCATTCCTTATCAAATCAAACCCAGCAAGAGACGTCACTACGTACCTCGGCCTCAGTGCGTCCTACTTGTGTCGTTCGTGTTTTAAGCCTGCTATGCATCCCTGCTCCTTCAACCGATTGACCCAGTCGTCCGAGGTAAGGAGTTACCTCTGGGATCGTTGGGAATGACCTCCTTTTCAAATGAGGCCATATCCATTCGACTAAACAACTCGTTGTTTTCGTCGAAACAATACCTAACTCTTGGGTACCACAGTACACCTAAGAATAAGAATGAGGGTCTTTTACTTCCTTCTGTTACCTTTCGGTACCATGAATTCAGTTCAAAAGGCAAGGAACGTAGTAACTCGACTGTAAGGAGAGGACCGAAAAGTCCTCTTCGTACCTCTCAATTTGATTGACCTCACTGAAACCGGTTTAGCTAGTTTTATCAACACCCTGATGAGGTCCTTTATGTATGGACCCCAAAGGAGGGCACCCTCAGGTGTCAAACCAAAAGGAACTATCGGTTTACAAGACCGGTAGGCCAGGTTGGCTCTAGCATAAGGAGTCAACTCACAAAACATAAAGAAAGCGTTTTGCGGGACTCACAGAGTAGAGATGCCTGAGAGGTATCCGTAATCGCTGCAGCGACTAGGACATTGGCTTAACAGGCCAAACGCCTTAGCCTTAGCCTTAGGGCAACCAAATCGAAAACCTTCCAGACAAGGCCGAACCGGACCAACTGAGAGTCGGTCGATTCAACCTGCCATTTCCGGTTCACGAATGGTGCGTCTAAGATATCCTGGATGGTTACGCCTGGAGATACTGCAACCATGTAGTACCACTTGACGTAGTTAAGCCATTGTCGGACCCACGACCTTAAGGTTGTGTACTCCGCGAACTCACGACTACCATCGGTGACGATAACCTCGTCAGGATAGAGGCACAGGTCCTTTGGAGCCATTTCCCTGCGGAGAAAATTTACAAGGATTCCTTACTCTAACAAGTAAGCAAGTCAACTACCTTTAGGAATTGAATTTCCATTCTTCGAAATCCCCCTCCTCTTCTCTCTCTGAAGGCAGTCGAGGGA
>JAQQTO010000005.1:22500-35000 GCA_029884595.1 Ormosia semicastrata | reverse complement strand
ACTTCATAGGGAGATAGCCACCACTACTACTACTTTAGAAAGGACCGAATGGCGTGCCTTATACCTTTCAAATGGTGGGGAGACCGGAATCGCTTTTGTCGCTCCGGATTTCCTCTTGGCCGAAAGGGTCGAGGCAGGAAGGAGAACGCTATATATACACCTCTTTGTACCTGGGACTAGACATAATAGCTTGAGAAAGGCTTGGGAAAGTACGTTGTGTATTTTATAGCACACGAGATAGGCTTGGCTTAGAGCCTACACCAATCTATCTGTTCTATCTGTAATAGTTCGATCTGTCTTCCTGAGATGAGAATTTGTTTTGAAATAGCTAGATTAGATTAGAACTGGCCGCCTTGGCTTATTGTGTGATTTTTGAGCAGGAGCGAGCAGAGCGAGCTGTCTTTGGCACAATATGTACTGTAGCCGGGAAAGCAGGAGTCAAGCTGTTCACAAGCAGTGGTTATGAGCCGTATCTCGCATCTAAAGCCAATCCATTTACAAGTGAAATCTTGCCCAACTCCAACTACAAGGAAAGAAAGGGGTGAGGTGCTCATTATGTATAAATTGGGTCTATCGGAACCATGGGCGGCGAAAACTAGGATGGAATCATAGGTAAGGGATGACATAACTGGGGAGTAGGAATGGCAGATCCGTTTTTTTCCCAACATTATGAACTCTTCAACTTGTAGTCCACCAAGAGGCTAAATCCTCTCCTGAGTTCCGTCTGAGCCCAGGTTTGTAAACCAGCCATTCAATGGAAGACTTTGTCCTCTTATTTATGTTAAGCATTAGGGTCCTTCACATAATCTCTCACCGAGCCATGCCACATTGCATGGGAGGAACTGATCCTTCACTTCCCTTTTTAGCTTTCGATTCTAGACCGTCCGTCCAGCTCCATCCGGGTTCTCCTTCGCATCACCGGTAAGATAGATGCTGGTGATGGTGACCTTGCAAGAAGCAATGCGTATCATACGTCATCTTAAAGAGAAGGAAGGGCTAAAGGTGGGGCAGGTTAAGTTAGGGCATCAGTAGCTTCAACTACAGAATCAGTCGAAACGGACACTGAAACTAAATCCGCAACAGAGCGAGTAGCCAGGTGTGAGTTTTATGGATCTAGCTCTTCACGAGCAGCAGAGCTAGACAAGCAAGCAACAAGGCTCTTTTCAGCCTTTCCGAAGGGTCTTTATCCTGATGAAATAGAATATATGTATGTATATACTGGCTCGCTACTACTACAACTACTACTCGAACTACCCGAGACACAACCAACCAGACTTGCTACGGAGCATCGACAGGTCGGGGGCTAATCCGCCGCCAAGTGTGTTACAGGCCGTGTTTATTACCGTAGTAGTTGGTGGTGAAGCCGCTTTCTAAGTTGTGGGAGTTTGCCGTTGAGTTGAGGCAAGCTTAGCCGCCAGCCCCCTTTATTATACATAGCAAGCTCTTGGGGAACACTTTTGACCACTCCGCGGTCTCCGGATAAGACTGCCAGCCCCCAAGGGAAGGGTTAATGACGCGATGGGCAAAGACAAAGGGAAGAAAGAAGGTCATCGAAAGGATTTCTTTTTCCATCTTTCCTTGTAGTCGAAGAGCAAAGAGAGCCAACCCGCTCGACAAGGATTTGCTGGGCAATAAAAAAGAGAAGAGTTGCCCTGGCTGTCGGGAGGAGAGTGATCCCGAAGTCGACAAGCAATAGCTTCTCTCTTCTGATCCCAATGTGTTAGTCCACTTGAAAAGGATTGGGGCAGATCCCCATTCTGGACCATCCTAGGCAAAGAAGCATATAACTAGCGTTTATAAAGTGCTTCGAAAGGCTTTTCTGATTCTAAGAAGGCATTTCTTTCTCTGTGGGGCGATCATTTAGCTGCGTTGCACGTGCAGCCCGTGCGTGCATTGATCTGTCCGAGCATTGATGCTCCTGTCGGGCGATTCATTCTGTCCGTGCCCTAAGCCCGTCCATTCTGTCGTTCGAATAACATCTCTCTCGTCCCTCTAGCCGGTGGAGCTTATTCCTGCTTTAGCAGAGAGGTTGCCTTGCCGCCCTATCCCTCTCCCGATCGTCTCGTACCAAAGCTCCTATTTAAGAGCATCTTCGAACGTTGTGAACTAAGAACTCTCTTTTGACTTTACCGCAACATCAGCTCTTTGAATGAGACTCTGCAACTGTTTTGCTTAGTCGAGCGTCTTTGACCTTTCCTGGCTTTATTGAAGCTTGAAGTTCAGTTACTCCCCTCTAAAGCTAAAGAAAGGCTGCAGCAGATTCACTCCTCTCTTTAAGTTCCTAAACCTTTCTAAGAGTACTTCCGCTTGAGGAAGATTGCCTTGGATTGACTCTCGGTCATGTAAAGTTTCCTCCTTCTTACGCATTCGTAGATTATCTGCTGAGGTCGGGTCGGACGACATACATCTTGGTTGGTTCCACCACCACTAGAGATTGGACATATATATATTAATTATAAAAAAAAATATATATAAATAAGAGATTCTTAATAATTAATAAAGAATTCTATATTAGTTAAATAGCTGCAAGACCAAAACAGGGTGCAACAAACCGAAAGCCCTTCTTTTAAGTTCCTCCCAGATACATGGCTTACATACCCGGCTCAACATTCTTGGAAAACAGTCGCGAGGGTCTGGCCAAATCTTGTAAACTCATTGAGACTGCAATTGGAAAAAGAGATACGAACGGAGAGGAATAACCAATTGAAAAGCATGAAACCAAATTACGAGAAAAGGTTGGGGGCAATGAAGTAGGTGAAGTGGTTGGATTTTGCGAGCTGTTCCAACCACAACCACTGCTGGATGTGATTCCAAGAGCCAAACGAGAATGAATACCACACAGAAGAGTAAAGACCAGGCTCCCTAATGGAATGTTTAACCATGTAATTGGTACGGAAGTTGTAACATGAAGGCTTATTTGAATAACCCGGTGACCTACCAATTGTAGAAGTAGGATCTTTGGCAAGCAATAGAGCAGTGGACAAGGGCAATAGCCATACAATTCAGATCTTCTTTCTCATTTCGAAAAAGGTGCGGGAGGAAAAGAAACGAACGGAGGGAATCCGAATCGGACCTAAATGAATGACATGAAACCAGTCTTTTTCAAAACCTAGTATTAAGGGCGTTACGACGATATACAGAGGAATGAGAGCCGAATTCGTCTCATTTCCCATTACATTGGCAAGGAAGATAAATAAAAAGTCAATATCTGGTTTTTTTCAATGAACTATGTATGGCAGTGCCGCCCTCGTCCATCTACTAAGAAGGAAGCTGAGGGTTCAGATTTTCAAGTCTGTTGACCAACCAATTTGCAGTGGGCTCTTTCTTCTGAAGCTGCTGGCAGATGATTCCATTCCTACTAGAGCCAAACTCTCTGATTGAATGAATACTCTTTTCTTTGCTCTTGAATTAACCAATATGGAAAGTCTAGCAAGAAGGGTTTTTGAATAAATTCCGAGTAACACCAGACAAGATTTAGGAATGACGTTAACCGATCTTCCGGATCGATTAGCTGTCTAGTTACCGGAAGTTGTTAACATCCCATTTCGGGAAAACCACAGAAAACTCACAACTTATTTGAATAACCCTCCGGTAAAAGCTGATTACGACTCCTTCATCAATTGTTCAGCAAGTAGAGATCTTTGGCAAAGCAATAAGCACTAAATAATACAATTCGAAGTACCATCTATCTTTTCTCATTTCTTCCCTGGATCCGAATCGGATGGGAATGACATGAAAAGTCTTTTTCAAAACCTCCCTGTAGGGCCTTACACGATATACCAGAGAGTCCCGTTAAGGCATGCTTCTGATGCTTGTCAAAGAGGAGCATGAACCAGAAAAATGCTCCTCTTTTTATTATACCGTTCAACTTTCGTCTCATTTCCTTACATCTAGCAATGGAAGAGCTAAATAAAAGTCAATATCTCCTTCAAAAGAGTAAGACTTCGCCAGGTTCTCATGCTGATCATAGACTTGAGTCCAATAAAATGGGTGACTATGTATGGCAAAGTGGCCGCTCGAGTCCGGCATAGCTACTAAGAAGGAAGCTGACTCTTTGTCAAAGCTGAATGAAAGGGCAGATCCGTAACGCATCCACTTCACTGGCTCTCAAGATTTTCAAGTCGTTAGAAACTGTGTAATCTAAACTAGAACCTTTGCAGAAGGATTTCTCTTTCTTTAGAGATAGGATCCATTTTCTTTGGCAGATTCGCCTTGAAAAGAAGATCAGTCTCTATTATCTGATTCTTCCTACTAAGCCAACTCTTTGAAGAAAACTCTTTTCTCTTGATAGGTTCCTAAACGATTAGCAATCTGCGAAAAGTCTATAAAAGGGTTTTTGAATAAATTCTTGGATTACGACTGCGCTCCTCCAACTCCGATAAAAGAGAGAGGAAAGGACCTCGGTCAATTCCTTAAGGCACGATCGAGCTGCTATAGCCTTCCACAATGTCATGAAAGACGTCCAAAAGCATAAGCAGCTTCTTCCTCTATAAGATCTGCTGCGGATGATATAGCTGCCTTAAAATAAAAGGATAAAAGAAGTGTCTAATCCGACAACTCCAGCAAGAACTATCAAATGGCATTCGTAATTTCCTAAATCCATTTTCCTGCAGAGAATCACTAAAACTCCTTTAATCATTGAATCCGGATCGGAAGGTGAGCTCCCCTAAGAATTTCCTTGCTGCTAAGGCTGAAGAGAAAGATCAGGCATTTTCTCACTGATCAGGATTCCTTCTCCCTTTCATTTCAGATTGACTGCAAATTCTCCAAGCGGGAGGCATCTGGTGGCGAAGAAAGAAGGCTTCCTTGCTTCTCTTCCTTCAAGCCATCCAGATTATCCGGTAGTCGGGAAAAGCTGGATCTACGAATCACCTTCTCAATAGTTCAGAAATCCTGCCAGTTGAGCGACTAGGCTAGTCACAGAATGACAAATTGGAAGTCCCTATCGACGTAAATATTGGATGTTCTTAGCCCGAGGCGCTAAGGATGAAAATGAAAAACACTCAACACCGGCGTCGGTCGTTTCCGGAGTCGTTGAGAACGAACCGGTAACAATGACCAGTCATTGCGGAGTTTAGCTGGCTTGGCTGACCCTCAAGCCTTCCTTCCCTAAGGTCGGGAACTGTCAAAGACCCTCTCCTGAATCAGTAGGATTGGTAGCGCCTTTTATGCGAGATCTGTCTCTTTGGCTTAGAGGTCTTTGCTTCGACGGCTTTTCCCCCTACTCCCTTTCTTAAGTTAATGATCCGGAGGATAGGCAAAAATCAAATAAATAAGGAACTTTTGAGGTACCGCCCAAATGCCTTTATCGGGTAAGCTATCTTATGAAAGAGGCATCTTTCTTTCAGACCTTTACTTAGTGCCTGGAAGCTATACTTAACTAGAGGGGCTGTGAAAGATCAAAATGAGGTGACCAGATATTCCTTTAACTTTGTTGGCTGGGAATAGGTGAAGTCCATAGCGTTCAAGCATCTTAACCTAAAACCTAACTTATTGTTTTGTTCACAAGGTTCCTGCTCTACGACTTGACGATCCTTTCCTTTTAACTCTTAACAACGGCTAGGAAAGAAACTCAAGGCAGCGAATGGAGGCAATCCAGCCTGGAATTCAAGCTAGGAGTTCGAATAAGGGCTGGAATGAATCGCAAAGAATTGCGATTCAAGGAGGTTCTATCTACTCTTCTCTTTGCAATCGAGAACCCTTTCCCTCATTTCCACTCGTCCAGCCTCTTCACGAACTTGGCCTTATCCGAAGAAATAAGAAAAGATTGAAAGGTCAAAATTTCAGGTACCTGAGGCACGCTAGATCAAAGAATGTCCTTTACTTCAGGAAGAACCACTTAAATAGAAGAATGATTGAGGAATAGCATCTCAAAGACAGGGTAGATTTTAGGAACTTAAGAACAGCTAATTCAACAATGGTAGACACTGAAGAGAGAGGGTCTTTGCCTCGGAATTATTAACTCTTCCGAAGCGTCTGGATCTTGCGGAACGGATTCGAACCTAATAGTTGGTGCACCTGGGATATATGATGGGCAATTCGGATTCGATGTAGAAGAAGACCGCTTTGACTTTCCATTCTATAAGCTCTTTCACAAGAATCGTTAGAATAGATCTCCCTGTTGACGGATCCACGGACAAAGAGTTCATTCCTTCACCACCAACTATGATTAGCTTCTTCTATTGCTAGGGACACAAAACCCTTCAGAGATTTACTTGCTACAACGGAGAAAGCTTAGCACGTTCTTTCTGTTTGCAATTGAATCACTAAAGCCTCGGTCTTGATTCACTTAGGAAACAGAAAGAGGACTGCTTCTTCTTAGCCAAAGCATTTGCTTTGGCTTTGCCCAATTATTCAACCAGCATTCTTTTGCATTCCTTAAGGCCTACAGTTTACATGCGGATTCAGCATCTTTTTAAGCTTTCGTGAACAGATCCTTTTCTGCCTGTGAAACCACAAGTTGAGTCGGAGAAAAGCTAGCTTGATTCCCGGCAGATCCTAAAGCAGCTTTAACCGGTAAAGCTTTGAATTATCTCAACACCGGACTTGGCATTTCTTTCACAAGACTGTTCTGGGAATTCTTCCTTTCACGATAGGAACAGCACGACTTGGAGGCTCTTAGATGACCCGATCATTCCTTCTCCCGGAAGAGTTAATAGACTCCCACTTGAGAAGCTTATTCAAAACCCTTCTTAACTTAGACCTTCCTGTAAAAGACTTGCTTAAGACTCTTCCAAGCTCCAAAGGAAAGGAAGAGAGTCCGAACATTCTGCTTGCAGTTGGAAGAAGTAGGTAGAAATAGAGAAATCAGTTAAAGGCGAATCTGATCCAATTATGCTTATCAGTTCTTCCTTTCGAGGCTGAATCAGAGCTTTTCTTTCTCACGAACTAATCGATCGCAGGTTCCCTCTATCTAGTTTAGATTACACATTGGTGGAAGCTTGAAAATCTAGAACCCTTAGCGGATGCTTCCCCTATCTTTTTCGAAATTCTTTGACAAGAGTCAGTGGTTCCTTGAAGAGGCTGTCCGTAGGATGGACGAGGCGCAGGCCATGCACAAGGAACTAGTCAAGTTTATTCACCCTAGTGTTTCCTCAGGCAAGCTTCTGTTCAAGCTCACAGTTCAGAAGTGAAAGAACAGCAGCATTGAGTAGATTCAATCCTCAGATTGCTAAGGAACTAGATCTACCTCCAGGGCCAGCCTCTCTTTTTTGAAGCCAGTCAAAAACAAGTTAGGTCCTTTTGTTAGAATAAGGAAGAAGTCACTTTTCTCCCATTCCAATAAGCATTTAGCCTTGTTCGCATGGCCTTAATGTTTTCATCCTTCCCATTTAGAATTCGGATCTGTCTTTTCCTCCCGCACCTCGAAAGAGAAAGAATGATTACTTAGCTTCATGCAAAATGCAAAGATCCTAAACAATGCTAAGGGGTACTAACAATCAACATTTCGTGTCATTCCCTACAAAGCTGGTTCAATACAGATAGTTATACAAATAAGCTGGGTAATTTATGTGGTTGAATGTTGGTTAACTTCCTTCGATGAGGGAATCTGGTGCCCTACAGGTTAAACTTACCATAAGTTAGAACCTTTAGCACTCACTAAGAACCTGATTCATTCTCGTTTGGCTCTTCTGAATCACATCCAGCAGTGGTTGTGGTTGGCAACAGCTCGCAAAATCCAACCACTTCACCTACTTCATTGCCCCCAACCTTTTCTCGGTACGTCTGTATGCCTTGTCTTGAACAGCTGGTTGCTTCATGTTGAAGGCTTTCATCGAATGGCTATTCCTTCCGTTCGTAAAGATCCAATTGCAGTCACTCTAATGAGTTTGCACAAGATTGAATGGTCCAATTCTCCTCCGGACCCTCGATTCGACTGTTTCAGTTGAAGGGTAGTGGCAAGCTTCCTATCTGGGAGGAACTGGAAGAGAGGGCCTTTGGTGTTGCACAAAGTTGCAAATTCTATTTAAGTCTTAAAATAATGGTTTATTAATTAAAAGAATCTTTAGATGTGTCGTGCGACTATTATTTTGTTTAGACACTTAATGACAAGTCTTGCAAGGTTCTAATCTCCACCCAGCGCTATTCACGAAATTGGAAGAATCCTTAATTCTAAGATTGTTGTAGCCATGTCTAGTTAAGATGTAACTGAGTAAGATAAACGGAATGCGTTGCTTTTACATTTTTGGATTGAGTCAATCTCATGACAGCAATCTTTCTCTACTCTTAGAAAGGTTTAGGAACTTAAAGAGAGAAGTGAATCTGCTGCAGCCTTTCTTTAGCTTGGAGAGGGGAGTAACTGAACTATTTGTAATAAAGCCAGAAAGGTCAAAAGACGCTCGACTACAGTAAACAGTTGCAGAGTCTCATTCAGCCTGATGTTGCAGTAAACTCATAAACTTCTTAGTTAACAACGTTCGAAGATGCTCTTAAATAGAGCTTTGGAGAGACGAATTTAGGAAATCGGGAGAGATAGTTTTAGTGGAACTTGATACTGCTAAAGCAGTCCACCTTCTATCTAGGGACGAGAGAGATGTTTCGAACGCCCTTGGAAGTATGTAATCGCCCGACAGGAGCTTCAAACAAATCAATCTCCTATCCTTGAGAGCTAATGACGGAATCGCTGATAAGCACGTGCAACGCAGCTAAATGATCAGCCCCACAGAGAAAGAAATGCAGAATCAGAAAAGCCTTTCTCGAAGCACTTTATAAACGCTAGTTATTGCTTTTGAGCAACTCTAAAGGATGTCAGAAGATGGGGATCTGCCCCAATTAAGCTTTTCAAAGTGACTTTAAGGTCACATTGGGATCAGAAGAGGAAGCTCTGTTTGTCAGACTTCAAGAGGATGTTGCACTCTCACTTCAGCCAGGGCAACTCTTCTCTTTTTTATTGCCTGCAAATCCTCGTCGAGCGGGTTGGATTGGTAGCTCTCTTTCGCTCTTCGACTATGAAGGAAAGATGGAAAAGAGTCCTTTCGATGACCTTTCTTTCACTCCACAAGCGCCCTTTGTTCTTTGCCCAAAAGAAGCGGTCATAACCCTTCCCTTGGGGGCTGGCAGTCTTATAGTGAGACTCCACAGCGGAGTGGCGTCAAATTTATCAGAAGTGTTCCAAGTTATTAAGTGATGTATAGCTAAAGAAAGGTTGGGCTGGCGGCTGTTAATTGACCTCAACTCAACGGCAAACTCCCACAACTTGAAATCATCTAATAAACACGGCCTGTAAACGCACTTGAACCTGTTCAGCTCCCCTGACCTGTCGGTTTGCCGTAGCAAGTCTGGTTGGTTGTGTCTCGCCATTAGTAGCATTGAGCGAGCCGAGCATATACATCAATATATTCTATTTCATTCAGGATAAAGACTTACCTTCGAGATCGGAAAGGCAGCTGAAAAGAGCCTTGTTGAGTTACTTGCTTGTCTAGCTTCTGGCTGCTCGTGAAGAGCTAGATCCATAAAACTCATCAATTCTGGCAATTACTCGCTCTGTTGCGGATTTAGTTTCTAGTGAGTTTCTGACGATTCTGTAGAGGCATACTGATGCAGTTCCCAACTTAACCTGCCCCACCTTCAGAAGTTCCTTCTCTTTAAGATGACGTACTGATACGTCTCTTCTTGTAGACTTGTCACCATCACCAGCATCTATCTTACCGGACTGATGCGAAGGAGAAATGGAGCAATACGAAGTCTAGAATCGAAAGCTAAAAAGGAAGTGAAGGATTTGAGTTCCTTCCACATGGCTCAACCATTTTATTCTCAGACTATTGAGGAAGGGGCACGGTGAGAGATGACCCTAATGCTTAACATAAATAACGAGGACAAAGTCTTCCATTGCCTAATGGTTGGTTTACATAAACCTGGCTCAGACGGAACTCATTGAGAGGATTTAGCTTCTTCTACAAGTTGAAGAGGTGGTTGGGCTAAGGGAAAAACGGATCTGCCATTCCTTCCCCAGTTATGTCATTACCTATGATTCCAGGTGCACAATCTAGTTAATTCGCAATGCCCATGGTTAGTCATCCAAGCCGAAGACCCAACTTCTACTGGTAACCGGCCATAAAGTTCTAATTCGTGTAATGGACGGCTGACTAAGGCAGAGACGTGGCATTATCCAGCTCCTTATCCTTGTAGTTGGCAGTCAATCCGATTTGAAATTTAACAGACTTAGCTGTGCCTTGTAAATGGGCAATTTCACGTGAAATGGATTGGATTTAGATGCGATATCATCAAGCTCATAATTCACTGCTTTCGTGAACAGCTTGTACTATGAAAAGGCTTATGCTTTCCAGCTCTTCGAAGGCTGAAGAATGTTGAGCAGTACATATTGTGCCAAGACAGGCTCGTCTGCTCGCTCCTTCAAAATCACACAATAAGCCCTAAGTCGGTGTCTAATCTAATCTTAACTGGGAGGAAGAAGCTATTTCAAAACAAATGCGGATTGACTAGAAAGACTTCCATGGCAGATCGAACTATCCTCGAGTAGGACAGATTTGGATGGAACGTGCTTCTTCAAGCCTATCTCGTAGCTGATAAAATACACAACTGAGCTACTGCGCTAGTCTCAGGTCAAGTGATGTATATATAGCACTGTTTTTCGGCCAAGAGGACGATAATCCGGGAGCGACGGCAAAGCGATTCCGGTCTCCCACCATTTGAAAGGTATAGAGGCACGCATTTGGTCCTTTCTAAAGTCTTCTCGGTCTACCAGGCTATGAAGTCTGGGATCAAGAGTGCCAACTTTACTTAATGTAAATAGTTGATAAGATTCGTGAACCCTGTTGAGTCCACGGAATTTCTTGTTCGGATTGGCTTAGCAGAATGCCCTTTGGATACAATCCATTTTCTTTTGACTACCACATGGGAGAAGACAGCTTACATCCAGGCTCCCGACAGCCAGAAGTCCTTTTCGCCGGTCGTAAAAGAAATCAAAACCAAGCAAATTGATTAAGCTCCTGTGTCAATGTTATGGGTCGTGTAAGAACACGCATTCTCTTTTGCTCTCTCCAGAAGCTTCAATCTGGCTGAAATTTCAGGGAAATAGGTCACAAAAGACGAAGGCTGAGCGTTAGCCGCTCTGGGCTCGTGAACGGAACCTAGATAACCTTGAAGGCTCCTGTGAGTGTAACGATGGTGAAGCAGAGAAGGAAAGTCAATGGCTTTGCCCCGCCTAGCCCTTTCAGCTAGGATCTTTAAGAAATGTATGATACGCAGCTGATATGCCCTTTGAACATAAGACTCCGGATGGAGCTGAACGGTAGGAAACCTAATCAGTTCTCCCATGCTCAAAAGAGAAATGCTCTACATGACACAACGGCATTGTAGTAAGCTGTTATAGAAGTCTCTCCGTATGTTGGACTTTGTAAACTAATCTGGGCTTGGTAGTCCGGTGGTGACTTTTTACATATAATCTTTCGCTAATGGAAAAAAACGGATCTGTGCCTCTATTGTTAGGAACCCTTACTTCTATATTCATTTCTGTAGCCCACCAATGGTTCCGTCTACTTGCCCCTTTCCTTGTTTTCAGTGGGGACATCGGATTGAAGATACTACCCTAGGACTGATAGGACCAGATTGGAACTCTTTATTCTATCTCTTCTACCTAGTGAATTATTATGCCTGTCTCAGAGCTCATACACTGCGCATCTCACTAGCGTATCTCCTCTCTGTCCCGTAAGCAGTTTAGGGTGAATGACTTCTCTTCCGAGGCTTTTCAATGTCAGTTTCTGAATCCAACAATAGAGACATAGTGTAAATGAACTCCTTGGGATCGAAAGAGAATGCCTTGCTTTGTCGGGCGATAGAAAGGAATTGTCTGAGACTGAACTAGAGGTGTAAGTAAGACTGCACGAGTCTCAATCGAGTCAAATTCCTTTCTATGTACCTGGCTCCCATAACTGGCCCTGTGAGCGAAAGATAATTGATTCTTGCTTCTTAGCCTATTCAATGAGGCGCCGTCCTTTTCTGCCAGATAGCTCTGACTTCCTTTGTTCCTATTGCACATGGGTAGAGAGAGAAACTAGAGGCTAGCTCTAGGACGTGGTGCGAAGCAGAAGGAGGGGCTAAGGGATCTTCATTTAAAGTCAGTCAAGTAGAGGCTCCTTGCTCTTTATTCTAGGTTGCTGAACAGTTTCTGTGCCCATTCTGGAAATAGAGGGCTGCATATCTTAAGCTACATGGTAAGATTAGGGTCAACTTAATTGAAAGCCTGTAAGCTATTCCATCCATCCCAATATTCTCGTACATCTCGAGGCCAGTGTAGGGCTATGATGCTTATGCCCTCGGCCACATTTCTGAACTTCAATGGTGCTGAAGCGATAGATTACAGCTGCCTAGTGGGGATAAGTTGGACTGCGTCAGATGGTAAGACTAATGTGTATCTTTCTGCTTAACGATCTCATGGGTTGAATCTTAAGGCCTGTAGACTCCCACTTGATAAGCTAAATAAGAGAATCAGTTGAAGGTGTGCTTCTTCACATATTGCTCCTTCTACATGCAAGGAAAGC
>JAQQTO010000005.1:10000-17500 GCA_029884595.1 Ormosia semicastrata | reverse complement strand
CCAATACATCGTGCATGCATAATAATATTTATAATAATAAAGAAGCCCTTGGCATAGAAGCTGTGAAAGAATAGGCTGCTTGCTGGAGGAAGAACCGCCCAAAAGCGGGAGAGAAGCGGAACGGGCAAGTCAGCCAGAGCTACTTTGAGGGAAGCCAGCTCCTCATCTCATCTGACTTTGTTTGAAGGTCGGTGTCGAGGAATGGCATGGTCTCCGGGAGAAAGAAAGCCAAAGGAGCGAAAAGCTAGGATGGCTTGGTAAGCAAGCAACCTGTTATGTAGGCGCCACCCTCCATTTCTTTCTCTTCTTTCTTTTTGAAAGTCACGATCAGAATGAAAGGTAGTTCGCTGGGCCTTTATTTTGATCCCAGAGGTGCTGGTTCGACTCCAGCTCGTGATAAGGCTTTTTTTTTGTCACTTTGTCTCGCTTGTTCTTATTAAGTTCCTTTGTCCTTCCATCGCTCAACTATTTGTTGAACATTGAATTCGCCCGATATAAGATTAGTACCAACTGGGATCATAAAGCGGATTGGGCTAACGGAAAGGGAGGAGTCAGTCGTTCTGCCATCGATTACAGGCAAACCTTCCCCGAGCTACAGCCCTCACTGTCGATTCAAGACACAACTACCTGTACCACAACCACTGGCATATCTGGCATATGCGGTATGCGGGTGTCAGGTCTAGGTCTAGATGGAGGTTCTCGTTCCAGTTCCATTTCTAGTTCAGGTTATGGTTCGAGTGGAGAAGCAGAGAGGGCATCCCTTCCCTAAGTTGGTTAGATCGCCCGAACGAAGGAAGCTGTCTTGTCTCGCAATGGCAGAAGAAAGAGATCTCATTGCCAATCGGGAGGAAAGGAAGAGTCATTTACCTCTATCTCCCTATCGATGTTTGACCCGATTCTGCTCCCCGGGCCTTAGCAGCCCACCCCATAACCCGCTTCCCTCGACTGCCTTCAGAGAGAGAAGAGGAGGGGGATTTCGAAGAATGGAAATTCAATTCCTAAAGGTAGTTGACTTGCTTACTTGTTAGAGTAAGGAATCCTTGTAAATTTTCTCCGCAGGGAAATGGCTCCAAAGGACCTGTGCCTCTATCCTGACGAGGTTATCGTCACCGATGGTAGTCGTGAGTTCGCGGAGTACACAACCTTAAGGTCGTGGGTCCGACAATGGCTTAACTACGTCAAGTGGTACTACATGGTTGCAGTATCTCCAGGCGTAACCATCCAGGATATCTTAGACGCACCATTCGTGAACCGGAAATGGCAGGTTGAATCGACCGACTCTCAGTTGGTCCGGTTCGGCCTTGTCTGGAAGGTTTTCGATTTGGTTGCCCTAAGGCTAAGGCTAAGGCGTTTGGCCTGTTAAGCCAATGTCCTAGTCGCTGCAGCGATTACGGATACCTCTCAGGCATCTCTACTCTGTGAGTCCCGCAAAACGCTTTCTTTATGTTTTGTGAGTTGACTCCTTATGCTAGAGCCAACCTGGCCTACCGGTCTTGTAAACCGATAGTTCCTTTTGGTTTGACACCTGAGGGTGCCCTCCTTTGGGGTCCATACATAAAGGACCTCATCAGGGTGTTGATAAAACTAGCTAAACCGGTTTCAGTGAGGTCAATCAAATTGAGAGGTACGAAGAGGACTTTTCGGTCCTCTCCTTACAGTCGAGTTACTACGTTCCTTGCCTTTTGAACTGAATTCATGGTACCGAAAGGTAACAGAAGGAAGTAAAAGACCCTCATTCTTATTCTTAGGTGTACTGTGGTACCCAAGAGTTAGGTATTGTTTCGACGAAAACAACGAGTTGTTTAGTCGAATGGATATGGCCTCATTTGAAAAGGAGGTCATTCCCAACGATCCCAGAGGTAACTCCTTACCTCGGACGACTGGGTCAATCGGTTGAAGGAGCAGGGATGCATAGCAGGCTTAAAACACGAACGACACAAGTAGGACGCACTGAGGCCGAGGTACGTAGTGACGTCTCTTGCTGGGTTTGATTTGATAAGGAATGGTCGGTTTGTTAGTCTTAATCCAGCGACTGGCCTTGCTCCGAGCGATATCCGAAGTATGGTTCGCTCGCTAGTTATATGCTTAACACATGCATCTGAGGTCAGAGGTGCCGCTAAGGTGAACGCTCAGCTTCAACTCTGACTTTCTATTTGAAGTGCACTGAAGGTTAACTATGTCAATCTACAACTCAATGTGATTGGCTTCGTCCGGGCTCAGTCTCTTCCGGCCGCCTCATCCTACTTACTCCACTCGCTATGTTTTGCTGCCAAACGGACTCTCTCGGAGGTTTTCCCGTGGATGTAATGCTTAGCAACCCGTGCGCCCCTACCCGAGAGGCAAGCTTGGCGGCGCGAGTGATGCGGTAACAAGCCGAATCCAAAGTACCTCGACACAAATTAAAAAAAAAGAAGAAGTGCCTATCCGCTCATCAAGTAAAGAAAGGCATCGATACATCGAGGACCAGGGCGGTTAAGTGGGGAAGGAAAGTGGACAGTAAGCTAGTAATTGCGTTCAGAAAAAGCGGTAGAAGGGCGTGAAGGTGTACTTTCTTTCGCGGTTGTTGGGTATTGTATTAGTGGCAAGCCGACTGATAGGGTCACGAAGAGCCCAACGAATGGAGGACCAGAACTGCTTTGCTTAACACACATATAGTTCAGTTCCCTCAATTCATCACCAACATGCTTGATTCCAATCTCGAGGGACTGAACCCGCTCCTCGAGAATGAAGCTTGCTGGCGATACCGGTATCCATCTATAGCCGTTAGTTCATCGGTGTCGGGGGAGTTTGGCCCCAGCCTATTGTCCCTTTCCCCTCTTTTCCTTCTTTTCGTTTTCGCTCCTTTTTCTTTTTCGTTCCTTAGGTCTGTCTCCTTCGGCGGATCTTGGGACTCCTTTTGCTGGCTTCGGGCTTTGATCTTTCTCTTATCTGGTGTGGCGTCCTGCTTCATCTTTAGGTGTCCTTATTGGTCTCTATCCGCCAGTGCGTAGCTCCGTAACTTTCCCTCTCCCCAGCGGTAGCCGGAGCTCGCACAACCCAAAAAAGAAAAACAAACAAAGCGTGGTTCATGGTAGGCTCTGATAATGGTTAGGGTAGGGGTTTAGTAAAGGATCTCCAGCATGGAACGATGCTCCTTCTCATGCATGCCCATTTGCCAACATCCAGAAAACCCGCCTTCTCACGCTAATGAAAGCCCTTCTTACAGAACAACTAGTGCGAGAGCCTTTCCTTCCCCTATACAGAAGGATACTTGATTTTGTCTAACTCTCCAGAAGAGACCAAGTCGTTTACTTCATATTTGTGACTCTTGCCAACAATTGGTTCTTTAACTGACACTTGACTCGAACCGCTTGCCATATCTTAAACTAGCTTCTTCTCTGATATCATAGGTCGAGCGAGGGCCAGTATTTGCTTACTCATATATAGTCAGAGGGCTAGTTGCCACCCATAGACTTTCAGGGCTAGCTTCCATTCATCCTTCCACTTGTCCTTATCCCCTTGCGCCCTACAACCCGAAAGTGACTCTCTATCAAAGCACCTGCGGTGGGCTAAGCGCAAGGAGTCTTAGAGTCTCGATACTGGCTAACGGAAAAAGAACGGCGAACAAGTAGTTGTTCTACAACCCCCAGAACTGTACGCAGCGCTTTTCAAAACAAAAACAAGAAGTGGTTTGTTTTTTCTAAGTCGCTCTGCGAAAACGGTTTTCTGTCTACGAGCGCCTGTCTGCCTTCACGAACGTCTAGTAACTCACTAGCCCTAAACCGTAACTGAAACACTCTCTTCTCCAACCAAAGCCGCCATCCAGATTCAGAAGCGGAAGCGGACAGAGTTTACTGAAGAGGCTTTCATCTACGGCCTCCCTAATTTATGCTATATTCGTTTCATTAGGGAAGTAGCCTAGCTCAGCTGGGGGAAGCTCCTAATGGAAATAGAGTACTCTCATTAAAGCAGGGTGACATCTTACCGTTGACCTCAGACCTCACACCAGATTTCCTCTTCCCGATCCCCCGAAAAAGGGAAGATGCTCCTGTAGGTAGGAGCTACTTAACTTTCTTCGGCGCTCCCTTCGAACTGATATCCAAAGATTCCCTTTAACAGGATGGTTTGAAATGATGGTTTATTACAGGTTCTGGTGACATGAATAGGATGAGCATACGAATGAGCCGGAACATGGATAACGTAGTGGTTCGAGCCGGTCGAGAGTACGAGATTACTGACCGAAGACTCTTCCATTGAGATGGGCCGAAGCCCTGCTAGCGAAGGAATGCATCCAACAGTGTTCTGTCTCATTGGTCCTCTCATGCCAGAATTTGCTCATAAATCCACTTTGTTCTCCCGGATATAATACATGACTTATTTTACTTCGATCTGATACCTCTCGATTCAGAGAGGAAATGCGCATTTGTCTCATTTTGAGTCTCCCCATCTCGATCTCTACTAATTGGATATGGGACTGGTTGTGAAGGGAAGCTTTGTGGGAGAAAGGAGGAAAAGGTCAGGCTAGTAAAGGCTTTACTCAAACATATGGGATAGATTACGAGGAAGCCTTTGCCCCGGTAGCCAAGATGAAGTCTGTTCGTCTCCTGCTCTCTATTGCTGCGAATCGAGATTGGCCTCTGTTCCAATTAGATGTGAAAAATGCCTTCCTGAACGGGGACCTAAAGGAAGAAGTTTACATGAGTCCTCCACCCGGTTGTGTAAGGGGGGGGAGAACAAGAGAGGTCAACTGGAGTGGAAGCCAAACGACGGGGCCGAGAATCTGTGATCGATCCGAAGAACCACTGCCAGATACGATTCTGCTCCCCCTTCGTACTACCAATGCGATTCTTGCCCGGCTTGGCTTTCTTTCGGCTTAAGTAAGAAGGCTGCGGTGAGAATGAGGATCACTTCGGAACTCTAGGAAAATGGGCGTTTTAGGGCGGGATCTAAAAGTTCTCCAACGTGTTGCGGAGCCTTCGGCCGTGAGAGGGTCTTTTGGCTTCCTCAGGGCCGTGTGAAGCTTAGCTTGCTTTAGCAGCCACGTGATGATTCAAGATTCGTGGTAGGCGTAGGAGCTGGGCGAAGCGGTAGCGAAGCTCAGGTGGTGATGCAAGTGCGCGGTGAGCGTAGTAGCCCCTCAGGCATGCTCTTTGTACAACCAAGCGAAGAGCTAGTGAGGGCCGGAATGGAATATCGTATGTAGTGTAGAATCGGATCTGAAGCTCTTTACTAGGATTGGAACAAGCGAGGAACGAGTGACCACAAGCTCCGGCGCTCGACATGCAGTTAGCTTAAAACATGTTCATCATGTGGCCGAGCGAAGCGCACCTGCGTGAAGCAGCCTAGCATCACTTTAGATAGGAGCAGAATGGATGACTGACAACTGAAAGAAAGTAAGTTCTTCGGATCGATATATCGTACGACGTAATGGAGATCTTGGTCTAGGTCCGGTGGTTCGCAGAATTCGGGACCTAACGATGTTCGATTCGTCACATGAACGGGAGCGGACGATTCCCTCGTCTCTCCCTTTTTCGGGGAATGGCTGCAATCACAAGCAAGTGATTGAATGAGTGGAGTGGGGGGCTCCGAAAGCACATGCGGGATAAGCAGGTCTTTCAGGAGACGGTCTAAGGGTCCGGTCTAGAAAGAAAAGAGAACTCTCAACAAGACAAGCTGGAACTAATCAAGATCAATAGGAAGAGGAGTTAGCTAGAAATTCATTTTTTGACAAAGTTCATGCCACGACGATCTATATGGAAGGGCTTGTTGATGCATTCCTGTTGAAGTTGAAAAAGAGACAAACACTCATGTTTCAGCTCCCGGATCTGCTTGGATTATCTTATAATAAGAGGAGCCGTCTTAGGAAATGACTGAACTTAAAAGAAAGATGCCACCCCCTTTCTTATAGTAAGGAGGCGAGGGAGTAACTTGTCTGATCTTGCGGTGCACTCACTCCCGTTACGAGAATGAAATGACGCCCCAGCTCGACTCGAGACCAAGACTCCTTACAACTCGCACCAATAGCGGCACTGAGCGGCCGGAGATTGATTGAAAAGGCAGCCCAGCCGCCCCTCCCCCCTAGCCGCCTACCTACTCGTGCTCGTAGCTCGATCGGAGGTTCAGAGTGTGGTCCGGCGGAAAAACAGAAGTCGTCCGTCTCAAGTGATACGTTAATTGCTCAGTAGTGCTTCGCCACTACCGTAGCTGGCGGAAATAGCTTAATGGTAGAGCATAGCCTTGCCAAGGCTGAGGTTGAGGGTTCAAGTCCCTCCTTCCGCTCTTGGCTTCGTCGTTTAGTGGTAACGAGTAGAGTAGGCATCGCCTCTCGATCCAATCCGTCTTTCCCTGGCCTCCCCAACACACTCTTGATACGAAAGAAACCTCCCGCCATAGAGAAGAAAGAGATCTAAAGTCTGGGTCCCCTCGATCACCCTTCCCTTGAACCTGAACTGGTCGAGAGAGATGAACCCGCACCACATTTTATAACCTTCGAACCGAAACCCCCAACTAGAGATGGAATTCCATAACCTAAAAAAGTAAATTGAGAGCTCCGTGACCGGTTCAATTCAAGGGAAGGTCCACCAATAATGGAAAGGCCATTCCCCTCCCTATCCGTTTCTTGATCCCTCATTCCACGAATTCGTTTTTACTGATTCATTCAAGGACTGAAAGCTTTTCGTTTTATGAAAAGGCATAGACTCCCCACTTCTTTGTCTTATTAGCGCAGGTGTTCGTCAACGATGAAAGCCGCTGAACTTAAGACTCGAGTTGAGAAAGAGGGCTAGGCCAAGGATAGGAGGGCTTTCAGGGACTGGGGAAGACGGGTGGATTATAGAGCTAGGGGCGGATCAGAGGTTTGTCCATTGGGATTGGGCATGGACGAGCCTCGACTGGGCCAGCATTGATGAAAAAAACTTCTCCCATCGCATCATTAACCGGTGTAGGATTAAAGATCAGGTCCAGGATTCGAGTCAAATCGACCTTCCCTCTCATCTCAGGGTGAGGCAAGGTAGTTTGCTCAAATGTTCGTTGTTCAATATCTCGGCTGCTCCAGAAGTTGGACTAGCTCCTCCTCCGACCCGGAGTGGATTCTAGGGGAAGGGCAGAGCCTCACCTTGCAGTAGGAAGGTTTTCGTTGCTGGGACGGGTTCAAACTGGACTGAAGGGAGGAGGAATGAAAGACTCCGATCTTACTGGGGATTCATCACTGGCTAGGGCTTTATAATCAAAGCATGGGCATCTGCAACTAAGAGGGAACAGTAGATCGTCGATGGAAGAGCCAGGTCAGTCAACTTCTATTGGGACTTCTATTGATTCTTGATTCGACTAGAGGGACTCCTAGCAACAAACTTGTATGACGGGGCCCCATGGAGACGCAGGAGATGCAGGAGCCGCCAGCCAGATCGACCAATAAATGATAGGCCAGAGGGATGGGCTCATTCGACTAATTAGTGATCCCTGGCCCTACCTAACAAAGAGATGTCCCTAAACTAAAATAAGAGGGGATTGGTTGATCGGAAA
>JAQQTO010000004.1:0-142104 GCA_029884595.1 Ormosia semicastrata | reverse complement strand
AAATGGTTTTCATAAATTTGTATCATTTCTTTAGTCGCCATGTCTGCATTTTACTTAAATTATCTTATTTTCAATGTTTGGTGTCTGCATTTATTTCACGAAATTCTTTTTATCCCAGTATGATATCTTGATTTTGCGGTTTATTGTTGTTGCTTGGTTTAAATGCTAAAGAGATTAATACATTATTTCTTGCAATAAAACCAGCATTGCAGGTTTGACTAAGATAGTGTTCTTTACTTTGTTCTTTACAAGGAATTTCCTAATCCTTTTTTACGTTGGCAAGTTAGGATGATTATAGTGGTTATTATTTGCAGGATGTTGAAGGTGTCATGCGAGAAGAAGGCATACAAAGGACTTTCGATCATTCTCGGGTATTTCCCTACATTTTATTTGATTTTCTCACTAACATAGAAAGTTTCAAAATATGTTTACATTTATGTAGTCATTTCATCTCAAAAAGTATGCATGTTTCAACTTCCCGGCTACAATGTGTCAATCACTACTGTCGTTGTCATGCGTATACATACTGTTAGGAAGTACAGTTGATTGGTTTTTTTTCAGTTTACCTGTCTAATGGTTAAGTTGTTGAAGTGATCATCAAAGATGTCATTACTATATGTTGTCTTTCTTGGAAAATTAACTTAAAAATTGGTGTTTGCACTGCTTGAGCTAGTTTCATGTTGGTAAAATATTCCAGCTTACAGGTGTTCTCTTTGGATTATTCTTAACAGAGCTCGATAGTTTTGTGTCATCGAAGTTTGATGAACTGCTTGGGCTTATGGTTGAAATTCTTCCTTCTTGCCATTTCTCTGCCAAACATCATAGACTTGATTGCCTTTACTTCTTAATAGTCCATGTCTCGAAGTCAAAGGTATTTAAGGCTGGGATTTTACTTTCATGTTTGTTACCTTGAGCCATTTTTTTTGTGGTGCATCGATATGTTGTAGAATATTGACATATCATCAAGTATAAGCATAAAGAAACTGAAATTATGCACCTAACAGGATAATCTGGAAGACAGTTGGCGAGAAATTGTTGGTTCTTTCCTTATTGAAATAATACTTGCTCTTAAAGAGGTAATTTGGTGTTAATTGTGGAAACTTTTATATCATGCAATTTTAGTTGCCTTTTACTGTGTAACAAATTTTTTTTTCAAATAAATGGTTTAGTATGCAGTGTCTTCTATTTTCTCTGCCTAGTGTTTTTTCTAGGGCTGGCACATTTCTAAGGTATCCACATGTTTTTTTTTTTTTGTTGGGTGGGGGTGTCGATATTTTTTGTTGTGATCCTTCATGATCCAAACCAGATCTTTCTGATATGTCAATTCGTAGTTGTTAACGATGCACTGTTGCACATGCAATAGCACGTCACGCAGGGGCTACAAATTTCTCGCAACATAAACTTGTAGCATTTTGAGGTTTGTGTTGCCCCAGAGGAAGATAAGCAACATTTGTAATTTACTGTTGCATGTTGCACGCTCCATGGGCAACATTTAAAACGACAACATTTAAGGGGTGAATAAACTCAGGTACCTCTGATACTTATACTGTAAAGAACCTTAATGTCGGTGATTTCTGCTTATCAAACAGTATTGCCCTATGAGATTCCAGATGCACTAACAGCTCCAAATTGGAAGTATGCCTTTCTATTTTGGATTTTGCTACCGTACACTTGAGTGTATAAAGGCTCGAGCTTTAACTAACTATTAGCTCAATATGGCTTTTTTTATAAATTTTTTTGGAATTTTGCTGGATTTTAAGTTATGGCCAATGGAAAGTTAGAGTGTTTTACACTCGAGCTTTTTGTAGCATCATTCTTCTATTTTTCTACATCCTATTCTATCAATTGTCACTTTTCTTTGAATGGGAAGGCTGGTCACCCCTCTACCACACGTCTAGTGGCTGTTGTTGCTAGTAGCTACTATGACTAGTCTGCAGATAGTAGGCCAAGAGGGTTGTAAATTGTGTGCATAGTATTGGGAAAAGATGTTTGGCATGGGCATTACTTTTGGGTGTCAATAAAGCAAATTCACTTCATATTACATAAGGTTCTTTGTGGTGATAATTGTGACCGATTATCCTTGCAGCGAATAAAAAAACAGAACAGGGCTTATGATATTCTCGTCCAAATTGGCCATGCATTTGGGGATGAAGATAGAGGTGGGAAACAGAGAAAACTTGCATCAATTTTTCAACATGGTAAATATCCAATTTTAAGTTCGTGCTTTATGTATCTAAATTGTTTAATTAATATAAAATAATCAATATCACCCTTTATCCTTTATTTGATGAGACTTGATATCATCTTGAACTCATTATGCTTGAATGTGTATGATTTATAAGTTGGCTATTTGGAGTAGTTTGATTTTATCTTGTTTTGTGAGCTCAAGTTGCTAGAGGCTTGGTGGGAAACTCCACATATGATAAGTGCAGAATCAAAGGTTTAGCTCGATTGGCTTATGAATTCTCTGATCTTGTTTTAACTGCTTTCAACATGCTCCCATCCACATTTCTCCTCCTCCAGAGAAAAAATAGAGAGATAATTAAGGTTTCTTTCCTTTTCTATTTTGTTTGTTAAATGCATTACTGACTGAAGTAATGTTATTTCCTTAAGCTCCAGAATTAAGTGCCTTTGTCACTTCATGTTGCAGGCAAATCTTGGTTTATTGAAGGTATTAGTAGCCAAATCACAAGCGGAAGGGTTACAAATGCACCTGAGGAGCATGGTCGAAGGTTTGTTGAAGTGGCAAGATAACACCAAAAATCATTTTAAAGCGAAGGTTGCTTGTTTTGGTTATCTAATGTTTTTTTTTTATAATTTTAATGCAATTTCATTTATTTGTTGTGGATGGCTATTTTAGAATTGACGATACTTTTTCATATTGTAAACACTGGGATTCAAATTCCTTTCGGTTAAACTTCTTTTGAAAATGCTTGTCACAAAGTGTGGACTGGAGGCTGTTAAAGCGGTCATGCTGAAGAACATATGAAACTTCTTTCCAACATATGCAACTCTCTTGAACAAGATTCTACTATATAAATTTTTTACAGAGCAGTCTTTCTGGGATTTTCATATCATTTTTAATACAGATCAAGGAGCGGAAAGAGAGAGAAACGAGGTGCTAAATCTGAGGAAACTAGATCTCATCTTTCAAAAGCAACTACATCCAGGTAAGAATCATGAATTTATTTGCATTATTAGAAACAAAGACAATGATTTAAAATTTTAAATACCATAAACCTCTGTGTGAGACTCTGAATATCTATCCACTTGCACATTGGTGTAGTAGTGTTTTACATATATTTATACCAGTCTCTTGTGTATATTGAATTTTTAAAGTAAACTTCTATTTTTTATATCTAGTGACAAGTTAGAAAAGTGACACGATAATGGTTTTCCAGTTTGGTCCACCAATCTTCTTGATAAGACATATACAACCATTTTAAAATGACATACTTGTTCCATGAATTTTGCCAGTTATAGGGTATTTAAGTTATGTGATTAGTCTTATGATTCTTAATATTATGCATTATTATAGCCCTAATCATTTTATTTTAGTGAATAATGTACCATGTTGAAATTGCAAGCCATATCTTAAGCTGCATCGACCAATATAATTTAATTTGTCTTCAGGCAAAGTATGTGGAATCATACAAATTTTTTTTTCGGATTTTGATGAAGATAATGGTGGTAGTGATGCGAGAATACCCAATGCCAAAACGCTTACGGAAGGGGCAAGTCTTCTTTACATCTCAAATCAATGACATCTTCATTTCGGTAAGTCGTAGCAATTTTCTTTTTTGGGTACAAAGTTGTAGCTTTTAATTTGTTCATTCTTCTAATGACTTGCTGGTTTCCGTTGCGGCAATGTTGCTTCCATGAGATAATTGTAATCAAATTGGCTAGAGTGTATGTTGTATTTACACCTGATTTCCAATTATCTAGTCTTTTTGTAATATGTAGATTGTAGTGCGTAAATTGGCAGTGATCAACCGTTGAGAGATTTAATTTAATATATGACTGCATTTCATTCAATCATGAGTAATCTAGAACATATCCTAGCAAGAAGCATTTTTTCTGAAAATCAAATTGGACTAACACTGTTGTTACTTGTTCTATCTAAGGTCCAATATCGACTAAAGAAGAATTTGCCCGAGCACTTGTCGACGAATCGATGATGATGAGCCACTTGATTTCTTGGATCGGCAGAAGACAAGGTCAGCTCTTAGATCGTCTGAGCATCTCAAAAGAAAGTCAAGGTTAGATGATGAGGCGGAGCTAGATTCTGAAGGACGCTTGATTATCCGTGAGGAAGGGAAAGGAGGAAGGAAAAGCCTGCTGACCCTGATTTTGATATTAGGAGTGAGCTTGATAGTCACTTGTCTGCAAAGTCTGGAACTAAAGCCCAGAAGCGGAGAAAAACATCGGACTCTGGGTGGGCTTACACAGGGAAGGAATATGCTAGCAAAAAAGCAGCTGGAGATGTAAAGAGGAAGGACAAACTTGAACCTTACGCATATTTGGCACATGATCGAAAAATGATGAGTCATCGACCTCAAGAATGAGTCATACAAAAAAAAGGTATGGCTAGTGTAGTAAAGATGACAAAAAAAGCTTGAAGGCAAGAGTGCCTCTGTGTGCTATCCCTAAAGAGTTTGAAACTAAAAAGGACTCAAAAGAAAAGCAAAGCAAAAGAAAATGTGACTAGCGTAGATTGATATATCATGATTTGCGTATATAGATAATCATCAGGTATTTGCATAGTACCGATTTTGAAGCTCACTTGAGTTGAAATCAAATGTACTGATTTATTTTCATATATTTATGTAATTATGTAATGATGACAAAGAGAAGCAGAGTTTTGGGTTGCAATTTTGTTTTATTTTTTTAACATTAAATGTTGTATTTGACTTCTAATTTATTTTTTCATTCATGTAGTGCAATTCATCTTAGAAAATATTGGTGAAATTATATTAGATCTTGAACTTCTGCATTATGTGTACTTGATTTTTTTATGATTCCAATTGAAGTAATTAACACTTTAAATTTGTAACATTGTGTAAGGCTTGGTAATAAAATTTATTAATTTTTAATTTATCTAATTTATCTATATTAAAATTAATTTATTCTATTCAATTAAAATGATATATCTTATTGGAATAGATTTAATGGATTAAATTTAATTATGGATGGTTAGTAATTTAATCAAAATATATATTAGATATTCAATGGATATTTAATTAAAAATTAATTTAATGAATATTCAATATATTTTATGTTTTTTATTAAAATAACTTAATTTTTTTTAGGTCATAGCATACATTATGAAAGAAATATATTTGAGAGAATAAAATATTAGAGAAAAAATTTTAGGAAGAGAAAAATTTTGAAAGAAATTTTGAAAGAGACATTTTTTGGTAGAGAATGAAATTTCTTAGAAAAAAAATTTAGAGAGAATTTTTAGAGAGATAAACATTTTTTAAGAGAATAAAAATTTTTAGAGATACATTTTTTAGAGAGAAACATTTTTTATTAAATGAGTGGATTGGATATCCATCCATCCAATCTATTAAAATAGATTAATGAATGGATTGAATATCCATCCATTAAATTAGGTTATGAATGGATTAGATGATATTAAATATTTTATAATGAATCTTAAAAAAATTAATAATTTATTTTGAATCCATCCATTACGATCCGATCTAAAATCAAACTAATTCATTCATTTAACACCCATAGTAAAGTCAATTGAAGTAATTAACACTTTAAATTTGTAAGATTATATAAAGTCAATTGAAGTAATTAACACTTTAAATTTGTAAGATTGTGTAAAGTATTTTACCTGACTAATATTATGATACACTCTCTGAATTCATTCCATTCATCTCACTTAAAGCAATTATCAAATGAAGAGGATGTTCATTTAAAATGAAAGTGTTTTTACAAAAAAAAAATAGAAGACTCTATTTCCCCTACTTTTTCTTCTCTCTAAACTTATCCATTTAAATATACTGCGTACCGGGGCAATATTAAATGGGAACAATAAAACTGAGAAAGATATGTACCCAAAAAAAAAAAACTGAGGAAGATGCAATGACAACTCTATTTGGTGGCATGAAAGATTGAAAGCTATGAAACCTCAGGAATCAGGACCCATTAATGCATCTTAAACTTTACCATTTTTAATACGAAAATTCTGAGTATCCAATAAAATTGAGATTTAGACTATTGCATGTTGAAAAAAAAAGTCCACCGCACGTATTACACACATACTAAATTCTTTGTGAACTTTGATTCTATTTTGTTAATATATATATATATATATATATATATATATATATATATATATATATATATATATATATATATATATATATAAAATAAAAAAAATCAACTTACATCAATATAAATTTTTTATACTTATTTTTAACCGCTAATTCTACTTTTCATCTAATGATTAAGATTATTTCATTAAAGATAATCATTAGATGAAAATGAAACTAACGGTTAAAAATAAAAATGTAAGAAAAAAATTTACACCTGGTGTAAGTTAATCTCTCTCTCTCTATATATATAATGTGTATAAAGCAAAAAGAGTATTTATTATGAAAAGTGAAAAAAATAAATTTTAACCATTAAATTTTACATAAAATTAAAATATAAATACATATGACTTTTTTAAATAATTACATAATTTTTAAATAATTTTTAATTTTAATCATCTATATATAATTATATGATCAAAATTTATTTTTCTCTCTCACAATAAAAATTCCTCTCACTAGATATATCTCCTACATATATATATATATAAAGATGAAAAAAATAATATTATCATATTTTTAATTTTAATCATTCATATATGATTGTATGTGCAATAACAAGTCAGAAAGACCACAATCGAATGAAAATTTACCCTGGTGGAGTTAGAAAGTCGGAACTAAATGGAGATAGTGATGCGACGCGAATTACTAAACAAATCGACAGTCAGCTCAAAAGCCACTGCAATTGGTTAAGGCCCAAAGTACTGCAATTGGTTAAGGCCCAAAGTATGAAGTCTTGATATCCTTGTACGTGGGAATAAAACAAAAGACTGTATCCCATTAAGTGGTTGTTTAACGGTTACACCAAAGTGGGTCAACTCATACTTTGGCCGTTCATGGTAAGATAGGATTTTCAGCAGTGGATAGACTCTCTCACTCTACCTCACCAGGAGCACCAGACAACCTCTGAACGTTCTGATTCTATAGAGCCATCTCAACAAAGTTTCTCCAACACCGCATATATTTTTTCAAACAACCAAAGAGTAAAGTGAGTATGCACAATACATTGCCTGGGTACTCAACAACTGCAACATGAAAACACAGATTTACAACGTAGCAGAAAAGGGGATGAGGAAAATATAACCCGCTTTTAACTGACAGACATACCTTGTTTATAATAATGATAGGAAAGTAATACTCTGTGATCACTTATAAGGGGCAAATATGATTGAAGAATTGTGGCCCCCAAAACCAAATGAATTAGATAAGGCGGCCTTGATATCTAGTCTCTCTTTCTTTGGACCCACAAGCACTTTGGCATCCTGATTTTCGTTCATTTGACCAAATTATAAATGGGTATGACACAACACACTTTCAAATAAAAGCAAGAATGATGCAGCAGGTAACATACCACTCCTTCGTCTGGGATTTCTAGATTGACATTGGGATGAACCCACCCCGTCCTAATTGCCTACATAATGGAAAAACAAAGCTCAGAAATTTTTAATCGTAAAACTTCGGCCACTAAACAAATTTCATTAACAAATGATGTATGAGTTTTCACCTGTACAGGTGCTACAGCTTCCACACCACCAGCTGCCCCTAGTAGATGACCAATCATAGATTTTGTAGAATTCACTCTCAGCTGTATAAACAAGAGATCTTGGTAAGCATGACAATATGATAAGCAGCAGCATTAATTAAAATAATTAAAAAGATCAAGAAATCATAATTACCTGGCTAGCAAGAGAACAATAGTATGAATAACATACCAAAAAAATATATATAACTCGGGGTTTTGACCAAAACAATGAATCAGAGCCTGGTACTCCTTAAGATCTCCAGCTGGTGTGGATGTGGCATGTGCATTTATGTAATTCACATCCTCTTTTGATACTCCAGACTGAGCTAATGCCTTTTCAACGCAAAGTATAACGCCAGCCCCTGTTTGCGATGGAATAAACAAACATAAGTGCAAATTTAAGCCAGGAATGATCTGCAGGGACATAAGTATCATTACTCACCAAGTGTCCTAAACAAAGCGCACAATAATTAAAAAACTATTTCAATATAACAAAAAAAATCACTTTGTAATCACAAAGGAAATTTGGCAGGATATAGTAAATCTCTTTCACAATTCTGGAATTGTAATGATGACAGAATAATTACATTCCAAAGCTTTTAAGACAAAAGGATGATAGGGAGTATGGAACGTCTCTATCACAAGAACACAAAGGAACAACATTAGCTACAAGAGATGAATCTAAATACAGAAACTCCACATTCCCGTTAAAAGTGACCAGAAAAACATACATACACTTCTTTTCTTTCAAAACATGCATCAACAGAATTTAGACATGATGGTCACAGCACACCATAACTGCACATTAAATGACAAATGATAGCAGTTTTCAATCAGCTATCCATTAACTTCAATTATGTCACTCAGACTAATTTATCAAAAAGCCCTTGCAAAGAGGAAAAGCTGCAAGAAAGGGAAAACTGCATCCATGGAGAGCAAACAAGCTGAAGGTTATACTCATTTCTACTTCTCCTCCCTCCTTTTCAAGAACATCACATGCACAAATAGAAGATGCACTTGCATTTCCAGACAGTGTTCTAGAAATCGTATCAGGTGAGAGTGAAAGAAAAGAATAGAAAATGAGTAGCAGAAAAGAGAGAGAATGAAAGAAGAAAGAGAATGAACTAGAAACTGAAAATTGTAAGCTGTAATCAAGACAGTTACAACAGTATACACAGCTGTATTTATACAGCTAGTAGAAGCTTTAACTAGAAGTTTAACTACTCTTAGCTAACCTAACTAATTCTGTAATTCTGTTACTAACTAACACCATAAGATAAAATCCTAACTAACTCTAGATCTCTGGAACTTTCTGAACTCTGCTAACAGCTTAATATAATATACTCTAACACAGTGCAACAGCTTCACATTAAAAAGCCTCATCTTTCAGAATTCAAATTGACAGATGCTACAACAATAGCAGCTTAGGCATCCATATGTAAAGTGCTGAACCATGGCATGAATCAATAAAAGTTAGACTAAAGATATGCAGCTTTAAGCTGTTATACTATTATTATAAGAAAGAACTTCAATACGAAAGCAATAAAATATCAACCAAGAAGAAAATGCCAGATAATTCTAAATATATAAATAAATACAATATGAACACATTCACTTATCTTATTTCACCCTTCTCTCCTTCGAAGAAGGTTCGAAGGATCCTCTAAAGGAAGGATCCTTGTAAAGTGAGCAAATAAGCCCACATCAACCATTGATAGTTGATGTGAGCCCATCTATTAATGGTTGATGTGAGCTTATTTGTTCACTCTACAAGGATCCTCACTTTAGAGGATCCTTGTCCCTCTCCTGAGATCCTAAACAATGGTAAGGTACTTTTAGACCCAGATCATGCTCATCTAGATTTGATTATACAAAGCTAATTTTGAAACGCCTACAAATGAATTATGTTTTTAAGATTGTATGAATAGAAAGGGCCTTAAAGTTTTAACATTTTACCATCAGGACGTGGCTCAGTCACATGATATGCATCACAGGTGAAGCTTCCACCAAGGAATTCTGCATAAATCTTTGCACCTCTTTTCTGCAATGTAAAAAATTGGATAACTCTACAAATTACTTGAAGTATGCTGCTAAATGCAATAGATGTAAAATATTTAACAATGATATAACTAACTGATGAGAACCCCACAGTTGACATGGCTGATGTGGCAAGGGGCGTGGGACCCACGGGATTCACCAAAGTGTACGTGAAGAAACCCAAGAAGGGCCAGGCACATGATGAGGGGAATGTGGGGGGAAATGATGTAACTAACTCTGCCTAGCTGGCAGAGTGAGGGGAGAGAATGTGAGTCATGCGGTTAGGCTGCATGAGAGTGGGGAAGGGAGTATATGAGGGAAAACGTGGGTGGAGAGAGAGCAGGCTGGTATTGGTATTGGAATTGGGAGAGAACTAGGCACTCTCTAATTTGCCTATTATCTGTTCTGTTTCTTTCTTGCATTTTTTTGGCTATTCACACTGAATCTGTCCGAGAAGAGATAAATACTACTACATTACCTTGTTGAATTCCCAATTGACTGTAGTTCTTATCAATTGGTATCAAAGCTCTCGATCCCGGAGCTTGCATGGTCATTACCCGCTCGACAATGGAAACCAGAGTTGAGAATTTGGAGCGTAGCCTTCAGGAATGGAGACTTGAAAATCAAACTCAGATGGAGGAGCTCAGGCAACTGCTGGCGAGAAAGAACCGAAGGCATCGGGGTCAGACTCGGCATCGCGGTGACGAGAGCCCACCTAGCCACACCAGTTGGTCGCGATCGAGGTCCAAAGTGAGGGAGGACAGCTGTCCACCGCTGTACGACTCAGGCGGTCGGAAGCTGGAAGTCCCCGTGTTTAATGGTGACGAGGCGTATGGGTGGATCGTGAAGGTGGAGAGGTATTTTTGGGTGAACATGGTGAGGGAAGATGACAAGCTCGACGCAATGGTGATCGTGTTGGAGGGTCGAGCTCTGAACTGGTATCAGTGGTGGGAGGAGCAGACCGCTGATCTGAGTTGGGCTGAGTTTAAGAGAGCGGTGATCCGACGCTTTCAACCGGGGTTGGTCTAGAATCCGTTGGGACCTCTGTTGAGTATCAGGCAAACAGGGTCAGTGATGGAATACAGGGAGCAGTTTGAGATGCTCATATCACCACTCAGAAGGGATGAAAGAGTGATGCTGGAGAGTATTTTCATCAACGGCTTGAAAGAGGAGATCCAGGCGAAACTCCGACTTCATGAATCGAGGTCTCTATCGGAGTTGATGGACCAAGCGTTGCTTATTGAGGACAAGAACGTGGTGACACAGAAGGGAAAATATAGGACGAAGGAGAAGGGAGATTGGGTAGACCGGGCTAGCAAGTGGAAACCTGGGTCAAGTTGGGAGTCGGGTCGGGCCAAACACTACAGCCCGAAGCCCAATTACAAATCAAGAGGCCCAAATGAACCCAAATCCACTGAAACAAAACATGAACCTAAGATAGAGCAGCAGAGGGAAGAGAAGAAGCCCAGCAGCAGTCGAAGGCTCTCGCAGGAGGAGTTGAGGGAACTTAGTAGGAAGGGCTTGTGCTTTAAATGTGGTGAGAAATGGGGCCCTGATCATGCATGTAAATTCAGGAATTACCAATTGGTTCTACAGAAGGAAGACGAGGGAGAAGAGGAGGTCGAGCAGCCCAGTACGGAAGAGGAACTGGAAATGGAAGCCAAGATGCTGCAACTATCCTTGAAGAGCAAGGAGGGGTTGACTTCCAACCGATCCTTCAAGGTTAGGGGAATTATTAGTCAAAGACCAGTGCTGGTTTTGATCGATTCGGGTGCTACCAGCAATTTCATCTCTCAACAGTTGGTGAAGGAACTCTGTTTGGAGGTAGAAGACACTCCTGAATATTTTGTGGAGGTAGGCACGGGTGAAAGGGTGAGTAACAGAGGAGTGTGTACTGATGTGAGTTTGGAAATACAGGGGGTAGAAATGAAGCAACACTTCTTCATCATGGAGTTAGGGGGCATAGAAGTGGTACTGGGACTGGACTGGCTTGCTAGCTTGGGAGACATTAAGGCCAACTTCAAGCAATTGCTCATTAGGTGTGTTAAAAGAGAGAAAATGAAGAGAGACATATGATGAAACCGCGTGTCTCAACTACACGACGGAGAGTTGTATATATAGAGCTATGATAATAAATACAAGGATTAGGGTTATGATCTGATTAGCCTATACAAGGAAACTACATAAATACAAAAGATATACAAAAGATATTTACACGTTTTCAACACTCCCCCTCAAGCTGAAGCATATAAGTCATATGTACCAAGCTTGTTACTGAGCAGAGGACCTCTCAAAGACTTAGTGAAAACATCTGCTAGTTGATCATTTGAATTGACGAAGCTAGTGGTGATGTCTCCGGACAAGATCTTTTCTCGATAAAGTGATATCTATCTCAATGTGTTTGGTCCTCTCATGAAATCTTGGATTGGAAGCGATATGCAAAAGCAGCTTGATTATCACAAATAAGAGTCATTTGCATAACGTTTCCAAACCGAAACTCTTTAAGAAGTGTTTTAACCAAATGAGCTCGCAAGTAGTGAGGCCATGGCTCGATATTCCTTCGACACTTGATCTTGCAACCACATTTTGTTTCTTACTTTTTCGAAAAATCAGATTACCCCCAATGGATACACAATATAACCAGTTGATCTCCTATCAATAGGAGAACACCGCCCAATCAAAGATCATCGAGTACCCTACAATCCGAGTGTGTCCTTTGTCTTCATAGACAAGGCCTTTTCCTGGAGCTCCCTTAATATATCTGAGAATACGAATCACTTTATCCCAATGCCCTTGACAAGGTGAGTTTAGAAATTGGCTCACTACACTCACCGCAAAGGAGATATCTAGACGGTAACAGTAAGATAGTTAAGTTTTCCAACCAATCGTCTATATCTTCCTTGGTCTGAAAGTGGCTCCCCCTGATCCGGTAAAAGTCTAACATTGGGATCCATAGGGGTGTCAACCGACTTTGCATTCAATAGTCCTGTTTCCTCAAGAATGTCCATAGCATACTTCCTTTGTGAGATTACTATGCCATCCTTGGATTGTGCCACTTCAATTCCCAAGAAATAACGAAGTTTGCCAAGATCTTTGGTCTGAAAGTGATGACAGAGATGCTGTTTTATCTGAGTTATACCTTGGTGATCACTGCCGGTGATAACAATGT
Source organism: Ormosia semicastrata (assembly GCA_029884595.1). NCBI lineage: Eukaryota > Viridiplantae > Streptophyta > Magnoliopsida > Fabales > Fabaceae > Ormosia > Ormosia semicastrata. The sequence goes on along the minus strand of JAQQTO010000004.1, from coordinate 129,050 downwards.
CGTCAAAGTATGTTGACCCAAAAGTAGAGGCAATACGACTAGGACCCCAAATATCAGAATGAACTAAAGCAAAAGGAGACGCAGCTCGACGACACACTCGATCGGGAAACGAACTACGTGTGTGTTTCCCAAGTTGACACGACTCACAAGGTAAAGTAGATAACTTAGAAAAAGTTGGCACCATTTGCTGTAGCTTGGCAAGACTAGGATGACCCAACTGAGCATGGATGGTGAGAGGGGAATCTATAACAGAGCACACACAAGAGGTGGCAGAGAGCTGGTAAAGGCTATTAGACTCACATCCGGCGCCAATCATCCGTCCCGAACTCCGGTCCTGCAAAATGACAGAGTCTTTAGTGAAACTAATGCGACAATCTAAAGAACGGGTCAAACGACTAATAGAAAGTAAATTAAAAGGACAACCAGGAACATAAAGAATAGAATCAACAGACAGAGAAGGGAGGGGATGGACAGTGCCAATCCCTTCGGGTAGTGTTTGGGAACCATTTGCTATAGTAATTATAGGTAAATAGCCAGAGTTAGAGAATTTGGAGAAAAGACGTTTATTATCAGAGATATGGTTAGATGCACCAGAGTCAAGTACCCAAGGACCTAATGGTGGGGATTGAGAGAGACAAGCAAATGCATTACCAGTGTGTTCAACAGATGCAGTAGAGTTAGAAGCCTGTTGTTGCTCAAACCATTTCAGAAAATCTGCATAGGCTGGGAGATGGGGTCGGTGGAGCAGAGGACTCGGGTAAATCGAGTACAAAGTGGCACAGGCAATATTGGCGGCCGTGGAGGACGGCCATTTTTGGTCCAACAACGATCCTCGGTATGACCCAACTTTACTGGAATGTACACTTCGGACGAGGTCTACCCGAGGTGCCAGGACGAGAACGACCACGATTGGCACTTTGGGAGACGAGGGCAGAAGTATCAACTGGAGTCGGAGCTAGGACAGAACCAGAGGGTTGCTTCGTTGGGACCCGAAGCAAAGAAGACCAAGCTAAGGACAGAGTGGGAACAGTAGGCGAATCCAAAATCTGATCACGATTAGCAAAATATTCTGGAGGTAACCCATACAAGGCCATGAGCATGAAAAAGGTGCTACGTTGCTCGAGTTCTTGTGCAGGGGTAGCAGCAGGGGGTAGCAACTCATTGAAATCATGCAGAGCACCATGAACCTTACCCAAGTAAGCAGACATAGGTCCATCAAACTGACGAGGAGCAATAAGACTCATGAGGTTGTGACAAACCCCATATAATCGCTGAGTGTCATTAGTGTAAAGAACCTTGGCTTGGTCCCAAATTGAAGCACAAGTGGTCTGCGCACGGAAGATCTGCTTGAGAGATGAGTGAATGGTGGACTTGATTACAACGCACAACTGTTTATCAATTTTCTTCCACCGAGGTTGTTCCTCCGCAGGTATAGAGGTAAGGTCTGTGGTGAGGTGGTCTTCATAGCCTTGACTTTCAAGCTATAACTTGATGTCTGAAGCCCAAGTATCATAATTGCTGCCATCTAATTTATCAGCAGAGAGAGGGGTATGGAGGTAACTTGTGAAAACAGGAGGCTCAGCCTTGGGATGATCTTTAGAGCCATCTGGAGAGGTAGAACTTGCCATATGTCAGAAGATAAGGGGCAAAAATGGAAAACACAAGATACTTGAAAAATCCAACGCAATAAAACAAGGATCTGAGGGCAGATCGTCGTAGAGGAAGCCAAGACATGTCAAACGAGAGGAACGGCGGCCGGAGGGGCGGCCGGACGCGCCAGAAAATAGGTCGCGCAGTGGCTGGGTGGCTGCGGCGAAGGGCGGCGCGTGGAGGCGCGTTACGGCGGCGTTGGGGCTGGGCTTCGGGGGTCTGGCCGGTCGGAGGGAGGCGGTTCCAACGGTGTGGTCGACGGACGGAAAGAAGGCGGCGAACGGCGGCGGCAGCGGCGAACAGGGAGAAAAGAGCACCGGAAAGACGTCACGGCAAGGGAGAAAGGTCGGCAAACTGGAAGGGAAACACGGTTGGCCGGAAAAATTTTCACAGGAGGGCAGTGGACCCACCGGGTATGCGCGGTTCTAGGGTTGCCTCTTTTTAGGCTCTAGATACCATGTTAAAAGAGAGAAAATGAAGAGAGACATATGATGAAACCGCGTGTCTCAACTACACGACGGACAGCTATATATATAGAGCTATGATAATAAATACAAGGATTAGGGTTATGATCTGATTAGCCTATACAAGGAAACTACATAAATACAAAAGATATACAAAAGATATACAAAAGATATTTACACGTTTTCAACAAGGTGGAAGGAAGGAAACAGGAAATACTTGATCAAGGGAGATCCCTCTCTATGCAAGAACCAAGCTTCATGGAAGGCAATGCTAAAAGCAATCCAAGATGAAGGGGAAGCCTACTTAATTCAGTATCAACACTTAGCAAGCCTTCAAACGGTGTCACCGGAAGGATTGGAGAATGTAGAGGAGATCTTGGAGGCTTATGGGGATATTTTCAAGGAACCAGGAGGACTACCACCCAAGAGGGAGCAAGATCATGCCATACTGCTCAAGACTAGATCACCGATCCCCAATATCCGTCCTTACAGGTACCCTCACTACCAGAAAAATGAGATAGAAAAATTTGTAAAAGAGATGCTTCAGGCTTGGATCATCAGACCCAACGTAAGTCCTTTTTCAAGCCCTGTAATTTTGGTGAAAAAGAAAGATGGAGGGTGGCGATTTTGTGTGGATTACAGGGCATTGAACAAGCTAACAGTTTCGGATAAATTTCTCATCCCTATCATTGATGAGCTGCTTGATGAGATAGGGGCAGCAGTGATCTTTTCTAAGTTAGATCTTAAGTCCAGGTACCACCAAATTCGGATGAAAGAGGAGGACATTCCTAAAACAGCATTTAGGACTCATGAGAGACACTATGAGTACCTTGTTATGCCGTTCGGATTGACAAATGCGCCGTCCACCTTCCAAGCTCTCATGAACAGTATCCTTAAACCATTTTTGAGAAGGTTTGTGTTGGTATTTTTTGACGACATCCTTATTTACAGCAGAGATGTAGAAAGTCATAGGCAGCACCTACAGCAAGTGCTGCAATTACTGAGGGAAAATCAGCTCTTTGCCAACAAAAAGAAGTGCAGTTTTGCTCAGCCACAGCTAGAATATTTGGGACACTTAATTTCTGCAGAGGGGGTAGCAGCCGACCCAAACAAAATTGCTGCCATGGTGGACTGGCCGGTTCCAAGAGATGTGAAAGGATTGAGAGGCTTCTTGGGACTTACAGGGTATTACAGGAGGTTTGTGAGGAATTATGGGAAGATTGCATGGCCACTAACACAGCAACTTAAGAAGGAGAACTTTAAATGGGGAGAAGAAGCTCAGGGAGCTTTTGAACAATTGAAGACAACCATGACCACTCTCCCAGTTTTGGTTGTACCTGATTTTGAGAAGCATTTTATTTTAGAGACCGATGCTTCAAGGAAGGGAATTGGTGTTGTGCTCATGCAAGATGGAAGGCCTGTCGCATACATGAGTCAAACACTATCCGGGAGGGCACAATGTAAATCGGTGTATGAAAGGGAGTTGATGGCAAACGTGTTAGCTGTCCAAAAGTGGCGACATTATCTATTGGGGAGGCATTTCACCATTCACACTGACCAAAAGAGCTTGAAATTCTTGGCTGATCAAAGGCTTATGGGGGAGGAGCAGCAGAAATGGGTCTCTAAGCTCTTAGGATTTGACTTTGAGATCAAGTATAAACCCGGGAAGGAGAATAGGGTGGCCGATGCTCTGTCCAGAAAGCTGCAATTCACAGCACTGTCCACGGTTCACTGCAAGGATTGGGGAGGACTTGAAGAAGAGGTTCAAGCCGATGAGAAGTTGAGAGGAATAATACAAAACTTGGTAAGTGATTCTGATGCACATCCTGGGTATATGTTGAAACAGGGGAGATTGTACTACAAAGGGAGGATAGTGATCCCTAAGGATTCCCCAAGAATTCTCAATTTACTACAAGAATTCCATGATTCAGCTGCAGGGGGACACTCAGGATTCTTCAGGACATATAAGAGGGTGGCTGGAATTGTGTTTTGGGAGGGTATGAAGGGGAGAATCCAAAAATATGTGCAGGAATGCAGCATTTGCCAAAGAAACAAATACCAAGCTCTAAGACTTGGGGGGTTACTGCAGCCCCTACCTATTCCAACCCAAGTATGGAGCGATATCTCTATGGACTTCATAGGAGGACTCCCTAAAGCAATGGGGTCGGACACTATATTTGTGGTGGTAGATAGGCTCACAAAATATGCACATTTTATGGCTATGGCTCACCCTTATACAGCAAAGGATGTTGCTGAGGTTTTCTTGAAGGAAGTGGTGAAACTTCATGGGTTCCCTACATCCATTGTGTCTGACAAGGACAGGGTGTTCATAAGCTCTTTCTGGACTGAATTATTCAAGCTTTCTGGCACTAAATTGAAGTACAGTTCCTCTTACCACCCCCAAACTGACGAACAGACCGAAGTGGTGAATCGTTGCCTTGAAACTTACTTGTGGTGCATCACAAGAGCGAAGCCAAAGCAGTGGCCAAAGTGGCTATGTTGGGCAGAGTTTTGGTATAATACCAACTACCACTCGGCTATAAAGATGACCCCATTTGAGGCCTTGTATGGGAGAAAACCACCAGCGGTATTAAAAAGGGATACAAGGGTGACACCGGTAGATGAGGTACAGCAGCTGACAGTTGAAAGAAACCATATGCTGGATGAGTTGAGGCAGCAGCTAGCTAAAACGCAGAACCGCATGAAACAGCAAGCAGATCAACATCGCAGGGAAGTAAATTTCCAAGTGGGGGAGCATGTCTATTTGAAGATTCAACCCTACAAGCTGAAGCAATTGGCTAAGAGGATCAATCAAAAGCTTAGTCCAAGGTATTATGGTCCTTATGAGGTGATGGAAAAGATCAGAACAGCAGCTTACCGGCTTAAATTACCAGCTGATAGCAGGGTGCATCCTGTTTTTCATGCCTCCCTGTTAAAGAAAGCCATGACTGCTGCCACCCCTGTGCAGCCTCTTACCTTCTTGCTTGGCCGAGGACTGGGAGTTACAAGTCCAACCTGAGGAAGCTATAGCTGTTCGGAAGAATGTTCAGGGCCAGCTGGAGGTGTTGATTAAATGGAAAGAATTGCCTCCTTGTGATAATTCTTGGGAATCATGGGAGGAAATTCAAGAGCAATTCCCTGAATTTCACCTTGAGGACAAGGTGAGTTTTGCAGGGGGTATTGATGAGAACCCCACAGTTGACACGGCTGATATGGCAAGCGGCGCGGGTGGTGACGCCGACATTGCAGTGTTCGCCCGGGACAAGTCAGAGGGCTAGTGCACGCCCGGCCCGCGGGGCGCCGGGTTCTCCCAAGGTTCGTATCAATGCGGAGCGTGGTGGAATGTTAGGATCCAATTGCAAGGTATGGGACTTGAGTCCCACATCGGAAGTATGGGATTCCGGTGTGGGGTTTATATGGCCTTGGGCTCTCCAACTACAATGGCTAGCTTTTGTGGTGTGGTTCTCCTAAGGTTCGTATCACTGACAAATAAATATTTGAAGAAAACAAGAAATAATAGGTAGTAGTAATGGCAAGAAGTGTGAAGAATAATACTAACACAAGATAAAACAGATGTATCAAGTGTTTTAATACTGTTAGAAGGAACTGAAGGATGAGGTAATTGATATATGCATAAGTATGCAGCAATACTAAAGCACGATGCAAAGTCCCTTTAAGGCGTGTTTTATTCTCAAATTATTAGATCAAATTAGAAGTACCTTAGCATGCTCCAATTCTTCTAAAAGCAAAACTCCAGCCCCTTCCCCCATGACAAATCCATCACGACTCTGTAATATCATAAATGCAACCTGATGGTTAGTAACACAAGTGCAGGACAAGATGTAGGAAAGGATGAGTAAAAAGATCAAAACTGCAAGCACTGCAATTTTTTATTGTCTTTGACAACCACAATTCATGCATCCATTACTTTGTCAAAATTATTCAAGTTTCACAAGTATCAAATTGATACGGTAGGGCAGATTAAGGATTTGAGCAGAACTTCTCATTGTCCTTTATTCTGTTAGATGCTTTCACGGTTTCTTATACAGCATTGCTTTTTAAACTTTTGGTGGTGTCTTATGTATCCTAGTTGTATAAAAATAATATTCAACTTTTGGTGTTTCCAATTGATTATTATTGCTCATAAAAGATTTAACAAACATTTTTGCAACATACAAGGTTGGGTTGATGAACCTTTGAAATGTTACAAACGTTTTAGTAAAGTAAACTCTCAAGATTACTATAAAAGACAAAACATACTCATCCAATTTCAGTAGAATTATAGATATATACTGTTCAAAAAAATTTAATGAAAAATCAGCACTAAAAAATGGAAAAGAAAAGAAAAGAAAAAAGCAAAAACAAAAACAGGATTTCTATAGTATTACAATATCCCAAGGGCGTGAAGCTTTGGTAGGATCAGTATTCCTCTGTGAAAGTGCCCTGCATGCCACAAAACCTCCCAAACCTGCTCCAATAATTGTTGGATTAATATCGGATTCATGGCATGATAACTTCACTCAAGCCGAGAAAAGAATGAGTAACAAGAGGATACCAATTGGTATTATAGCAGCATCTGAGCCACCACAAAGCATCACGTCCTGCAGATAAATTTCATATTTATTGAATTTGTTAACGCCTTTTGATAAAATAACAGTATCTTTAAACGATACATTTTGTCAGGAAAAAAAAGACGGGGATAATATGAGAAATCCACTATCCTAAGAGCAAGTATCAAAGCAAAATACTTACAGCTTCACCTCTAATGATATGGTTCGCTGCATTCAATATACAAAAGTTACTTGTAGCACAAGCTGTAGAGATAGAATAATTAGGTCCCACCCATCCCTGTAATCCATAAAAGAAATCATTTGTCAGCAGCTTAAGACAAAAATCAAGACACCGTTTATGATGTCCATAGTATGCCCCAAAATCTATTTAAACAGACCAGATCCATTGCAAGCATGGAAGAACCCATATTTGTTGTTGCAAAAGGTACGCAAAAAGGATTCATCTTCTTATATGATATTCGTAAAGCTTCAACAGCATCATTAAAAACCTGTTAAATACACAAAAGAACAACAAAATAGTCAATAAATCAATGCCATACGATCGCAGAATATGATAGATTTCTGGCACCATTTTGGATTGCATTTGACAGTAAATTCAATCCACAAGACGAGCAGGTGTTACAACTTACAACTTCATAAAGATGTTATGATGCTTCTGGATATAAAATAAAACTCATGAAAGTGACAAAAGTCCATATTTTTCTCAAGTGTTGTATCTCAACATGAAAGGGAGTGCAGGTTACCTTCATGCCACCCATTGCTGAGCCAATCAAAACCCCACATTTGTCTTTACTTAACTCATCCATTACATCTTCTGTAATTCCACTAGCAACCAAGGCTTTCTTGCCAGCAGTTAGCATATATAGCATAAATTTATCCATTCTCTTTGAAAGTTTTGGTGCTACCCAGCCATCAGTTGAGAAAGACTTTATCTCACCAGCAATCCTCTGGAGACACAGAATATTGAGAACAAAAGCTACAGCAGGCAACAACGGAAAATACAATCTAAATTTCATATAATTTACCGTTGGAAATTCAGCACAATCAAAAGTCTCGATCTTGCTTATGCCACTAACACCATCGAGTAAATTATTGTAGAAGACATCTGGATCATGACCAAGTGGTGTAACCACACCCAAGCCGGTCACAACTACTCGCCTTTGCTTTGTAGGAGGTTTTTTCATTGTTGTGACTTCTTGGGCAGGTTGCAAAGCAACAGCCATTGTTTTACCTTGAATTTTTACAATTTCAAGGCATAGATCAGCAATTATAAGATGAAATATGAATAACCGGACATAAATCATGTTTGTAAATTGGCTTCCTTCTATCTCAGCACAACTTTGGAGTTTAAAATTGAAGGATCATTCAAGAAAGTAATACCAGAAACCTTACAGAAAAGTAAATGCCTTTCACTTAATGCACGTGTATTTTTAAATTTGCAAGGGCTTAATTGAAAGAAAACACTAGAAGATGTATTGTGGAAATACTTTACTCAATTCTCAAATTTTCATTCTCAACTCTATTGAAAATTACATAGAGAATCACTATTTATAGACCCAATATGTATCTCGAACTGACTGGACTCTTACGTGGCTTAATTAATAACTTTTGACTGACTTTTAGACTTTTTAATTACTTAGACCCCTAATTAAGATATTGGACTTTCCTAGACTTAACTTTTCAAATACAGATAACCATAACTCTTGAGTAGTTCTAGAGTCTAGACTTGAATACATAGAACCATGACTCTTTAGTAAATAAAATATCTCCTATAATAATTATTTTTCTGCATCATTAATGTTGAGCAGAGAATCCAACCAGTGGCTAAGAATAACTATGTTTAGGTTTAAGTAAACTAGGTTACTGTAAAACTACAACAACAAAAAAGCTAAGAAACCTTGTCACATGGCAGCAGGCCCAAACTTCTATCCATTGTTTAGAAGGCTATTTCTAATATACACCCTCCTTTGGAGGGTGTATCATACACCATGTGATCCAAGCCATTGATTTAATCATAAAAATAATCAATGGCTTGGATCAATTACAGGAAACCTGCTTAGCAGTTGTGTAATTTTAAAAAAAAGAAGTACCAGTCTTTCCGGGTCGGTGAACAGTAAAATTCTCGGTTAGTAACAGTACATTTTTCGACAGAAACAGTACATTTCCGAAAGAAATAGTACTTTCCCCCGACAGAAACAGTATATTTTCTGACAAAATAGTACATTTTACGACAGAACAGTTCATTTCCCGACAGAACACAACATGTTTTCGACAGAACAGTACATTTACCGACATAAAACTACATTTTCTGACAGAAAACTACATTTTCCGACAGAACAGTAGATTTTTCGACAGAAACAGTACATTTTTTCGACAAAACAGTGTATTTTCCGGAATGAACAGTGCATTTTCTGGCTTGAAACAATAAACGTCGCCTCTTGAGTGAACACTATGATCTGAAAAAAAAAAAAGATAACCTGCCCAAAAAAAAAAACTTGCTTTTACAGGTAAAGGTCAAAGGTGCATGGTACACCCAAACTCAATAGGGTGTACCATAGCAATGGCCTTGTTTAGAATCAAAACAATCAAGACCGCTGAACCAGACCTTACCAAGCAGCTACATGCATGCTAGAGGCATTAGTATAGACCTGTCCAGAGATTTATCTATTTTGCATCCATCATAATAATAAAAAAAATCCCTCCTACTCTCATGTGTTTTACCATACCACCAAGATGATAAAATCATAAAATACCTCTAATATTTTACACACAGAAGAATGAAATAACAAAAAAACAGAGACAGAGAGAAGCCGACACGAGGGGTGATATTTTCAACTTTAGCTTCAGGAACAATTCAGTGGAATTATTATTTCAGACAAAAAAGAGCTAACAAGAGCTTTATCTAGTTGAAAGTAATTCTCTGTATATATGAGGATCAACCTCCATGAGATTGCAAGAAAAAACAAAGAGAAGATTAGAAGACTAATCAACAATTAATGAAAACTTTAGAATGGTTTTGATGCCTAGGCAGCCTAACCGTACTATGAATACTAAGAAGGCAAATTATTCCAGTATGTTCAGTTAAGTGACACATGGGTACCATTACCCAGTACTAACCATGTTAATTCGTACCTAGAAGCAAACCTTAACCAATGAAGCAATAAAGCAGGTAAAACAACCCTCAAAATTAAACCAGAATCAAGCAAATGAACAACCCCACATAATAAAAAACAAACCAAAAGTCAAATATCCAAACTAAAAAAAATAAGCTTTAAGTGAACAACTCAGAAAAATGCATCCTTCATTACTAGAAAGGTAGAGCCCAAATTTCACGATCAACTAGAGAAGGGTAGAGAGTACAATTTTCACTAATCACCAGAAAAATCTCAACTTTAGATTAGAGTAGAAACTAGAAACAAAATTACCAGAATGAGCGAGTCGATTCAGACGCCTCTGCCTTCGATTGAAATTCCCAGTTTTGGATCCAAAAAGCGAAGAGAAGGCATTATCACCGAAGAAACCCAAAGAAGAGAGAGTGTTAGAGCTATAGTACTCATCGCAGGGCTCGAAGGAACTCATAAGACCCTGAATGCTGGATCCATAGATAGAGGAAATCAAGCCCCTGTTCAATTGGGAACTTGCAGAGGCGAATTTGGAGACCAAGTTGTTCCTACGAGACCTCTTGGAAGAGCGAAACGTCGCGTATGGGGTTTTAGAACGGTCAGTGTCGCACGTGACTGACATGCAAGCGGCGACCAGCCACGTGCAGAGGGGAGAGGCCATGGAAGAGGTAGCCATAGAATAGACTATAGAGAAACTGAAATCGAAAACCCAGATGGAAAAAAGAGCAAGGAAGGTTGTGAGGGAGGGACGCTACTAATCAAGGCCCAGAAGAAGATGAAGATGAGAAGAAGAAAGAGTGGTGGAAATGAGAGATAGAAGATACATTTAGTGCATATTTGATGGAGATTATTTCTTAAATCAGAAGTTTTATTTGGATTAAAAAGTTTTTTTTACTATTCATAATATGTTCAAATTTTCCACAAAATTCAGTACATTATAATGGTTCTGTTTTATAAATTTGAAATTTGAAAGTTATGATTTTAAATTATAAATTATTTTAAAAAATTTAATATGTAAATATAATTTTATCTTTAATTAAATAATTTTTTAATTATTTATATTTTTTTTAATAATTTAATACATAAAAATAATTTTTTATATCATAAAACAAAATAAATTATTTTAAAATTATTTTTTAATTAATATATTTAAATATAAAACTAATTATATTATAATCGATTATATAATTATCGATTATTAAAATAATCAAAATTTTATTAACTGTGATAAAAAATTATTTCAATAATTAATTAGTTGTTTAATCAATTTTATGTTTCGATATATTAGTTAAAAAATAATTTTAAAATAATTTATTTTATTTAAATTATATAAAAAAATTATTTTTATATATTAAATTATTAAAAATAGTATAAAATAATTTATTTATATTATATAATATTTGATATTTTAGGATTATTTTAATAAAAAATAATATAGTCAGCTTTGATGATTAAAATAAATTATAAAAATTCATTTATGAAAAATAATTAAATTTTGAAAGATATATATTAATGAGCAGTGAAAATTAGCTTGTGTTAAGAAGATAAGAAGCAGACAAGATAAGAAACAGAAGGGAAAAGTTATTGGCAAAGGGACGGGAGCGCTAGCAGCCAAGAAGGTGAGAGAGATCGAGAGGGAATAAAAATAAATAAAAAATAAAAACAAAAGAAAATACAAAGCGTGGCAGATTTCTCGTTGCTGGTGGAACATTGAGTTCATGTTGTGAGCATGAGCTGTGACTCCAAAACCAAAAGAAGAATTCGTGGGGCACTTCTGCTCTTTGGCACTCCCTCATCGTATATGTATTTCTCTCGAAGTCAACGCCGATAACGTAACTCGCCGAACACGCGCATTATACGGGCAGCATCCTGCTACAGTATCTGGACCCTTTATTTCTCACCCAACGGTTAACATTAAATTAATATTAAAAAATATTTTTAATATTAAAAAATAAAAAAATAAATACTAACCATTAGATGAGAAATAAAGGATCTAGATGCTGCAGCAGGATGCTGCTGGACGGCACCCTACTGGAGACAATCCGGATTCGCATTATACATATGTATTTCTCTTTATCTCTCTCTCTTTCTCTCTCTCTCTCAATTACTCTAATATGAGAGAGACAGAGACAAATAAAAATAAAAATAAAAAATCATGTTGCTCATTATTACATTTTTTTTTAGAATTTATTTTTAACTTACTTTAATATTTGTTTGTGTGAATTTATATAAATTAAAGGAAAATGATGGTTTTATCGCTAATAGTAACTACACCTATTTTAACACCTACTTACCATGTCAGCTTTTATTTAAAAAAAAAGAAAAGAAATCTGTCTTTCTCATGCATTTTTCCCGTCTTCCCCCTCTCCCTCTCATTTCTCTCAATCTTTCCCTCTTATTTCTCCTCCTTCCAAGTTAAGTTCTGTCGAATGGAGATTTTGTCGAATGAAGATCAATTATGTCGAATGAAAATCAGTTCTGTCAAATGATGCATAAGGCTGTCGAATATGCTAGAAGATCAGTTTTGTCGAATGATGTATAAAGCTGTCGAAGATACTAGAAGATCAGCAGAAACTCTAATTCGACGGATGGATGTTGACATTGGAAAAATCTTCCAAGTATTGAACCGATGAAAGTGCTAAATGGTCAGAAATTCTAATTCGACGGATATTGATATTGGAGAAATTTCTCTCGTGTTGAACCAACGAAAGTGCTAAATGGTTAGAAGTTGGTTTTGTCAAGGGAGAATGAGAGAGAAATGAAAAGGCAGGGAGAGGGAAATGAAAAAGGTAGGGAGAGAGAAATGGAGATATACGGAGACGTCCAAAAATATGGTGTGGAATTGGGTGTGGCACTGTACGTAGTAAGAATATCGTGACCCTTTAACACCCACTTGCCATGTCAGCTTTTATTTAAAAAAGAAAAAAGAAATCTGTCTTTCTCATGCATTTTTCCCGTCTTCCCCCTCTCCCTCTCATTTGATAGAATCAATGTTGATAGGAAAACATTATTTGACAAGAATGACTAAAAGTCAAGTTCTGTCGAATGAAGATCAATTCTGTCGAATGAAGATCAATTCTGTCGAATGAAGAGTAATTCTGTCGAATGAAGATCAGTTCTGTCGAATGATGCATAAAGCTGTCGAATATGCTAGAAGATCAGTTCTGTCGAATGATGTATAAATCTGTCGAAAATATGGTGACGTCCAAAAATATGGTGTGGAATTGGGTGTGGCACTGTACGCGGTAAGAATATCGCGACCCATAAATGTAAGATCTATAAAACAAGAAGTGACATACCAAAAGTCTTACACCACTCACCAGCGTGATTCATAGGTTCATCCTCCTTGAGAGAATTTATTACATAACTAGCGAAATTACTCATGCAATGCATGGGAAAACTGTCATGCTATTAAATCAGTATGACTAAGACAAGACTAAACAGTAATTCATCTAAACTATCCAACCATACCACTTAAACTTCTGCCATTGATTATCGTGTTATATATTTAGCAACAACCAAAAGAACCCTATGAAAAGGATGAAAAACATGAGGAATATGAGTCTAGAATTCCGACTGATAATGGTTGTAATCAAAGAGTAAACAATTACTTTAATTGAGTAGGTTGCATTATAAAACTGATGATATATTGAAGGACGATAACATATATTGTACAAAGATTTTCATAATACAAAGTGACTTAATCTTCATAAAAACTATAATACAAATTGTTTACGGCAACATACATAATAGGAATGAAAAATATCAGACATGGGTTTATCTTTTCCCAATTATAGCTTATTAGCATTAGTGTGTGTGTGTGCAAATAATCCAATAATGGATTAACTGTGATTGAGATGGGTAATAAGTGTGTACTGTTGTTGACTGAAAAATCAATTATGCTTATGAGATTTAACAATAGATCTGGAGGCTGGTGTAGAAATGATAGTTGAATTTTCCCCTTCATACAACAAATTGAAAAATCTGGATTGGGTGATCTATGAGATTTCTCAGAACGTTCTTCGTACCATACCATAGATTTGAAAGTGGGACTAACAGATCTCTTTAATATCAAAAGGATGTACAATGAAATTGTGGATAACTATGTTGCTAGATTCAAACAAATGAGAAGTAGGTGTTTCACACCTATCCCTGAAGCGGAAATAGTTAAGATAGCCGCTGGGGGATTGGATTATTATGTCAAGAAAAAGTTTGTCAATCAGCACCTTGTTGATTTAGCTCAGTTAGGACAGAAAGTCAGGAAAATTGAGCAATTAAAGATTGAAAATTGCGAAAGCAAAGGACTTTTTTAAAAGAGAGAAAATCAACTCTGTCGGATTAAAAGAATCTGACGAATAAGTTACAAATCCTGACGAATTTGAAGTAAACCTTGCTGAGTTGAAAAATGGTCCTCCTTATGTTTGTCAGGCTCTATAGCCTAGAAGAAATAAGGAAAAAATGAATTATGTTAATAGAAAAATATATTTGTTTGATGTTACAAAAGCCGACCAAATTTTTGATGTTTATCGGATAGTCGTAGGCTTTTAAAGCCTGATGGAATTAAAGACCATTTAAATTTATTCAAGTGTTTTGTGGAAATGCTGATGCACTTGTCGAGATTAAATCTGGTTTAAGGATTAAATCTACAAATGGCAAATATTGAAAGCCATATAAACCGACAATGTGTGAAGTAAAGATTGGCAGGGAATAAATAAGAAAAATTTCTTTGTTCCTTCAAGATACTTGGCAATTACAAGTTATATTGTTGAGATAATCTTAAGTCAACAAAAAACACAAATGTTTGTCGGGTAGGCTAAACCGACAGATACTATATATATTTCAAGGTTGCATCTTCCTTAGAGCTTCACAAGAAGTTTATAGTGATTCTGTCAGCTAGAGTTGACTGGTAGTCAGGCTCCAGAGATTGTATTTTGGTACTAAAGGCCTTGACTTTACTCCCTAGTTCACAGAAATCACTTTGAATCTTTTGTTGAAAATTAAGTTATCTGTTACAAAATTTTGTCCATCTCCAGAAGCTGTCGAAAGCCAAAACTTTGGGGGGCATTTGTTAGGTGATAAATCTTAATTGTGGATTCGACAGAGAAAATGCCTCATGTGTATAAATGTGAGGTTACCTTTCGACAAAACATGACATGACACAGAATGATGGAAGATGTCAGCCATAATGGAACTTGTGATGAAAATGGCCAAGTTACAATTTGACATAATCAATGCTGACAGGAGAACATTATTTGACGAGAATGGCTAAAAGCCAAGTTCGGTCGAATAAAGATCAGATTTGTCGAATGAAGATCACTTCTGTCGAATGAAGATCAGTGCTGTCGAATAAAGAACAGTGTTATTAACTACATTGCTAATCTTATTCTTATTCTTATTTTACTTTCTACATTATGCACACGTCCCCATATAATGGGACAAAGGCAGGATAAATTGAGCAATTAAAGACTGAAAAGTTGTAAAGGCAAAGGAATTTCTTAAAAGAGAGAAAATCAACTTTGTTGGATTAGAAGAATTCGACGAATAAGTTACAAGTCCTGACGAATTTGAAGTAAACCTTGCTGAGTTGAAAAATGGTCCTCCTTATGTTTGTCAGGCTCTATAGCCTAGAAGAAATAAGGAGAAAATGAATTATGTTAATAGAAAAATATATTTGTTTGATGTTACAAAAGCCGACCAAATTTTTTATGTTTGTCGGATAGTCGTAGGCTTTTAAAACCTGATGGAATTAAAGACCATTTAAATTTATTCAAGTGTTTTGTGGAAATGCCGATGCACTTATCGAGATTAAATCTGGTTTAAGGATTAAATCTACAAATGGCAAATATTGAAAGCCATATAAACCGACAATGTGTGAAGTAAAGATTGGCAGGGAATAAATAAGAAAAAAAAATTTGTTCCGTCAAGATACTTGGCAATTACAAATTATATTGTCGAGATAATCTTAAGTCAACAGAAAGCACAAATGTTTGTCGAGTAGGCTAAACCGACAGATACTACATATATTTCAAGGTTGCATCTTCCCTAAAGCTTCACAAGAAGTTTATAGTGATTCTCTGTCAGCTAGAGTGGACTGGTAGTCAGGCTCCAGAGATTGTATTTTGGTACTAAGAGTCTTGACTTTACTTCTTAGTTCACAGAAATCACTTTGAATCTTTTATTGAAAATTGAGTTATCTGTCATAAAATTTTGTCCATCTCCAGAAGCTGTCGAAAGCCAAAACTTTGGGGGGCATCTGTTAGGTGATAAATCTTAATTGTGGATTCGACAGAGAAAATGCCTCATGTGTATAAATATGAGGTTACCTTTCGACAAAACATGACGACAGAGAATGATGAAAGATGTCAGCCATAATGCGACTTGTGATGAAAATGGCCAAGTTACAATTTGACAGAATCAATGCCGACAGGAGAACATTATTTGACGAGAATGGCTAAAAGCCAAGTTCTGTCGAATGAAGATCACTTCTGTCGAATGAAGATCAGTGCTGTCGAATAAAGAACAGTGTTATTAACTACATTGCTAATCTTATTCTTATTCTTATTTTACTTTCTACATTATGCATACGTCCCCATATAATGGGGCAAAGGCAGGATAAATATATTATAAGCTAAATCAGTCAACTTAAAAAAGAGGGATTACACCCTATATTGTAATTCATCATAGTTTAAATACAAAACATATTCTGGGATCATAAGATACATTGAACACCTAGGTGTCTAATGATACCAGAATAGGATTCGGTGGAACATATCAACTTTAAATACCTACATCCCAAAAGAACAAAAGAGTACAAATCCCTACTGCCTAAGAAGTCAACATTTCCCTAATACATAGTGAAGTTGCATAACATTTGATAGTAAAACTCCCAAAAAGATTACAAAAGCAGCATCCTAAATACACACCAAAAAGACAAACTTGACTGACGGCCACAACTTAAATTTGTTCAATCTTGACACGCTTTAACAGAGGCAGTCTGGTGTCACTACTTGCGTAGATCGATTGTATGCGCCACAAGAGCCTTTTGGCTGATGTTACCTCAACACTTGATGACTCACCAACAGACCCTCCACATGTTCCAACTTCATCGAAATTTGGCATGAAGCTCTGCATGGAAATATATAGAAATGAACGTAACGACAAAGTAAAAGCATAAATTCAGTCGGTAACAACTAACAATTAAATAATACCATATTGAAAGTGAACATAACTTAAGGAATAAAGATACCTTCCCCAGCACAACTGTACCATCAAATCCATCATGCTTTAAGTTGGAGACCTCAGTAAATGACATCAATATAAAAGATAGAATGATAGAAATTAAATTTAAATAATTTACTTTGTAAAGAAAAAACATTAGATTTGGTTTGATATAATCATTTATAGAAAACATATGACTTCCCAAGGTCAAAATGTTTACCCCTCGACAGATATCTCAATTACTATAATCTTAGTCATCTTGCCATCCTTTTCATATACCTTTTCAGTCCCAACTCACATGTTAAGCAAGCCAATAACATCTTCACAGAGGAAAATATTAGTGAACAAAATATCAACACAGTTACAAAACAAATAACTTAAAATAAGAATATTAGAATTGGTATAATATATAAGATATTACTAACTAAAAATGGAGATTCAAGATCAGTATGGATAACTTCCTCTAAAGGAGTAAATGCAAATCCATGTAAAGGAATCAGCACAGAATCACATGGCTTCACAGTGGTCTTGAACTGGAAAATAAAGCAGAATTCATGCTTTGTAGTTCTGTAAAATCCAGTATTTGGTGCGACACTGAAGTATGCAAATTGGTAGACACCACCCTCCACTAATATAGGTTTAAATTTATAGATGAGCGTCTTCTTGATAGTTACTTGCATCTTACATCCCTGTTGTTAGGTGATAAATCTTAATTTTGGATTCAACAGAGAAAATGCCTCAAGTAAACAAATTGGCTAAGTTACTTTTTGACGGAGAATGACTTGATAGAGAATGATGGAAGATGACAGTCATAATGTGACTTGGTGATGAAAATGGCCAAGTTACAATTTGACAAAATCAATGCTGACAGGAGAACATTATTTGACAAGAATGACTAGAAGATCAGTTCTGTCGAATGATGCATAAAGCTGTACAAGATGCTAGAAGATCGGTTCTGTTGAATGAATACATAAACCTGTCGAATATGCTAGAAGATCAGCTCTATCGAATGGTGTATAAAGCTGTCGAAGATTCAAGAAGATCAGTAAAAATTATAATTCGACGGATGGATGTGGATATTGGAAAATCTTCCTAGTGTTGAACCGACGAAAGTACTAAATAGTCAGAAGTTGGTTTTGTCAAAAGTTGGGCAAAGTACTAGTGTTGAATATATGACATATAACTGCCATATACGTGTCTAATTTTTAGGAGTCAGCTATTTTAATAGTTTATCTATAAATATTAGAATTCACGATGTACAAATGGTTGGATATTTGATTGAAATCCTAAACATCTCACTCAAGCAGATACACGGATACATATCAAGTATTCCTTCCCTTTTTCATTTCAAGTCATTTAAAATTAATGCAATGTTCTTTTAAAGTCTTCTACTTTTCAGTCTTGTCTTTTAAATTTCCTTTACATTTTTTCGCAGTTTTACTTACTTTTCTTTACTATTTTCCATTTAAAATTATGCACTTTAAATTCACGTCATTTTACATTAACGTCTTTTACTTTCACTGCACAATTAAACTTTCTGCACTTTACATTTCTACACTTTAATTTTGCACCATTTACACGCTTTCAGTTAATTTTCTACATTTTCTACTTATTTAATTCAAATCTTTTTAATTCCTTTTGTTTACTATCAAAAATCATTTTTAAAACGAGATTACCACATAACTCGAAACCCACATTCATCTGATTTTCATTATTTGTTTTTCGGACTTGGTCTTAACCAAAATTCCACTTAAACAAATTGGCACGCCCGGTGGGACGAGTTCAGAGTAACTCGTAGTGTCAACAGGAAATGGTTTTATGCATTTAAGAAGTGGAAGATTTATCTACCCTTCTCAAAATACGCAAACCATGAGTACTGTAAGTAGCCAGGCGTCGGATATACCTTCGACAGACGTTATTGCACCACCCTCGACCATTGCTAGTACTGGTCTGGTGGAAAATGTTATAGCAACTGGTGCTCTCCGGAGTAATCCAGTAATTGAACAGGTGTTGCCTGGAATGACTCAGCCATCGCTGAGTCAGCCAAGTAACCAAAGCATAATAAATTCAAATTTGAGGTTTGTGCCCCAATATGGGTTGCCACCGAATTATGTGCCTCCTGTGATGGCACAAATGGGACTTGGCTCCACTTTAGCCAATATTGTCGGCCAATCAGTAGCTTTACAAGGCCAACCACAGATAAGTTCGGCCTTGGCAAGTTTTGGTAGTTGATAATCACATATTTTATTTATTAAGAAACCCTTATGTTTAGTCATTTACACTCTCCATATTCTTAATTGACTGAATTTGGTATGATTTTGTGAGTTTGAGCTCAAATTGGTCCTAATTGAATATTTTTAGCATTATTGAGATTTTACACTGTTTCTGTATTTTGATCATAACTTGAGTTCCTGATATCTGACAATCATGAATTTATCTTGTAGGAAAGCTAAGAGGAAGATCTACAACTTTGATGAAGAGATCGAAGTCCTAAACAGATGTCTAAAGGACCTAAGTTTATATGGAAGTCAGAATACGGGTTCTGTCACTAGAATCCGAATGGTGTGCACTCATAAAATCATATGTCAAGCTGTAATAATGAGGATGGGCTGAAATTTGGATAGATGATAGTCAAGACCTAAATAAACAACTTTCATGAAGAACACATTTTGAAATAATGAAGTCTAATGGGTCATTTTGGGCTTGCAAGTCGGAACAGAGGTGCTGAAGTTGGGTTTGAGTAACCCGTGATATTTGGGTCATATCTTGGGCTGTAGGAAGCCAAATTGGACGATCCAGATATGCATGTTATAGCCAAGACAAAGATCTACAACTTTCATGCAGAGCACTTTTCATGAATCTGAAGTATAATCGGTCGTTTTTGGCTTCCAAGTCAGACACAAGATTTTCGCACTCAACCACTCCACTCCACTCAACCACTCCACTCAACCAAATCACTCCACTCATCCACTCAACCACTCAACCACTCCACTCCACTCATCCACTCAACCACTCCACTCCACTCAACCAAATCACTCCACTCAACCAACCACTCACTCACTTCACTCATCCACTCAACCACTCTACTCATCCACTCAACCAAATCACTCCACTCAACCACTCCACTCATCCACTCAACTAACCCACTCAACCAATATTTAATCCACTCCACTCAAACCAACCCACTCATCCACTCACCCACTCAACCAATCCACTTAACCACTCCACTCCACTAACCCACTCATCCATCCACTCACCTTTGTCATTTTGTTACCCTAGACTTCTATAAAAGGGCACCATTGGTTATCATGTAGGAGGTTGGACTCTCCTTCATTTCTCTCAGTTTTTCTTGTGATTTCCTTCTAGCTATGTGTAACTAAACCTCCCTTAGTTAAGGGGGTGATGAGTAAACATAAGGGTTTCGATTGGTTGAGTGGATCGAAACCCTTATGTTTATTCACAAGAAATCACAAGTGCCATTTTTATTTTCTTATTTTTTTTTTTTTTTATTATTTTTTTTATTTTCTTTAATTTTTTCATTTTCTTTTCTACTTTTTTTTTTTATTTTTTTCTTTTTTTTTACATTTAATTTTTATTTTCTATATTTTATTTTTTCTTATTTCTTTTCATTTACATAATTCTTTTTTTTTAATTTTTATTTTTTTTATTTCTTTTTTTTTAATTTTTATATTTTTTTTTTACTTCTTTTTTTTAATTTTCTTTTTTTTATAAAATTCGATGCGTGAGGATATAGTGATTAAAATTCAGATAAAATTCAGTTGCCAGGCCCACCAGAAAATAAAAACCTTACAACTAGTTGTAGTTAGTAAGGGTCGATCCACAGAGAACCAATTCAATTAACACGATTAAATAATTCTCAATTTAAACTCTAATCAACAATAAATAGTAAAAAGGGGGTTTTTGGAATTTTGATGAACAATGAACAGTTTCAAAGACAATAACAATAAATAAATTGAAAACAACAATATAAGAAAATTGGTTAAGAGATTGAATCCACCACTAGATTTATATGATGATGTAAATCCACATATCATTTTATTCCAACATGCTCAATTATGTTTTTATGCAATTGTGAGAGTAAATCTCTGTTTTCCTTACGTGTTGGCCAATTTAGCAACCGCTCAAATCAACTCCTAATCACTGATTAGTCATAAAGCAACCGCTCTTACAACTATCCAACAATTGCATTAAGATTTAGAAAACCAATTACACTAAGATTTAATCACACACCGAGATTAAATTACTTAGAACATATATTTCTCTAGATCTACTACATGAATCACGCAGATAATAAACCCAGATCTACCACTTTTATAACTGGCAAATAGCACAAAGATAATTATACCCACATGAACATCATACATCCCACTAGATCTACTACCGCAATCGCGCATAATAAACCCAGATCTACCACTTTGAAAGTGGAAACAAGTATAAAAACCTTCATACCAACAATAGATTCAGAAATATATGAATAAAAACATAACTGTATTAAAATAATCAAATATGCAAGATTCACAACATCAATACTAGTGGTTTCATCACCCCCTTAACCAAGGGAGGTTTAGTTACACATAACTAGAAGGAAATCACAAGAAAAACTGAGAGAAATGAAGGAGAGTCCAACCCCCCCATGATAACCAATGGTGCCCTTTTATAGAAGTTTAGGGTAACAAAATGACAAAGGTGAGTGGATGGATGAGTGGGTTAGTGGAGTGGAGTGGTTGAGTGGATTGGTTGAGTGGGTTAGTTGAGTGGATGAGTAGAGTAGAGTGGTTGAGTGGTTTGGTTGAGTGGGTGAGTGGATGAGTGGGTTGGTTGAATGGATGAGTGGATGAAATATTGGTTGAGTGGGTTAAGTAGTTGAGTGGATGAGTGGAGTGATTTGGTTGAGTGGGTTAGTTGAGTGGATTGGTTGAGTGGGTGAGTGGAGTGGAGTGGTTGAGTGGTTGAGTGGATGAGTGGAGTGGAGTGGAGTGGTTGAGTGCGAAAATTCCTTGGTCTGACTTGGAAGCCAAAAACGACTAATTATACTTCAGATTCATGAAAAGTACTCTTCATGAAAGTTGTAGATCTTTGTCTTGGCTATAACATGCATATCTGGATCGTCCATTTTGGCTTCCTACAGCCTAAGATATGACCCAAATACCACAGGTTGCTCAAACCCAACTTCAGCACCTCTGTTCCGACTTGCAAGCCCAAACTGACCCATTAGACTTCATTCTTTCAAAAGGTGTTCTTCATTAAAGTTGTTTATTTGGGTCTTGACTATCAATTATCCAAATTTTAGCCCATCTCCATTATTACAGCTTGAGATATGATTTTATGAGTGCACACCGTTTGGATTCTAGTGACAGAACTCGTATTCTGACTTCCATGTAAACTTAGGTTCCTTAGACATTTGTTTAGGACTTCGAGCTCTTCATCAAAGTTGTAGAGCTTCCTCTTAGCTTTTCTACAAGATAAAATTCATGATTATCAGATATCAGGAACTCAAGTTATGGCCAAAATACAGAAATAGTGTAAAATCTAAATAATGCTGAAAATATTCAATTAGGACCAATTTGAGCTCAAACTCACAAAATCAATTAAGAATATGGAGAGTGTAAATGACTAAACATAAGGGTTTCTTAATGAATAAAATATGTGATTATCAAATTCTTCCACACTTAGCTTTTTGCACTCCTAGGCAAAACTCAAGACCAAAACAAGGACATAAGAGATTAACAAAATTTTAAATTCCAACGACATTCAAGAGCCCAAAATTTTACAATCAAGAAGAACAACCAAAGGTTCAAGGGATCAAAACATTCACGAGTTAACAATTCTCCACATCTCAAACCAACAAGCAAGGTATCTTCAACATGAATCGAGAATGATAGATCTTCACAAGATTCCCTCTCAATCTCTCATGTGTTTAAAAGGTAGGTATTTCACTCAATTCAACCATGAAAATTGCACTACCATAAGCTTGCTTATCTTCTACTTCTCCACTACTCAAAACACATGCATACACAAATCATGAGGACTTTATTCAAGGTTGTAGTGAGGTCAAGGTAACAGAAGAGGGTAAAATGGATATGAGAGAATAAATACCAAAGAGAATAAAAGCAAATGAGAGTTGAGTTCAAATAACAAGCATAAAAGTTCATCCCAACTCTAATGTATAACCCTTTACATATTCATTTCTCAATCCTTTTCTTTTTTTTTTTTATATTTGAACATAACTATATACATACATTTTTTTTTCTTTTTGTTTTCTTTTTCTTTTTTTTTTTAGGCACTCTTTCCTTTTTCAACAACCATTTTGTACACACACCCCCACACTTGTTCAAAAATTCATCCATTAACCAAGCTAATGTTCTTTTATTCCCTAAGGTAAAATAAGAACACAATTTTTCATTTAAGGTACATAATGAGCTAAAAACAAGGAATGGTCAAATAAGCTCAAAGGGGTTAAGCAAAGGAAAATATACAAGGTTGGCAGGAATCAGAGAATTTTCAAGAAGTCAAAAGAGTATTTGATATCATATTGAAAACAAGGTTGGCTATTTGGTTAAACTAGCTAATTAAGAAAGAGGGCCTCAATCATGTTCATGCATGCAAGTGAAATGTAGCCTTAAAAAGAATCAAAGCAAGTTCTAGAGTGGTCATTAACATGAGTGAAAATCACACAAGAAAGAATAGAATGACATAAATGTTGAATCCATCCATTAGGCTCAAAATCTCACAAGGTATGCATCCATCAAACTCAATTCATCAAAATGTATCTTCAATATGAATCGAGAATGATAGATCTTCACAAGATTCCCTCTCAATCTCTCATGTGTTTAAAAGGTAGGTATTTCACTCAATTCAACCATGAAAATTGCACTACCATAAGCTTGCTTATCTTCTACTTCTCCACTACTCAAAACACATGCATACACAAATCATGAGGACTTTATTCAAGGTTGTAGTGAGGTCAAGGTAACAGAAGAGGGTAAAATGGATATGAGAGGATAAATACCAAAGAGAATAAAAGCAAATGAGAGCTGAGTTCAAATAACAAGCATAAAAGTTCATCCCAACTCTAATGTATAACCCTTTACATATTCATTTCTCGATCCTTTTTTTTTATATATGAACGTAACTATATACATACTTTTTTTTTCTTTTTGTTTTTTTTAAGGCACTCTTTCTTTTTTCAATAACCATTTTGTACACACACCCCCACACTTGTTCAAAAACTCATCCATTAACCAAGCTAATGTTCTTTTATTCCCTATAGGGTAAAATAAGAACACGATTTTTCATTTAAGGTACATAATGAGCTAGAAACAAGGAATGGTCAAATAAGCTCAAAGGGGTTAAGCAAAGAAAAATATACAAGGTTGGCAGGAATCAGAGAATTTTCAAGAAGTCAAAAGAGTGCTTGATATCATATTGAAAACAAGGTTGGCTATTTGGTTAAACTAGCTAATTAAGAAAGAGGGCCTCAATCATGTTCATACATGCAAGTGAAATGTAGCCTTAAAAAGAATCAAAGCAAGTTCTAGAGTGGTCATTAACATGAGTGAAAGTCACACAAGAAAGAAGAGAATTGCATAAATGTTAAATCCATCCATTAGGCTCAAAATCTCACAAGGTATGCATCCATCAAACTCAATTCATCAATTTAATCATCCATCACCAAGCATATCAGTTCAAGAAGGGAGAAAAGTTATCCAATCATGCAATGAAATTTTTTTTTTTGAAATAAAAATTTCTAAAATCTCTCCCCCACACTTAATATAAGCATTGTCCTCAATGCGAAAGAGAGATATAGAAAAGAGCAACACAACCTGATAAGAAGTGAATCAACGCCAAGCAGAAAAGAAGCACACTGTCAGTGCCGCATCACACCCTGAAAAGAAATCAAATCATAAAACTTTAGTACTTCTACAATTTAATACTAATTAATTACTACCTAAAAACACTCCTTACTCTGCCACCAATTAAGATGCGTCTCAAGAGTAAAATTATTTACTCTTTACTCTGCCATCCCTAATTACTAAATTGATGACAAATACAACAAACATATTAACAAACACACTCCCTTTTTTTTTTTCAAAACATAGATAGGTAAAGGATAGAATATATTACCTATTGCTGCAATTACTGAAAAGAAAAATCTCACACAAATTTAAACAGAGAAAAAAAATACGATAAATAAAACTAAAGATAAGGGAAAGTTATAGATGAAGTGACAAATCACATTCTTGCTCCTTCTTTGCCTCCCTTCTTTTTGTTGTCTCTCTTCTTCTCAGCCGTCACGACCAATCTATCTATCTCGATTCTTGGATCAGGTTTATAAACAAAAACTTCTAATTTATCAATTAACTCATCAACAGTGGAAGCAAAAATAAGGAGTTGTCTTGTCGAAAGTGTGATGAATTTCTGTTCCACAAAGTCAAGAAAATATAACAAAAGATCAAAGAAATTATTAACATTCAAAGAAACCTATGGGTTTATGGTGGATGTTCATTGAGCCCAAGAGACAATTTGAAAAATTTCTTCCAAAGTACCAAAACCACCTGGTAAGGCTATGAATGCATCGAATTTGCAAGCATTGTCTTCATTCGTTCATCCATAGATGATACTTGAAGCTCCTCCCCAATTGTTTTTCCAATGATATTCTCATGTTGAGCTAAAGGTCTAGGAATGATACCTAAAATCTGATCCTTTTAAATGAGCAAGCAAGTGATACACCTTCATTAACCCACGACAACCTCCCCATATACAAGATGAATATTCCTCGCAAAGAAGTTTTCGACCAAGAGTGATTGCTCAACGTCTACATACTCTAAACCCTTCCCATAAGTTGACCCACAAAATACACAGATATTGGTAAGTCTACGAATAGAAGAAGAAGAAGCTCCCTCCATTTTACACTCACACTCCCTTTGAATGATTTTAAGTTGAAGGAAAGTGAAGGAAATGTAGTGTTTAAATAGGGAAAAGAATAGAAAAAGTAATGATAGCACCTATATGGGTAGGTTGGCTGCTGTCAGAAAAGTTTGATTTTTTTTTTGACTTCAAGAAAACCATCAAGGTAAAGAAGTCTAGAAACCCCCGAAGGATCCCATCCAAAGGATCGTCTGTCCAAAACCAAAATTCAACAAAATCATACAAAGATAAAATAATAAAAACAAATGATTACATACCTTTATGTACGGTGTTTCATGGCAAATCTTTATACTTACGCGCGTCATGAGTGCAAGAATACCGTGACGGCTCACTAATCTGGGCATTCTTCTCCCTCCCGCAGGGGGATATTTTGGATTGAGCTACGACGCCACTAATTAAAGTGCGTAAATCGACAAACTACCACCAACGACCACACCCAAGGTGAGAGGTCGCCGAAGAGCCCATGACATTAAATCACGGGATCCAACTCGAGGCATTGTCACGCTAGAATGCAAACACGGACGCTTCTTTCGTCCATCGACAAGCGAGCCTTTGGTTAAAACACAGGGAATGCTTGCGCGGCTCTCTCAGAGCATGGCACACGAACCTTATTTACCGACCGGCGCGTGCGAAGGTCCACCCGAAATCAATGACAGTCCGCCACTCCATTGCAAGGGCTACTAATCTAATTAAAGACCAAGTACAACCGAAGTTTCGCCTTTTTTTTATTTTATTTTTTATTTTTTTTTCAGTTTTTTTCTTTTTTCTTTATATATAACAAAGGTGGGGTAATATACCAATCACCAAATAAATAAAATAACAATAAAAATAACAAAGGTGGGGTTATAAACCAACCACCAAATAAAAAAAAATTCAAAAATGGTGTGGTAGAAACTAACCACCAAATAAATTAATAAGCAAAAAATAAATAAATAAATAAATAACAAAAATAAATGACAGAAAAATAAATGACAGAAATAAATAAATGACAAAAAAAAAAAAATAAATAAAAAAAATAAATGACAGAAAAATAAATAATAATAAAAAATTACAGAAAGTAAAAGGAGAGGTTCCCCACTTGTTCAAAAAAATAATAAATAAATAAATAAATAAAATAAAATAAAAAGAGAATTAACCCCACTATTAATATGTACAAGAAAAGAAAATGGAGAATTACCTCACGGAATTAATATGTAAAAAAAATTCTGATGCGTGAGGATATAGTGATTAAAATTACGATAAAAATCAGTGCACACCGGCAAAGTTCTTAATGAATAAACATAAGGGTTTCGATCCCCGGCAACGGCGCCAAAATTCTGATGCGTGCGGATATAGTGATTAAAATTCAGATAGAAATCAGTTGTCAGGCCCACCAGAAAATAAAAACCTTACAACTAGTTGTAGTTAGTAAGGGTCGATCCACAGAGAACCAATTCAATTAACACTATCAAGTAATTCCCAATTTAAACTCTAATTAACAATAAATAGTAAAAAGGGGGGGTTTTGGAGTTTTGATGAACAATGAACAACTTCAAAGACAATAACAATAAATAAACTGAAAACAACAATATAAGAAAATTGGTTAAGAGATTGAATCCACCACTAGATTTATATGATGATGTAAATCCACATATCCTTTTATTTCAACATGCTTAATTATGTTTTTATGCAATTGTGAGAGTAAATCTCTGTTTTCCTTATATGTTGGCCAATTTAGCAACCGCTCAAATCAACTCCTAATCACTGATTAGTCATAAAGCAACCGCTCTTACAACTATCCAACAATTGCATTAAAATTTAGAAAACCAATTACACTAAGATCTAATCACACACCGGGATTAAATTACTTAGAACATATATTTCTCTAGATCTACTACCGCAATCGCGCATAATAAACCCAGATCTACCACTTTTATAACTGGCAAATAGCACAAAGATAATTATACCCACATGAACATCATACATTCCATTAGATCTACTACCGCAACCACGCATAATAAACGCAGATCTAACACTTTGAAAGTGGGAACAAGTATAAAAACCTTCATACCAACAATAGATTCAGAAATATATGAATAAAAACATAACTGTATTGAAATAATCAAATATGCAAGGTTTACAACATCAATACTAGTGGTTTCATCACCCCCTTAACCAAGGGAGATTTAGTTACACATAGCTAGAAGGAAATCACAAGAAAAACTGAGAGAAATGAAGGAGAGTCCAACCTCCACCTGATAACCAATGGTGCCCTTTTATAGAAGTCTAGGGTAACAAAATGACAAAGGTGAGTGGATGGATGAGTGGGTTAGTGGAGTGGAGTGGTTGAGTGGATTGGTTGAGTGGGTGAGTGGATGAGTGGGTTGGTTTGAGTGGAGTGGATTAAATATTGGTTGAGTGGGTTAGTTGAATGGATGAGTGGATGAGTGGTTGAGTGGAGTGGATTAAATATTGGTTGAGTGGGTTAGTTGAGTGGATTGGTTGAGTGGGTGAGTGAAGTGGAGTGGTTGAGTGGTTGAGTGGATGAGTGGATGAGTGGAGTGGAGTGGTTGAGTGGATGAGTGGAGTGGAGTGGAGTGGTTGAGTGCGAAAATTCCTTGGTCTGACTTGGAAGCCAAAAACGACCAATTATACTTCAGATTCATGAAAAGTACTCTTCATGAAAGTTGTAGATCTTTGTCTTGGCTATAACATGCATATCTGGATCGTCCAATTTGGCTTTCTACAGCCCAAGATATGACCCAAATACCACAGGTTGCTCAAACCCAACTTCAGCACCTCTGTTCCGACTTGCAAGCCTAAACTGACCCATTAGACTTCATTATTTCAAAAGGTGTTCTTCATGAAAGTTGTTTATTTGGGTCTTGACTATCAACTATCCAAATTTCAGCTCATCTCCATTATTACAGCTTGAGATATGATTTTATGAGTGCACACCGTTCGGATTCTAGTGACAGAACTCGTATTCTGACTTCCATGTAAACTTAGGTCCCTTAGACATCTGTTTAGGACTTTGAGCTCTTAATCAAAGTTGTAGAGCTTCCTCTTAGCTTTCCTACAAGATAGAATTCATGATTATCAGATATCAGGAACTCAAGTTATGACCAAAATACAGAAATAGTGTAAAATCTCAATAATGCTGAAAATATTCAATTAGGACCAATTTGAGCTCAAACTCACAAAAACATACTAAACTCAATCAATTAAGAATATGGAGAGTGTAAATGACTAAACATAAGGGTTTCTTAATGAATAAAATATGTGATTATCAAATTCCCCCACACTTAGCTTTTTGCACTCCTGGACAAAACTCAAGACCTAAACAAGGACATAAGAGATTAACAAAATTTTAAATTCCAACGACATTCAAGAGCCCAAAATTTTACAATCAAGAAGAACAACCAAAGGTTCAAGGGATCAAAACATTCATGAGTTTACAATTCTCCACATTCTTAATGAATAAACAATTCTTCTTCATTTTTCTCTCAGTTTTTCTTGTGATTTCCTTCTAGCTATGTGTAAATAAACCTCCCTTGGTTAAGGGAGTGATGAAACCACTAGTATTGATGTTGTAAACCTTGCATATTTGATTATTTCAACACAGTTATGTTTTTATTCATATATTTCTGAATCTATTATTGGTATGGAGATTTTTGTACTTGTTCCCACTTTCAAAGTGGTAGATCTAGGTTTATTATGCGCGGTTGCGGTAGTAGATCTAGTAGGATGTATGATGTTCAAGTGGGTATAATTATCTTTGTTCTATTTGCTAGTTATAAAAGTGGTAGATCTGGGTTTATTATGCGCGGTTGCGGTAGTAGATCTAGAGAAATATATGTTCCAAGTAATTTAATCCCGGTGTGTAATTAGATCTTAGTGTAATTAGTTTTCTAAATCTTAATGCAATTGTTGGATAGTTGTAAGAGCGGTTGCTTTATGACTAATCAGTGATTAGGAGTTGATTTGAGCGGTTGCTAAATTGAAACTGCCCGTTACATCCTCAATTTCCCTTCCATCCAAATAATTTCCACTTCACACCTGCTGACATTGAAGCTGCCCGTTACATTGATCTATCAAGTTCAGAGACATCTGAGCCATCTGAAATATCTGAAGAAGTGACAATGGCAGAAAACACTTTAAGGGCATTGAGTGCTCCAGATCTAGATCAACAGCCTCTGTGCACAGACATTCTTGAAAATGAAGAGGCATTTGAATTGAAATCAGGTTTAATCCATCTCTTGCCATCTTTCAATGGATTACCCGGAGAGGACCCCAACAAGCACTTGAAGGAAATTCATGTGGTATGTTCTAGCATGAAGCCTGCAGGAATTCATGTAGAGCAAGTCAAATTGAGAGCCTTTCCATTCTCATTGAAAGACTCAGTAAAAGAGTGGCTTTACTACTTGCCACCCGGATCTATCTAATCATGGCAGGACATGACCCGAACTTTCCTAGACAGATACTTCCCTGCCTCAAAAGCTGCAACAATCAGAAAAAAAATCTGTGGTATTCAATAAAGGCATGGAGAATCACTCCATGACTACTGGGAGAGATTTAAGAAGCTATGTTTCAGTTGCCCTCATCATCAAATAAGTGAGCAGCTCTTAATTCAGTATTTCTATGAAGGCTTGCAAGTGATGGATCGCAACATGATTGATGCTGCTAGCGGAAGAGCATTGGTTGATAAAACTCCTCAAGAAGCTAGAAACTTGATCTCAAGAATGGCTGCCAATACTCAATAATTCTACTCTAGAAATGACACTGGAGTAAGAGCAGTGAAAGAAGTAGAGACAACCAGTCTACAGCAGCAAATGATTCAATTGACTACTATGGTTCAGCGGTTAATGGATACAGGAAAAGCACCAGTTCATGCTTGTGGGATCTGTTGTTCATCTGGACATCCCACTGATATGTGTCCCACTCTCCAAGAGGACATAAATGAGGAGGTAAGAGCAGTAGGGGGATATGCTGGACTTTCAAAAAATTACAACCCCTACTCAAACACATATAATTCAGGTTGGAGGGATCATCCTAATTTTAGCTATACAAAGCAACCTCAAAATCAACCTCCAGCTTATGGACCTCCAGGATTCCAATAAAGGCAAGCACATTTCCCTCAGAGACAGCAGCAAGTTCAAGATCCTAAGCAATCTGAACCTTCACTAGAGGAGCTAGTGAAACAATTGGCTACTGATGCTTTACAGTTCCGACAAGAAACAAGGACTGCAATCAATAACTTGCAGAATCAGATAGGGCAGCTGCCCACAGAATTCAACAAGTTTCAAAGCCAAGCTTCAGGAAAACTACCCTCACAGCCAGAAGTAAATCCGAGGGAAAATGCTAGTGCTGCCACGTTGAGAAGCGGAAAGACGATGGATGAGCCTACATCTCCTTCACCAATCACTCAAGAGAAAGATGAACCACCCAAAGAAGCAGATGATAAGGGGCAAACTTCCAAAGCCCCTAAGGTAAGTATTTCTGAACCCCTTCCTAAATATGTTACTAAAGCTCCTTTTCCTAGTAGGTTGGTTAAAACCAAGAAAGAAGAAGCAGAAAAAGAAATACTTGAGACTTTTAGGAAGGTAGAGGTTAATATCCCTTTGTTAGATGCCATTAAGCAGGTACCTAGATATGCAAAATTTCTGAAAGAATTATGCACTAACAAGAGGAAGTTAAAAGGGAATGAAAAGGTCCAAGTGGGAGAAAATGTTTCAGCTGTAATTAAAAAGAAATTCCCAACCAAATGTAAGGACCCTGGCACATTCACCATTCCATGCACTATAGGTAACACAAGGTTTGAAAGGGCAATGCTTGATTTAGGTGCATCTATAAATGTCATGCCATATTCTATTTATGCATCTTTATACTTAGGTCCTTTGGAACCTACTGGTGTTGTTATTCAATTGGTGATAGATCTAATGCATACCCTAAGGGTGTGGTTGAAGATGTTTTGGTGCAGGTGAATGAATTAGTGTTTCCGGCAGACTTCTATGTTTTGGACATGGAAGAGGATGAGTCTCCCAAATCTGCTCCTATCTTGCTAGGAAGACCATTTTTGAAGACTGCACGGACAAAAATTGATGTGCACTCAGGAACTCTAACAATGGAATTTGATGGGGAATTAATTAGATTCAATATTTTTGAAGCTATGAGATACCCAAGTGATGTGCACTCTGCTTGTTTAATTGATTCTTTTGATCCTTTTGATTCTTTAATTTCTGCAGCTTTTGATACTAACCATTTTGATGCTCTTGATACAATTCTAACTCATAGCTTAGATGTACAGGAGGAAAAGAAAAAGAGTGAAGAAGAGCCATGGAGTGAAGACATTGATGAAATTGTTGCTGCCTTACAAGAGCTCTCTTCCACTCCAGAAGAGCACGAGGTAACTTTTGTTGATTTACCTGTTACTACTGATATACCTCAACCTTCTGTTGTGCAGGCACCTGAATTGGAACTTAAAGCACTGCCTGATCATCTTAAATACATCTTCTTGGGGGAGAAGGACACCCTTCCAGTAATAATTGCAAAGTCACTAACCCAAGAGCAAGAAGAGAAACTGGTAGCTGTTTTACAGGAACATAAGACAGCCATTGGTTGGTCAATAGCTGATATCAAGGGTATTAGTCCCTCCATTTGTATGCACAGGATATTAATGGAGGAGGATACTAAACCTGTGAGAGACCCTCAGCGGAGATTGAATCTTCCCATGATGGAGGTTATGAAAAAGGAGATACTGAAGCTCCTAAGTGTGGGGGTGATCTACCCCATTTCGACAAAGAAGTGGGTAAGCCTAGTCCAGTAGTACCAAAGAAATCGGAATTACTTGTGGTAAGAAATGCTGAAAATGAGCTTATTCCCACTAGGTTACGATGGTGGACGTGTTTGTATTGATTACGGGAAGTTGAATGCGCCACGAGAAAAAACCACTTTCCTTTACCTTTCATTGATCAAATGTTAGAAAGATTAGTGGTCATTCTTATTATTATTTTCTGGATGGTTTTCGTGTTACAATCGATTGCCATAGCTCCAGAAGACCAAGACAAGACTACATTCACTTGTCCATTTGGTACCTTTGCATATAGGCGAATGCCTTTTGGACTCTGTAATGCACCAGAAACTTTCCAAAGATGCATGATGAGTTTATTTTCTGATTACATTGAAAACATCATTGAGGTTTTTATGGATGACTTTAGTGTCTTTGGAAATGATTTTGAAAATTGTTTGGAACATTTAACTTTGGTGCTTAAAAGATGCATTGACACTAACCTGGTACTGAATTGGGAAAAATGTCATTTCATGGTGAATGAAGGTATTGTGTTAGGTCATGTAATTTCTGCTAGGGGAATTGAAGTAGATAAAGCTAAGGTAGAACTCATGCATTCTTTGCCACCAACCACTAGTGTGCGGGAGATTCGTTCTTTTATTGGTCATGCAGGTTTCTACCGGAGATTCATTAAGACTTTTCTAAAGTCTCATTGCTCCTTTGCAGACTTCTTCAAAAAGATGTTAATTTTAACTTTGATGAGAAATGTATGGAAGCTTTCAATAAACTCAAGAAGTTGTTAACTGTGCATATGCCTATCATCGTGCCACCCAACCGGGAGTTACCTTTTGAACTAATGTGTGATGCCAGTGACTTTGCGAGGAGCTGTCTTGGGACAACGAGTTGATAGAGTTCCTTATGCCATTTACTATGCATCAAGGACTCTAAATGATGCTCAACTTAATTACTCAACCACAGAAAATGAACTTCTAGCTGTTGTATTTGCTTTAGAAAAATTTAGATCATATCTAATTAGTTCTAAAGTGATTGTGTTTTCAGATCATGCAGCCTTGAAGTATCTTCTAACAAAGAAAGAAGCAATGCCTAGATTGCTCTGATGGATTTTATTGCTCCGATGGATTTTATTGCTCCAGGAATTTGACTTGGAGATTAAAGACAAGAAAGGGAGCGAAAACTTGGTGGCCGATCACTTGAGTAGATTGGTAACTGAAGAGGAAG
Source organism: Ormosia semicastrata (assembly GCA_029884595.1). Classification (NCBI taxonomy): domain Eukaryota; kingdom Viridiplantae; phylum Streptophyta; class Magnoliopsida; order Fabales; family Fabaceae; genus Ormosia; species Ormosia semicastrata. The sequence continues at coordinate 95,071 of JAQQTO010000004.1, read as the reverse complement.
AAATGCCTATCATGGAGACTTTTTCGGATGAATATTTGATGGTTGTCAACACCATAATCCCTTGGTATGCTGACATTGTTAACTACCTGGTTACTAAGGACTTTTCGGAGGGTTTGAACAAGGCCCAAAGAGATAAATTAAGGAGTGACTGTAAATACTATATCTGGGATGACCCGTACTTATGGAAGCATTGTGCAGATCAAGTCATTAGGAGGTGCATTCCTGATTCTGAGACACACTCCATCGTCTCCTTTTGCCACACCTATGCATGTGGAGGACACTTTGGCAGTAAAAGGACAGCCAATAAAGTGCTTGACAGTGGTTTTTATTAGCCTTCAATTTTCAAAGACGCTTACAACTTCTGTAAGTCTTGTGGATCTTTGTCGAGAGAACAGTAATATTGGTCCTTGTAATCAAATGCCTCAGACTCCGATCATTTTTGTGGAAGTCTTTGATGTGTGGGGTATTGATTTTATGGGACCATTCCCTCCCTCATTTGGTTTCACATACATTCTTTTATCTGTTGATTATGTGTCTAAATGGGTGGAAGCAAAAGCCACCCGATCTGATGATTCTAAAACTGTTGCAGATTTTGTTAGAACACATATTTTCTCCAGGTTCGGGACTCCAAGGGCTATCATCAGTGACCAAGGGACTCATTTTTGCAACAAAACCTTTGATGCTCTATAAGACTAAAGCTAAGGCATTCCATGACCAGTTGATTTCCAGAAAGAAATTTCACAGAAGGCAAAAAGTTTTACTATTCCAATCAAGACTCAAATTGTTTCCAGGTAAACTGCGTTCTAAGTGAATTGGACCGTTTGTGGTAACTAATGTTTTTCCTTTTGGTGCAGTTGAGATCAGGAGTGAAATTTCAGGCAAAGTATTTAAGGTTAATGGTCATCGTCTCAAACCTTATCATGAACCTCCTGACAGTGCAGAGATGGAAGTGATGAACCTCATCCTTCCACAATATGAGGAGCATTGAAAGTATCATCATGTCAGGCTGAAGACAATAAAGTAAGCGCTCATTGGGAGGCAACCCAATCAGATTTGCTCTCTTTATCCCTTTTTATTTTGCGTTTTTATTAGTTTCTTATATTATGTTTTTCTCTGTTTATTGGTTGTAAGCATTTGAATCTTAAAAAAAAAAAACCTTGTGTTTGGTTTGATTAATTGTGTGTTTGCATGGATTGTTTGTTTGATATTTGTGTGGATTAAATACAGTGGAAACCAAGCGAAACTAAGAATTAGTTCATTTGTAAATTATTGCTTTGATCTTCTGATTACTGAACCATGTTCTTTGGGAATGATTTCATTTAATTGAGAAGTTAAATTTTGAATTCTTGATGGATGGCCTGAGTAAAGAGTTATACTCTTGAGACGCATTCATATGAACTTGTGCCTTATGAACTTCGTAGATTTTTGACTTTCCCTCAAGAATGATGAGTAAATGTACCCCCTTAGTTTTCATTGTCTTGTATTGTGTACATTTGGGATTTGCACTTTTGATTTACTGATGGATTTGTTTCTGCTTTCGATTGTGGTATAGCCGTTTTTGCTTGTTTTCTTTTCTGGATGTGTGTAGCATTGAGGACAATGCTCAGTTTAAGTGTGGGGGAGAAATTTTATAAATTTTCATTTCAAAAAAAAAAAAGGGTTTCATTGCATGATTGAATAACTTTTCTCCCTTCTTGAACTGATATGCTTGGTGATGGATGATTGAATTGATGAATTGAGTTTGATGGATGCATACCTTGTGAGATTTTGAGCCTAATGGATGGATTCAACATTTATGTCATTCTCTTCTTTCTTGTGTGATTTTCACTCATGTTAATGACCACTCTAGAACTTGCTTTGATTCTTTTTGAAGCTACATTTCACTTGCATGCATGAACATGATTGAGGCCCTCTTTCTTAATTAGCTAGTTTAACCAAATAGCCAACCTTGTTTTCAATATGATATCAAGCACTCTTTTGACTTCTTGGAAATTCTCTGATTCCTGTCAACCGTGTATATTTTCCTTTGCTTAACCCCTTTGAGCTTATTTGACCATTCCTTGTTTCTAGCTCATTATGTGCCTTAAATGAAAAATCGTGTTCTTATTTTACCTTAGGGAATAAAAGAATATTAGCTTTGTTAATGGATGAGTTTTTGAACAAGTGTGGGGGTGTGTGTACAAAATGGTTGTTGAAAAAAGGAAAGAGTGCCTAAAAAAAAACAAACAAAAACAAAAACAAAAAAAAAATGTATGTATATAGTTATGTTCATATATAAAAAAAAAAAAAGATTGAGAAATGAATATGTAAAGGGTTATACATTAGAGTTGGGATGAACTTTTATACTTGTTATTTGAACTCACTCTCATTTGCTTTTATTCTCTTTTGTATTTATCCTCTCATATCCATTTTACCCTCTTCTTGTTACCTTGACCTCACTACAACCTTGAATAAAGTCCTCATGATTTGTGTGTGCATGTGTTTTGAGTAGTGGAGAAGTAGAAGATAAGCAAGCTTATGGTAGTGCAATTTTCATGGTTGAATTGAGTGAAATACCTACCTTTTAAACACTTGAGAGATTGAGAGAGAATCTTGTGAAGATCTATCATTCTCGATTCATATTGAAGATACCTTGCTTGTTGGTTTGAGATGTGGGGAATTGTTAACTCATGAATGTTTTGATCCCTTGAACCTTTGGTTGTTCTTCTTGATTGTAAAATTTTGGGCTCTTGAATGTCGTTAGAATTTAAAATTTTGTTAATCTCTTATGTCCTTGTTTTGGTCTTGAGTTTTGCCCAGGAGTGCAAAAAGCTAAGTGTGGGGGAATTTGATAATCACATATTTTATTTATTAAGAAACCCTTATGTTTCGTCATTTACACTCTCCATATTCTTAATTGATTGAATTTGGTATGATTTTATGAGTTTGAGCTCAAATTGGTCCTAATTGAATATTTTTAGCATTATTGAGATTTTACACTGTTTCTGTATTTTGATCATAACTTGAGTTCCTGATATCTGACAATCATGAATTTTATCTTGTAGGAAATCAAAGAGGAAGCTCTACAACTTTGATGAAAAGCTCGAAGTCCTAAACAGATGTCTAAAGGACCTAAGTTTACATGGAAGTCAGAATACGAGTTCTGTCACTAGAATCCGAACGGTGTGCACTCATAAAATCATATGTCAAGCTGTAATAATGGGGATGGGCTGAGATTTGGATAGATGATAGTCAAGACCCAAATAAACAACTTTCATGAAGAACACATTTTGAAATAATGAAGTCTAATAGGTCATTTTGGGCTTGCAAGTCGGAACAGAGGTGCTGAAGTTGGGTTTGAGTAACCCGTGGTATTTGGGTCATATATTGGGCTGTAGGAAGCCAAATTGGATGATCCACATATGCATGTTATAGCCAAGACAAAGATCTACAACTTTTATGAAGAGCACTTTTCATGAATCTGAAGTATAATTGGTCGTTTTTGGCTTCCAAGTCAGACACAAGATTTTCACACTCAACCACTCTACTCCACTCAACCACTCCACTCAACCAAATCACTCCACTCATCCACTCAACCACTCAACCACTCAACTCCACTCATCCACTCAACCACTCCACTCCACTCAACCAAATCCACTCCACTCAACCAACCCACTCACTCCACTCATCCACTCAACCACTCCACTCATCCACTCAACCAAATCACTCCACTCAACCACTCCACTCATCCACTCAACTAACCCACTCAACCAATATTTAATCCACTCCACTCAAACCAACCCACTCATCCACTCACCCACTCAACCAATCCACTCAACCACTCCACTCCACTAACCCACTCATCCATCCACTCACCTTTGTCATTTTGTTACCCTAGACTTCTATAAAAGGGCACCATTGGTTATCATGTAGGAGGTTGGACTCTCCTTCATTTCTCTCAGTTTTTCTTGTGATTTTCTTCTAGCTATGTGTAACTAAACCTCCCTTGGTTAAGGGGATGATGAAACAGCTAGTATTGATGTTGTAAACTTTGCATATTTGATTATTTCAACACAGTTATGTTTTTATTCATATATTTCTCGAATCTATTGTTGGTATGAAGGTTTTTATACTTGTTCCTCTTGAAAAGTGGTAGATCTGGGTTTATTATGCGCGGTTGCGGTAGTAGATCTAGTGGAATATATGATGTTCATGTGGGTATAATTATCTTTGTGCTATTTGCCGTTATAAAAGTGGTAGATCTGGGTTTATTATGCGCGTGATTCGGTAGTAGATCTAGAGAAATATATGTTCTAAGTAATTTAATCCCTGTGTGATTAGATCTTAGTGTAATTGGTTTTCTAAATCTTAATGCAATTGTTGGATAGTTGTAAGAGCGGTTGCTTTATGACTAATCAGTGATTAGGAGTTGATTTGAGCGATTGCTAAATTGGCCAACACGTAAGGAAAACAGAGATTTACTCTCACAATTGCATAAAAACATAATTGAGCATGTTGGAATAAAATGATATGTGGATTTACATCATCATATAAATCTAGTGGTGGATTCAATCTCTTAACCAATCTTCCTATATTGTTGATTTCTAATTTATTATTATTGTCTTTGAAACTGTTTATTGTTCATCAAAACTCCAAAACCCCCCTATTTATTGTTTATTGTTAATCAGAGTCTAATTTGGGAATTGTTTGATAGTGTTAATTGAATTGGTTCTCTGTGGATCGACCCTTACTAACTACAACTAGTTGTAAGGTTTTTATTTTCTAGTGGGCCTGACAACTGATTTTTATCGTAATTTTAATCACTATATCCTCACGCATCAGTAGTCAAGGAGTAGAGTTACAAGTACAAGCAATTCAACTCTCTTTCGACAAGAAAGATTGAATTTGAGACCAGTTTTCCCAAATATGTCGAGAGATAATCCCCAAAGTGTAACAGGGTCAACTGTAAATTCTTTGGCCAGCTTTCGACAACAAATAGACGAAAGCAACCATGACATGGTGCATATGTTCACTCAGCAAATGGGTGTTGTGATTACGCCAATCATGGAAAATATAAATAATATTTGCAGCACATTGGCTCAGCAAATGTCAAGGCTAAACCAAGCCTTGGGAGTAGGTGATTTGGCCAATGACAATGCTCAAACCGCCCAGCCTGGGGTAAATGGAGAAATGGTTGCACCTCAGGCAAATGTGGGGGCAAAATCAACATAACTTAGATCAACCTGGGTAGAATGATCAGCCACGCTTGGAATATGGAAATGTCCATATGCTCCATCGAGGAAATGAAGATCAAATGGCTAGAAATGATGTAGCCATGAGATTGCTTCGACAAAATCTTGGGGGGCACCAAGTGGTTGAACAAAATGTAAACCAAGTAGTGGAGCAAGTTTTGAACAGATTTGGCTTCAACGTTGGCTATGCCAACCAGCCATATTTTGTATCAGCGTTTCCTGAGTGGGTCTAACAGGCAGAAATGCCTAGAGGAATTAAGATTCCTAAACTCTCCAAGTTTGCAGGAGAAAGTGGGGAATCGACAGTCGAACATGTTGCACGGTTTACTATAGAGATGGGGGAGTTGGCCACTGTCGAAGGCCTTAAAATGAGATTCTTCCCAAGTTCCCTTACAAAGAATGTTTTTTCATGATTCTCGACATTGAGACCAAATTCAGTCCACTCCTGGGCTCAATTGGAAAGAAGCTTTCATGATCAATTCTTTAGAGGAGATTTGAAAGTAGGACTTACAGATCTCTTTAATATCAAAAGAATGTATAATGAAACTGTCAATGACTATCTTGCTAGATTTCAACAAATGAGGAGTAGATGTTTTACCCTTATACCTGAGGTCGAAATAGTAAAGATAGCTGTAGGTGGTTTAGATTATTATATAAGGAAGAAATTAGTGAATCAGCATTTGGTTGATCTTGCCCAACTAGGTGAAAAAGTTAGGCAAATAGAACAACTAAAAGTTGAGAAGATTCAAAAACAGAAAAGATTTCTTAGAAGAGAAAAGGTGGCATTTGTCGGATTAAGTGAAGTGAATCCGATAATGAGTTTGAAGGCAGCGATGATGAGTTTGAAGTCAACATTGCTGAACTTCAGAACAGTCCTCCTTATGTTTGCCAGGCTTTACAACCTAATAGAAACAAGGAGAAAATGGGTTATGTCAATAGGAAAACATATACATTCGACGTAACCAAAGCCGACAAGATTTTTGATTTGTTATTAAAAGACAAACAGATAAAACTGTCGGAAGGACATAGGTTACTAAAGTTTGATGAAATAAAAGACTGAAAATATTGTAAATTTCATAATAATTTCGGTCATGTTACTAATGAATGTGTTTGTTTCAGAGACATAATTCAAAAAGCAATTATGGATGGACGTCTGAAGTTTGCAGACAAACTTAAAGTGGATATAAAAGTTGACACAGATCCATTTCAGGCTGAAGTATCTTGTGTTGATCTGTAAGTTCCTTTAAATGTTGGGATGCTCAACATAAGGAAGTTGCAAGAGTTCGATGTGGATACAAAGGATGCAACCGACATATATCCAAAGTCAGGTGAGTCTCTGAGGCATTTCTTGAGAGAAAGAAAGAAGAGGGCAAGGTCAGGTTGTGCCCAAGATGTAATGCAGTATACGATGAGCTTGTTGCGAAGAAAGCTGCTGAAGAATAACCAAGTGTTCAGCAGGGTAAGAAGAAGGTTTTCGATAGGAAAACCTGGCAACCACAGAAGCCTTTTCATGCTCCAAGGCTAAGGCCAGTCCACATGCCTAGGCCTAACATGACTGGTTGGTTGGTCAAACCACATGGGTTTGTGAGAAACAGAGATCATGTCGGACCAGTTAAAACCAGGGTGCCACCTACTAATGTTGCAGTAGATAGATGGATGAATAATTCTGTAATGGCTAGACATACATATTTTCGATGTAATGTGTCTGCCAGGAGGAGTAACTTTCAAAGAAGTCAACCCTTTTGGAATGAAGACTACAAGAATGGTAGGATCAGTCCAGGAAAAACCTTGATTGGCCAAGATGAAGCAGGGCCATCAAAGGTTCTTCCAATGTCGAAGAGTAAGAAAAGAAGATAACAGAGATTAAGACAAGCACAAAAGAGAAGAGATATGGCTGAAGGATTAGTGATCAAGGAGCAGCCTGTAGAAACAGGATATTTGGTGGTCGAAAAGAGGTCAGTGCTTAATCAGGATAAAGATGGTAGAAAATTAAAAAGTGTTGTTACCAAGGGATCATTTCCAGGGGAGCCGACAACAAATGAAGTTAGACGGCTTGATACGGATGATGAATCCCGACAAGAAAGGTTGGCAGAAATAAGAAAGGGTAAGCAGGTTCAAAGGCCAATTCCAAATAAAACAAAGAGGAAATGGCCAATTGGACTGATTGCAGTAGAAAGAGAAGCAAGAAAGAATAGTTTACCGGTCGAGAAGGATAAGGAGTTGGTTAGCTCAAAAGTTGTAAAATCGACAATGGGAAAAGAGCAGACTAAGGACACTGAAATTAAAAATACTAAGAATATTGAAGACTGGTCGAAAGAAGAAATTAGGAGAATCTTAGAGGATCATGATCAAGATGTAGAGTGGAGGAAGAAGGTACTCGACATTAGTAAAGAAAAAGAAAAATTGGCAAAACTTGATTGCCAAAGTATGGACTTAGCAGCCGATGAAGTTATTGAGGCCTTAAATGATCCAGATGATCTATTAGGCCTTGGTGACAATGAGTTTGATATGGACATCAATTGGGAGGGGGACTTGGATGAAATCTTGACGGCTATGGATAGTAGTTTGCCGTCGAAAGATTATTTCAAGATTGGAAGGCACGTAAATGATGAAGAGTTATCTAATGAGGAGGAATTCTTGAAGTCAATGAGTGTGAAATTAGTTTCGGTGTTACCTGCAGACTTTGAAGGGTATCACGGAATTGAGTACACTGGGGAGAATGAAGAGGATTTAGATGACCTGGATGATCATTGGCTTCTTTTCCAGGATAATATGGTAACAGTCTTCGATAATACGGCTTAGTTCGAGAAACCGACAGAAGACCAGAAGGCTTATTTACGACCGTTGCACATCAAGGTTCTATTAGAAGGAAAGCCCACCAATAGAGTTTTGATCGACGAGGGGGGCAGCTATAAATTTAATCCTAAGGACAATGCTCAAAAAACTTGGGAAAGATGAGTCCGATTTGATGTCGACGAACATGGTAGTCACTGATTTCAGTGGTAAAACCTCCCCGTCGGACGGAGTGGTGATGTTAAAAGTACAAGTCGGATCTATTGCAAGGCCGACGCTATTTGTGGTAATTCCGACGAAGTCAAGTTACAACATTCTACTAGGAAGGGATTAGATTCATGCCTTCGGAGCAATACCGTCAACGGTTCATCAGAAGCTCATTCTTTGGAATGATGATGACCAAGTTGAAGTAATAGAAGCAGATGACAGTCCTTGCTATCTCCAGCAGCTTCATGTCGACTTGAGAATATATGCCCCAAGTGTTAAACCGATAACAACAAGTGGTGGAGTCATTAACGAAGATACACTCGAAGTTTGCTTGAGGGATCAGTTTGGTATACGACTGGTGAAGAAGGCCGAAGAAGATCGGCCAGGCACTAGTTATGAACGTTAAGGATCACTTAAAAAAATTGTCGGCTTATTTAGCCGACAAAGCAATCTATGCTGCTAAAAGTATGCTGTCGGATTGTATAATTGATGATGGTCCTTTGGGCTTTGAGAAAAGGCTTGATGAGAAGTAGAATGTGGAAGTGGAAGATCCTTTGGAAGAAATAAACTTGGGCACTGAAACAGACAGGAGGCCTATCTTTGTGAGTTCATTTTTGCTAAAGGATTTCAAAGAAAAGCTTGTCGAATTGATTAGGGAATATAAGGATTGTTTCACCTGGGATTATGATGAAATGCCTGGATTGAGTAGAGATCTTGTTGAGCACAGATTGCCTTTGAAAGAAGGATGCAGACCTGTCAAGCAAGCTAACAGGCAATTTGCACCTGAGGTAGTCTTAAAGATAAAAGAAAAAGTCGAAAGATTGCTCAAAGCCAAATTCATCAGGACAACCAAGTATGTCGAATGGCTTTCTAATATTGTTCCTGTAGTTAAGAAAATGGCAAGTTAAGAATATGTGTAGATTTCAAAAATTTGAACACTGCCACACCTAAAGATGAGTATCCAATGCCAATTGCGGACATGTTAGTTGATGCTGCATCTGGACATGAATTATTGAGTTTTATGGATGGCCATGCAGGTTATAATCAAATTTTTATAGCCTAGGAGGACGTGTCAAAAACTGCCTTCAGATGTCCAGGAGCTATTGGGACATTTGAATGGGTAGTCATGCCTTTCAATTTGAAGAATGCAGGGGCCACCTATCAGAGAGCAATGAATACTATTTTCCATGATGTCATCGGGAAATTTATGGAAGTATACATCGATGATGTCATTGTCAAGTCGGAAATGAAGAAAAGCCATTTGACGAACTTGAGGCAAGCTTTCGACAGGATGAGGAAGCACAACCTTAAGATAAATCCAGAAAAATGTGGTTTTGGGGTGTTGGCTGCTAAATTCTTGGGTTTCTTAGTCCATAAAAAAGGTATAGAAGTGGACAAGAATAAAGCCAAGGCAGTTTTGGAGGCCACACCACCGACAAACAAAAAAGAATTGTAATCCTTTTTAGGAAAAGTTAATTTCCTGAGAAGATTCATATCCAATTTGTCGGGAAGAACCAGGGTATTTGCTCCATTGATCAAGTTGAAGGCTGAACAGGACTTTGTGTGGGAACCTTGCCACCAAGAAGCCTTCGACCAGATAAAGCAATATTTGACAAAACCACCGGTCATGATGCCTCCAGTGCCTCGTCGACCGTTGAAATTATATATATCAACATCAGAAGAAACCATAGGAAGTATGTTGGCTCAAGAAGATGTAAATGGCGTCGAGAGAGCTGTGTATTATCTTAGTCGAGTTTTAAATGATGTTGAGAGAAGATATAGTGCAATAGAGAAACTTTGTTTAGCATTGTACTTCTCATGTACTAAACTTAAATATTACATGATGCTTTGTAATGTACTGGTTATGTCAAAAACCGATGTAATAAAATATATGTTATCAAAACCAGTGTTAAATGGTCATATTGAAAAATGGACTATTGTTTTGTCAGAATTTTCTTTACAATATGTGCCAATGAGAGCGGTGAAAGGCCAAGCAATTGCTGACTTCTTGGCCGACCACCCTTGTTTGAATATGGATAACGTAAATATTGTTGGTTTAAAACCTTGGTGTTTATATTTTGATGGTTCAAGGCATCAAAATGGAATTGGAGTGGGGATTTTAGTTGTTTTCCCTCAAGGTACTCCAACTAGGTTCATGTTTGAACTCAAATATATCTGTTCCAACAATGAGGCTGAATATGAAGCCTTAATTGTCAGATTAGAAATATTATTAGAAATGAAAGCACATAATGTGCACATATTTGGTGATTCACAGTTAGTCGTTAAACAGCTTGCCCAAGAATATAAATGTGTTAGTGAAAATCTAATGAAATATTATATTGTGGCGAGCAAATTAATGAAGCAATTCAACGAGGTAACTGTCGAACACATTTCCAAAGGTTTAAATGAAGAGGCTAATGAATTAGCCCAAATAGCCTCTGGGTATAGGCTTTCATCCAAGGTTCTTACAAATCTAATGGAAATAAGGGAACTTCTATATCCTTTAGAGGAAAGAGATATACTACAAAATGACATTTCGACGATTAATGACTGGAGACAACCAATACTGAGTTATTTGGAAAATCCAAGTCAAGATGTGAATAGAAAGCTCAAATATAGAGCGTCGAAATTTGTAGTATTAGGGGGAGCCTTATATAGAAAGTCTGTCGATGGAAATTTAGAGGTCTGCCTGAGTGAAGCAGAGGCTTATATTGCCTTGGCAAAAGTCCGCGAAGGAATTTGTGGAGCTCATCAGACAGGTGAAAAATTGAAGTGGGTCATTCAACGTCAAAGGTACTATTGGCCAACACTGGTTAGGGATTGTATAATGTTTGCCAAGTCTTGTGAAGAAGGTCAAAGACATGGCCATATACAAAATGTTCCTGCTAGTGAGTTGCATGCTATAGTTAAACCTTGGCCTTTCAGAGGATGGACTTTGGACTTGATTGGCCAAATTCATCCTGCCTCGTTGAAGGGACATAAATATATTTTAGTAGGAGTCGATTACTTCACCAAATGGGTTGAGGCTGTAGCCTTGAAGGATGTAACCCAGCAGGATGTGATTGACTTTATTGAAGATAATATAGTTTGTCGGTTTGGAATACCGCAAACTTTGACAACCGACCAAGGATCATTATTCATTGGAAAGAAAGTTGTCGAATATGCCAGTTCAAGGAAGATTAAAATGCTCACGTCGTCACCATATTATGCTCAGGCAAATGGCCAAGTAGAGGCTATGAATAAAATAATCATAAGTTTGATTAAAAAACATATTGGTCGACAACCTAGAAATTGGCATAATACTCTTAATCAAGTTCTTTGGGCATATAGAAATTCACCAAGAGAAGCGACGGGCACATCACCATACAAATTGGTATATGGTCATGATGCAGTTTTGCCTGTCGAGATTAATCTTCAATCAATTCGTATTCAGAAGCAAGATGAGTTACCAGTCGAGCATTACTGGGGCTTAATGTTTGATGAATTAAACGAATTAAGTGATGAAAGATTAATTGCTTTGGAACATTTGATTCGACAGAAAGAAAGAATTGCAAAGTTTTATGATAGTCGAATTAAGTATAAATCTTTTAAAATTGATGATTTGGTTTGGAAGGTGATTTTGCCCATGGATAAGAAGTGTCGAGAATATGGGAAATGGTCCCCAAAGTGGGAAGGACCATTTAAAGTGACTAAGGAATTTTCAGGAAATGCTTATGCACTTGTCAAAATTAATTCTGGTTTAAGAATTAAGTCGATTAATGGTAAATATTTAAAGCCATATCGACCGACAATGTGTGAAGTAAGGATTGGCAGTGAATAAATAAGGAAAATTTTCATGTTCCTTCAAGATACTAGACAATTACAAGTTATATTGTCGAGATAATCTAAGTCAATAGAAAACACAAATGTTTGTCGGATAGACTAAACTGACATATATTAAATATATTTCAAGGCTGCATCTTCCTTAAAGCTTCCCAAGAGGTTTATAATGATTCTTTGTCAGTTAGAGCAGACAAGTAGTCAGGCTCTAGAGATTGTATTTTGGTAATAAGGGCCTTGACTTTACTTCCTATTTGACAGAAATCACTTTGAATTTTTTGTTGACAATTGAGTTATCTGTTATAAAATTTTGTCCTTCTCCAGAAGCTGTCGAAAGCCAAAACTTTAGGGGGGCATCTGTTAGGTGATAAATCTTAATTTTGGATTCGACAGAGAAAATGCCTCAAGTAAACAAATTGGCTAAGTTACTTTTCGATGGAGAATGACTTGATAGAGAATGATGGAAGATGTCAGCCATAATGTGACTTGGTGATGAAAATGGCCAAGTTACAATTTGACAAAATCAATGCTGACAGGAGAACATTATTTGACAAGAATGACTAGAAGATCAATTTTGTCGAATGATGCATAAAGCTGTTGAAGATGCTAGAAGATCGGTTCTGTTGAATGAATATATAAACCTGTCGAATATGCTAGAAGATCAGCTCTGTCGAATGGTGTATAAAGCTGTCGAAGATTCAAGAAGATCAGCAAAAATTATAATTCGATGGATGGATGTGGATATTGGAAAATCTTCCTAGTGTTGAACCGACGAAAGTACTAAATGGTCAGAAGTTGGTTTTGTCAAAAGTTGGGCAAAGTACTAGTGTTGAATATGTGGCATATAACTACCATATACGTGTCTAATTTTTACGAGTTAGTTATTTTAATAGTTTATCTATAAATATTAGAATTCACGATGTACAAATGGTTGGATATTTGATTGAAATCCTAAACATCTCACTCAAGCAGATACACGGATACAGATCAAGTATGTCTTCCCTTTTTCATTTCAAGTCATTTAAAATTAATGCAATGTTCTTTTAAAGTCTTCTACTTTTCAGTCTTGTCTTTTAAATTTCCTTTACATTTCTTCGCACTTTTACTTGCTTTTCTTTACTATTTTCCATTTAAAATTATGCACTTTAAATTCACGTCATTTTACATTAACGTCTTTTACTTTCACTGCACATTTAAACTTTCTGCACTTTACATTTTTGCACTTTAATTTTGCACCATTTACACGCTTTCAGTTAATTTTTTGCATTTTCTACTTATTTAATTCAAATCTTTTTTATTCCTTTTGTTTACTGTCAAAAACCATTTTTAAAACAAGATTACCACATAACTCGAAACCCACATTCATCTGATTTTCATTATTTATTTTTCGGACTTGGTCTTAACCAAAATTCCACTTAAACACACTCTCACCCTCCCTCGTCCAAACCCCACAAACATTTTCATTTTCTCATATAACTCATATATTCTATTTAATTCAACTCCACCACCAATAATAATAGTAGACAGTAGACACACAAACAAAATGAACGTCTTGAAGGTCGAGGACTTCCCTTTGGAGGCTCTAGCTTTCAACCACTTGACCTTCGATTTCCTCACCCTCCTCAACAACCTTTGGGCATGGCTCGCCGTCAGCTTCTGGAGGATTCGACTCCCCAAACCCGAATTGTTGTCTCCTTACGATTCACCTGACCCGGCTCCGGAGGTGTTCGGGCCTGATGCCATAACCGTGAGTGAGCCAGCGTATGTTCCAACTGTGGTTGTTGGTAACGTTGACGTTGACAGAGTGACGAAGGGGAAGTTTACCATGTATTACGAGGATGACAGAGAATGCGAGAGCGATGACGTATTTACGATGACGGAAGAGTGGGAAGAAGACAGAGGAGGCAGATTTGACAGCTGCAATTTCGAATCGAAGTGGTGGGAGAGTTGGGAAAGGCTGTTGAGGTTGAGAATGGGAGAACACAAGAATGGGTGGTACACGTGCCAGGATTTAACGGCGCTTAATGGCAACGTTGTTAGATTATGGGATGGGGATGGTGAGTTTAGGGTTGGTACCTTCCCAAGGGTATCAAGGTTCAGCTCAAGCTGTGTTCATGTATATGGTAATAATGTTAATATAACTTGTTAGATAAAATATGGAATGGAATATATGTGTGGTACTATTGGATTATTAGGCTCTCCATAGAGTGAGAAATTATTGACAATGTATGTATATGATAATGATAATTTGGTAGTGGATTTGGATGATCATCATTTTGAAACGCAGATGTTTAAAAGTAAGCTTTGCGCACGGTTTTTTTTTTAATCTCTTTATGATTCTTTATCTCCATCAGAATCAGCTGAGGGCGTTATACTTAATTTTTTATCAACCATACGTAAATCCCAATTATTAGAAAATGAAGCTTAAGAGTGAGATGGCTGTGCAGTGCAGGCGAACCGCTGATCATCTCAAATGGCCAATCAACGTGTTAAAAGAATAAAGCAACTGTAGTAGGTGCTGAATCTTGATATTAATTATCTCATTTATCTGAGGTGGGAAAGGCTCTTTTATGAATCATTGTCATATATAATTATACTAGTAATTGTCCCGTGCGACGCACGGGTGATTAAAAAAATTATGTATGTTAAAAATTTATGTAAAATATAATATTAATATCTCTTATTTAAATCGTTTAAAAGACTTATTTGTAAATAATATTTTTTTAACAAAGATTATCATCATTATCATAAATCAAAATTTTTTAACTATAGAATTCACCTAATATTATAACTTTTGTTATAATAACATAATTCGAATCTCAATATTTTACTATTTAAAAAACTTTATTTGGGATAAAAACATTAATAAAATATCTAACATTTTGTACTTGGGATAATGAATAAATTTTTTATTTAAAGTAATTGAAGATATAATTTTAAAGATAATTTAATAAAAATATTTAATTACTTAAACTTTATAATAATATGTTAAATTTCAATTAATTTTATTATGTATTTATGCAAAAAAAAATTACTTTCAAGATGTATATTATAATATTTTTCATATAAAGCTTTTACCCAATGCAATGTAAATATTAAAATGCTTAATATTATAAAATAATAAGAATATTTGAATAAAATAAATAATTAATAATGGACAATTAATAAATTTAATTTTCTAACAACAAATTATAGTTTAATTAATTTTAATATATTTTCTTGTAAAATATTCACTCCTGTAATTGAATATAAAAATATATTTTTATGTAAAGTTCTAACTTATGATAATGTAAATATATTTATATTAAAATATTCTAGAATACACATAATATCATGATTTTTTAAAATATTATAAAACACAACCATGTGACTTTACGTAAAGTTTTAAAATTTTTGAGATGTTTTCATAGTTTCCTTTAATACAACTTAATCTTAAATTTTAATTTTATATGCAAAAAAATATCAACAATTATTTAATCTAAATATAAATAATAAAATGCATTTATTTTGATAAAGGGTAGTACTAAAAATATCAATTAGAGATAAATCAATAAATTATATGTATCAATATTTTAACTTTAAAAAAATGTATAAACGAGATATAAGAACTTAAAGGATCTTTAAAAAGAACCTAGTGATCTTTATCTTTGTCGAAGTCCTTATAGATAGCAGTGACAGTTCAGTAAATTCCTGATAAAAAATAAAAAAAATATTATATAAACATCCCAAACAAATAAGCATGATAAAAATAAATAATGAATAGAATAACACTAATTCATAGAAAGAATCTAACAACAAATAAATCTTTTTTATTGCTTCAAAATTTTTCAACTATAGAATTCACCTAATATTATAACTTTTGTTATAACAACATAATTCGAATCTCAATATTTTACCATTTGAAAAACTCTATACGGGATAAAAACATTAATAAAATCTTTAACATTTTGTACTTGAATAATGAACAAATTTTGTATTTAAAGTAATTGAAGATATAATTTTAAAGATTATTTAATAAAAATATTTAATTACTTAAACTTTATAATAATATGTTAAATTTCAATTAATTTTATTATGTATTTATGCAAAAATTTTACCTTCAAGACGTATATTATAATATTTTTCATATAAAGTTTTTACCCAATGCAATGTAAATATTAAAATGCTTAATATTATAAAATAATAAGAATATTTGAATAAAATAAATAATTAATAATGGATAATTAATAAATTTAATTTTCCAATAACAAATTGTAGTTTAATTAATTTTAATATATTTTTTGTAAAATCTTCACTCCCGTAATTGAATATAAAAATATATTTTTATGTAAAGTTCTAACTTATGCTAATGTAAATATATTTATATTAAAATATTATAGAATACACATAATATCATGATTTTTTAAAATATTATAAAACACAACCATGTGACTTTACGTAAAGTTTTAAAATTTTTGAGATGTTTTCATAGTTTTCTTTAATACAACTTAATCTTAAATTTTAATTTTATTTGCAAAAAAATATCATCAACAATTATTTAATCTAAATATAAATAATAAAATGTATCTATTTTGGCAAAGGGTAGTACTAAAAATATCAATTAGAGATAGATCAATAGATTATATGTCTTATTATTTTCACTTAAAAAAATTATAAACAGGATATAAGAACTTAGAGGATCTTTAAAAAGAATCTAGTGATCTTTATCTTTGTTGATGTCTTTATAGATAATAGTGATAATTCATCAAATTCCTGGTAAAAAATAAAAAAATACTATATAAACATCTCAAACAAATAAAGCATGATAAAAATAAACAATGAATAGAATAACACTAATTCATAGGAAGAATCTAGTAACAGATAAATCTTTTTTATTGTTTCAAAATTTTTCAACTATAAAATTCACCTAATATTATAACTTTTGTTATAACAACATAATTTGAATCTCAATATTTTACCATTTGAAAAACTACATACAGGATAAAAACATTAATAAAATCTCTAACATTTTGTACTTGGGATAATGAACAAATTTTGTATTTAAAGTAATTGAAGATATAATTTTAAAGATTATTTAATAAAAAATTTAATTACTTAAACTTTATAATAACATGTTAAATTTTAATTAATTTTATTATGTATTTTTGAAAATTTTTTACCTTCAAGATGTATATTATAATATTTTTCATATAAAGCTTTTACTCAAGGTGCAATGTAAATATTAAAATTCTTAATATTATAAAATAATAAGAATATTTGAATAAAATAAATAATTAATAATGGATAATTAATAAATTTAATTTTCCAATAACAAATTACAGTTTAATTAATTTTAATATATTTTCTTATAAAATCTTCACTCCCGTAATTGAATATAAAAATATATTTTTATGTAAAGTTCTAACTTATGCTAATGTAAATATATTTATATTAAAATATTATAGAATACACATAATATCATGAGTTTTTAATATATTATAAAACACAACCATGTCACTTTACGTAAAGTTTTAAAATTTCTGAGATGTTTTCATAGTTTTCTTTAATATAACTTAATCTTAAATTTTAATTTTTTTTGCAAAAAATATCATCAACAATTATTTAATCTAAATATAAATAATAAAATGTATCTATTTTGGCAAAGGGTAGTACTAAAAATATCAATTAGAGATAGATCAATAGATTATATGTTTCAATATTTTCACTTAAAAAAAATTATAAACAGGATATAAGAACTTAGAGGATCTTTAAAAAGAACCTGAAGATCTTTATCTTTGTTGATGTCTTTATAGATAATAGTGACAGTTCAGCAAATTCCTGGTAAAAAATAAAAAAATACTATATAAACATCCCAAACAAATAAAGCATGATAAAATAAACAATGAATAGAATAATACTAATTCATAGGAAGAATCTAGTAACAGATAAATCTTTTTTATTACTTCAAAATTTTCTAACTATAGAATCCACCTAATATTATAACTTTTGTTATAACAACATAATTCGAATCTCAATATTTTACCATTTGAAAAACTCTGTACAGGATAAAAATATTAATAAAATCTCTAACATTTTGTACTTGGGATAATGAACAAATTTTGTATTTAAAGTAATTGAAGATATAATTTTAAAGATTATTTAATAAAAATATTTAATTACTTAAACTTTATAATAACATGTTAAATTTCAATTAATTTTATTATGTATTTATGCAAAATTTTTACCTTCAAGACATATATTATAATATTTTTCATATAAAGCTTTTACCTAGTGCAATGTAAATATTAAAATTCTTAATATTATAAAATAATAAGAATATTTGAATAAAATAAATAATTAATAATGGATAATTAATAAATTTAATTTTCCAATAACAAATTGTAGTTTAATTAATTTTAATATATTTTCTTGTAAAATATTCACTCCCGTAATTGAATATAAAAATATATTTTTATGTAAAGTTCTAACTTATGCTAATGTAAATATATTTATATTAAAATATTCTAGAGTACACATAATATCATGATTTTTTAAAATATTATAAAACACAACCATGTGACTTTACGTAAAGTTTTAAAATTTCTGAGATGTTTCATAGTTTTCTTTAATACAACTTAATCTTAAATTTTAATTTTATTTGCAAAAAAATATCATCAACAATTATTTAATCTAAATATAAATAATAAAATGTATTTATTTTGTAAAAGGGTAGTACTAAAAATATCAATTAGAGATAGATCAATAAATTATATGTCTCAATATTTTCATTTAAAAAAAATTATAAACAGGATATAAGAACTTAGAGGATCTTTAAAAAGAATCTGGTGATCTTTATCTTTGTTGAAGTCATTATAGATAGCAGTGAAAGTTCTATAAATTCCTGATAAAAAATAAAAAAATACTATATAAACATTCCAAACAAATAAAGCATGATAAGAATAAACAATGAATGAAATAACACTAATACATAAAAAGAATTTAGCAACAGATAAATCTTTTTTATTATTTCGCTTCTAAACAACATGCACCTGCAACTATTGAGAACATACATTACTTTATCTATTAAATAAAACACAAATAAATAATTGAAATATAAATAAAATTTAAGGCAATCAAATGACAAATCATAATTTTGTAAAAAACTAAAGTTACCTGAACATATGAAATACTTCATATTCATTTTAGTCCATTAGGCACTTTGATTAGAACATGAATAATACATAAAAATAAGAAAAATTCACATAAACCAATCATAGAACAAATATAAAATTCACACAAATAATATTCACATAGTAAATGAAGACTGATTTTGAAATTAAAAAAAACAAAAAATAAAAAAGGGTGCATCAAGGAGAAAGAAACACACTGAAACACCTTTAGGAGAAGGTTCAGTAGTAATAACTGAGTGAAATGCAGCAATAATAAAAAAATAACACAACCTAATATACAACAGATCACAAAACTTTTGAGGTCTTGCTGTAACACATTATAGAAAAAAAATTTAAAAAAATAGAAGTGTGTAATGCAGAGAGGTGTGAATCAGAATTAGGAGATAGAAGAAGAGAGATTAGCAAAAGATAGTAAGAACTTACCGAAATGGCATCACGTGCTGAGAAGGGAAATGCGTAATGACAGTGGAGGGAAGGGAAATCTAAGAAGAAAGGGCAGAATGTAACAAACAGGAGGCAACAAAATTGAAACTCTTATTTTCCATCTTGAATATTTTCTAAGAAATCAAACATTTGAGATGAGAATTTCACCTGCAAAATAACGCAGTTTGAGTCCTCCACCTTCGGCTTCAACACCTGCACCGCTCAGTGCTCCGGGCCTGAGAGATCGATCTCAACCTTCTGCAAGACAACAACCCAGACTTGTATTATTTCTTCTGTTTCAATATGTCCATCACCATCTTTGTTGAGTTTTAGGTTCAGCAAAGTAAAAGGGGGGAGGAGAGAATTCAACAAATTAGGAGCTTCTGATTTTGGGTGATAGAAACAGATAGAGTAAAACCAAAGAAGTAAAAATTTGTATAGGTAATTAAAATTCATAAATAAAAAAAATTCAAATTTAAAATTCAAAATAAAGATGAAGAGATGAAAGATTGAAAAATGTATAAATGATTAAAGTAGTAGTTAATAAAATTTTAAAAAATACGAAATTAAAAAAATCAATAAATATAATTTTATGAGGTGTGAGAACTATGAAATTAATATTTTTTAAATTTATAATTTCATCATATTAGTTGGTTCAATTAAATATGATCACAAAAAAAATTTGAATTGTTTGAGACATCACAAAGAAAGAGGAAGTTTGAATTGTTTGAGGTATTAATTGATTTTTGAAGCTGATTGGTTTAATAATTGGTTGAGACATATTAGTTGGTAATAGTTGGCATCTTTTAGGAAAAGATGAGATATTTAATGAGATTAAATTTGGGGGAAATTTCAAATTTCAAAATGATTTGATTAATATTAAATGTAGCATTTATTGTCATAAATTTGTGTCTCCTGATAAGAGATGAATATAGGGTTAATTGGTAATTTTGTATAAATGAGATAGTGGAAAGTTCAAAATATGATTGGTTGAGACAAAAAATTGTTAAGACCAAAATATCCTTAAAAGTTTGGGTGGAAAAACTTTTCATGTGGGAATGACACCTGTTCTTTTTTTTTTTTGTAATTCTTGAAGATGGTTTTGCTTTGTATATATTATAGATTATAGATATGTTGGTGGCCACACGTTTCAATTGCACTGTCATCTACTAAAAACTCAATAAGTTAATTTATCCGGCAATGTTATTAATTTTACATATCTGTTTTTCTTACATTATTCTTATAATTTTCTTTTTAGATAATATTACAAGAGAAATGCCATTCCCAATATATATTCTTTCTCTTTCTTCCCCCCCCCCCCCCCCCCAAAGGAATAAGTGTAAACAAAAGGTATAGAAATATAGTGTATAAATATCATATTTCCAATTTATCTACGTTGCCAAATATCACTAAATTAAGAACTGAAGTTTACTGCTAGTATTGGATTAACTCCCACTTCCCACAGCTTTGCGTTTGTGGTATAAAGGAATACAAATTTTGAGTAATATTCTCAATCATTTGAGAATATGCCAATATGTACAATGATTACTCTTAACTATTTCAGAATTAATTATGTTTTTTGATACAGAATTAATTATGTTGTTTTAGATGAAAGCTCACAAAATTGTCAAATAGGTTTGTCATGTCCTTCTTATGTGACTTATACACATGTAGCTATCATGTTAATTGGTGATTGTGATCAGATTGAAACTGTTTGAGATTCATTTGCTAAATTGCTATAATGTGCGTGTTGAAAATTACGTATAACTTCATTTAGTTTTCTTCTTCAATGTGCCGGACAATAAACTAGAATGTGCATAAACAATAATTAAATCACATCACGAAATTAAAAGAAAAAATTTTTGCTAAAGTATTTGTTAATGATACTAAAATAAAAAAATTTAGATAAAAATAAGACATTTAATATATTAGAAATTGAAATTTTTTTACTCTTTTTATTTAAATTTTTTTAATTTAATATTTTTAACAAGTGTCTTTAACAAAATTAAAAAAAAAATAATGACTAAAAAGAAATTTCCATTTATTACTTTGGATCTATAATTGGAGAGATTCTTGGTTACACACAATTGTACCATGTCATACTTACACACACTCACAAAAAATTGAAGAGAAAAAAAAAATAGGACCTTCTAAATCCACTCATCATAAAAAATCATATTTTCTCTCTAATTTTTTATGAGTGTGTGCAAGGATGATGTGGTACAAGTGTAACCAATAATTTCTCCTATAATTGATCAAAATTTCTTCAAATAATTGTGGCCGTTTTTCTATAAACTCTAATTGCATGAAAATGGAGTTGCACTTAAACGTTTACTTCTCTCCTGGTCTTTATCTCTAATTAATATTTTCCTGACTTTCCAGGTCTAAGTTATTGTGTCTAAATTATTGGGGGGGAAATTGATACTAATCACGAACCTCCTCACCCGCCAAATTTTTTTTTTTTTACTAACAAGTGCCTTTATTTTATTTTCATAAAAAAATTTATATTTTAATTTTCTAAACAAATACCTTTAAGATGCTTGTTAATTAAAAAGAAGAAGAAACAAAACCAGAAAATCTTCGGGAGTTATAACAACCAAATGACAAACACTACGATATCAACCAAACATTAAAAACAAGACTAATTTAATATGTAGCTAAGAGAGTTGGGTTATGTCGTCTATACAGTTCACACACAGTTTTATATAAAACCATTTCGTGTCTGCAGTTCAACATATGAGACAATTATAATGTTAAGACAATTTTCTGGTTATAGGCAGTGAAGGCACAACTCACAAGCCCCCCTAGAAGAGAAAGAATAATTACCAAATAAATAAAATATTAAATACTTTTTATTTTTTTAAGACATTAATTATATTTATTTTTTATTTAATATGTTTTATTTAATAGTTAAAAAATTATTATAAAAATGTGTTAAGAAGATATAACAAAACTCAAAGAGAAATTATAATATGCTCATAGAGCAGCAATTAATGTGTGTTTCTAATTTCTACCATTGATTTTAAGTTTGAAACTTAAAATTTAAGTCAATATCCTTAAAATCAATGGTATAAATGGTCATGAAACAAGTATTTATTACTACTTCAAAAACATACAATAATTTCTCCAAATAAGTTAGTTAACATTCAATGACATGCATGATGCATCTTCTTCTCTATCGATCACTTGTTAGCTCTCTAAGCGGCAGCTCACATCTGCCTCGTGGCTCATCCGAAGGACAACACCCTTTTATGGTTATATAATGTTATATAAGTTTTGATATCCACATAATTTTTATTATTAATTTTGTTTTTCTAAAATTATGTAAGACTATATTAATATTTCCAAACATATATACGATTTTATACAAATAAAAATATACTTTTAATTTGTAAAAAAAAAAATCTCCTATTGAGTTATTATATGTGAAGTGGTTCACTAGCGTTGATGATGAATTGATGTTGTAAGTGTAACTATTCTCTTATTTTTTGTGTGCCATAAATTTAGAAAAAGCATTTCAATCCACTTTAGATCGGGTTTGTTTTAGATTAATTTACTGTCGAAATAATTTTTTTTTGAAAAAAAAAATATTTCAATAATGTTATAACATGTTTGATAAAATCAGTTTTAGTTTTTATACAAAATTCAATGCATTATAATTTTTTTTCATAATGTTAAAAAATGAAGTTTATGATTCAAGATTTTATGTTATTTTTTACACTTTGAGATATAAATATCATTTTATCCTCAATCAAATAACTTTTTTAATCATTCTATATATATTTTGGTAATTTAATGCATAAAATTGATTATTTTTTATACAATTCAAACGAAACAGATTAGTTTAAAATTACTTTTCAGTTAATATATCCAAACATAAAACTGATTCTATTATAATTGATTATAACAAAAATCTTTTATACAATAACCAATTATTAAAATAATTAAGTTTTCACAGTTATCTCAAACACACACTTAATCTTTAGACTAGGTACATTATGAGAATATTCTCTTTCTGGTATGCTGAACGAGAATGATGGCTAATTGATGGTGAGGAGAAGACTACTCACAATTGAGGATGTAAATTAACTTGGAATATCTTTTCGCTGGCTAAATCTATCATGCAACTAAAATTAGGGTTCATGATGCACCAGCTTTTTTAAACCCCTAACTTGTTATTAAAAAAAATTAAGGATTGAGATTGTTTACAGAAACCTATTGAATTCAAACTCTTCTCTCTCTTCCAACAATCTTTTAGCCTCTTCATCAGCCTGCTCTCTGCCACGACAGGCGGTGGCAATGGTGAATGTGTGAAGATCATGACTTCATTAGGCAAGGGCAAAATGGAGTGTAAGAGCCTGGCGTTCAAGCTCCCTTGCGAGAGATCTTTGTGGCCATTTCTTGACAAAAAGTGCAATCTTAAGGAATTTTGTAGGTGAGTATGAGGAACATATGAGGTGGTTCCATGCAAAAGGATAAGAAATTAAGGAGGTTGATTGGTTGATTTTGCTTTTGTTCTATTATTTGGTATGGTGAATAGCACTGGTTACAACAGTGATTCCAAGAGAGGAATAAGATGAAAGAGCATATGGAAAGGATGATAATGATGTAACAGAGATATCTAAAACTGAATATAGAACTTCAATCCCTTGCCATGGACATTTGATTTAGAGGAAGGAACATGAGATGAGAAAGAGCTTTATCGTAACTTTTAGAGTCATGTTTTGTGTTACCATCGCTTGTGTCATCATCTTTGGGAGATTACATCCGTCCCAGCAATCAACTGCTTGTGTCACTACCATCCAAGCTAATTTGGGAGTTTTTTTTAAGAAAAAAACATCAAACCAGATGGCCTACAATAGCAGATATTTTTAGGCAATGCATGATGCACCATAACATAGTAGAGTGCATAGTAAAATTCGCTATCTTTTGCAACAAATTTGAATACGTACACCATATTTATCCTTCTATGGTTACAATTTCAATTGGACCCTCTCTTCCAAGCAGAACTGCCGATTTTTTTTTCTTGTTTTATCTACATAGAAGTATGACAAAAAATACAATAATTTGGGATAATGATTAACAAGTCTTAAGATTTTCTTATTTCTTAATGATTCTTAATTTTGTGACCATTGGCTGGGTGTATATTTGGATTTGTTAAATTTTTAAGAAAAAAAAAAATTCATTTTATAAAAAATATTTAAAAAAATTAATTATAAACTATTTTAAATACAAAATAAGTCAATATAAACCACACTATTAAGTCTCATGTCAAATGGGTATATGCATAAAGAACTCTTTATAATGATTTGAATAATTCTCTTTCTTTGAATTAGTTTTTCTGTTTTTGAGTAGAATTAAGTCTAATTATTTTAATATATAATATCAGAGATCTAATCTAATTCGTCTTAATGTTGAGCTTCTTACAAATGTCTAGTCATCCAAACTTTACACTCCAAATGTACTTTAGTTAGCTTTTGGCTTAGCTTTTGGCCTAGAATTAGGCCAATTACTCTAATACAGACTAACACTAGACACTGAAAGCCAATTTATCACAAATCGTATTAGTCACTGTTGATTTTTACTCTGATCGCAGCTTTTGCTTCCGTACAATGATTTTCACTGTGTTAACTTGTAATGCTTTATAGTCACTGACCCAAACAATGGAGCGATCGATCACTTACTCGTTCCAGAGAACAAATGCAACATTGTTGTTGGGTGGACGAGAGAGACAATGAGAGAGTAGAAAGAAGGAATAAGTCTGTGCATGGTAAATGACTAATAATGAGGCAAAGAAGGAAGAAGAAGACAGAAATAGAAATAGCTAAAAGCCCAAGGAGAGCCGAAAAGGCGTAGTCCAATTGGCCTCAATGGGCTAAAACTATGTCACGAAACAAACCTCAACCAAACGTCTGCCCATGTGTGAATATCTAATTTAAGTGATGATTTAATCAAATATATAAAAATAAAAAATACTTATGGGACGACTCAGTAAAAAAAATATTAAAAAATATTAATGACTAAACTAAGTAAAAAAAAATTAAATTAAAGTTTTAGTCTCTATACTTAACATTCATTTTTAATTCAGTCCTTCTAATTTTCTTTTCTTTTCAAATCAATTCTTATATTTATAAAAACAAATTAAAAAAGTCTCTATTATTAATTTTTGTTATAACACCATTATAATTTCGTCAGTTAACTAACAAAATAAATGTTTCTTTATCCGAAAAGATTCTTTTAGATGTTTGTTTTTTATGCAACAAGTACTCATTCATTCTAATAGGTATTTATTCTAATAGATGTTTATTTTTTTATGAGTAAATATTTTTTAGTCCAATAAGTGTTCTTTTATAAGCACTTTTTTACTCTGTAAAATGTTTAGTATAGACAAAATTAATGGTGTTTGAACGAAAGTTAATAGAGAGATTATTTTAAAAATTTTAATAAATGTGAAAATTGATTTGAAAAACAAATAATATAATGATTAAATTAAAAATGAGTATAAATTATAAGAACCAAAATTTAATTTAACTGTAAAAAATGATAAAACTACTAGTATATCAAAGAGTAACTCTATAAACATTACCACACAAGTATGCCATTTTATAGAGTTGCTCAAGGATATGTTTAGATACAAGAGTTTAACGAGAAAAAAAAAATGAAGGGATTAATTAATTATTTTTAGATTTAGAAAATTATAGAATATTTATAAAATAAATAAAGGATTATTAAAAACTTTAAATGATAAATTTATGATTTTATTCTTCTCATTTTAAAAAGATGTTCAAATAAAGAGAATGTTAAAAAAATGAAAAATTCATTCCCTCTTCTTTTCAAATTCTTCATTCTAAGTGCTCGTTTATTTTACAGTTGAGGCCTCACAAACGCCCATTGACATCCACAAAAACCAATTCTAATCCATCATGTTGAACGTGAGGTTGTGACGATCAAAATCGATTTCTTTTGCATAAAGATTTTTTTAGCTTTCATTTTGCAACTGCACAAACGTTGATGATAAATTCTAAAATTACACTTTTGTGTGTGCGAAATTTAAAGAAAATTAACCCATCAATTCTTATAAATTCACTTTTGAAATATCATTCTCAAACACAAATAATTTTTTTTTTCATCTACTCCTTTACAATTAATTTCACTAAAATCTAAGCCAAACGAATCCTAAATATCCATAGGATAAACGTTGAGGTTGATGCACCATATTGCAATTTGAGTTGCATCCTATTTTTTTAATTTCAAAACTAGGCATTATAAATATCAACGAAATAACTATTTTACACAATAATAAATAACCCAAATATTACAATTTAATTCCATCTTTATTAGCAGTAGTCAACATGCAATTCAGTCTAACTTGAAACTAATTAAGTCAGATTTAGATTTAGATTCTTAAAAATGGACATGTTATATTTTGAGTTGAGTTCTGACTATGCATTGATCAAGTTGACTTGATCTAACTCTATGGTACATAATATTTAAGCATTATAATTTTTAAATTAATAATAAATTATAAGATTTATTAACTTAAATGTTAAATTAATACCTTATGCATAATATAATAATATTTTTATGTTGGTATATAAATTATAAGACACTCTTTAATTTTAATTTCATATTTTTAAAATTTTATAACTTAATTTTATATAATGATTAAATTTATATATTTTGTTTAAATATTAATTTGTTGTGATTGGGCCAAATCTAGAACTAAAAATTTGACCCAATCAAAATATCTTGTCAACATCGCTTAAGTTTACAAACACACTTTCAGGCTATTGATCCAAGCCATTGATTATTTTTCTGATTAAAACAATGGCTTGGATCACATGGTGTATGATACACCCTCCTTTGGTGTATATTAGAAGGAAAATGATGGTCGTACCGCTAACAGTAACTACACCTATTTTAACACCCACTTGCCACGTCAGCTTTTATTTTAAAAAAAAAAATCTCCTTCTCATGCATTTTTCCCGTCTTCCCCCTCTCCCTCTCATTTCTCTCCATCTTTCCCTCTCATTTCTCCTCCTTCAAAGTCAAGTTCTGTCGAATGAAGATCAATTATGTCGAATGAAGATCAGTTCTGTCGAATGATGCATAAAGCTGACGAAGAGACTAGAAGATCAGCAGAAATTCTAATTCGACGGATGGATGTTGACATTGGAAAAATCTTCCAAAGTGTTGAGCCGACGAAAGTACTAAATGGTCAGAAATTCTAATTCGACGGATATTGACATTGGAGAAATTTCTCTCGTGTTGAACCGACGAAAGTGCTAAATGGTTAGAAGTTGGTTTTGTCAAGGGAGAATGAGAGAGAAATGAAGAGGCAGGGAGAGGGAAATGAAAAAGCAAGGGAGAGAGAAAAGGAGATATACGGAGACGTCCAAAAATATGGTGTGGAATTGGGTGTGGCACTGTACGCGGTAAGAATATCGGAACTGCTTAGAAATTCACCGAGAGAAGCAACGGGCACATCACCATACAAGTTGGTATATGGTCATGATGCAGTCTTGCCCGTCGAGATTAATCTTCAATCAATTCGTTTTCAAAAACAAGATGAGTTACCAGTTGAGCATTACTGGGACTTGATGTTTGATGATTGAACGAATTAAGCGATGAAAGATTAATTGCTTTGGAACATTTAATTCGACAGAAAGAAAGAATTGCAAAGTTTTATGATAGTCCAATTAAGTATAAATCTTTTAAAATTGATGATTTGGTTTGGAAGGTGATTTTGCCCATGGATAAGAAGTGTCGAGAATATGGGAAATGGTCTCCAAAGTGGGAAGGACCATTTAAAGTGACTAAAGAATTTTCAGGAAATGCTTATGCACTTGTCGAAATTAATTCTGGTTTAAGAATTAAGTCGATTAATGGCAAATATTTAAAGCCATATAGACCGACAATGTGTGAAGTGAAAATTGACAAAAAATGAGAAGTCTTTATTCATGGGTTTGGCAATTACAAGTTACATTGTCAAAGTAAAATGCTAAACAGATGTTACAACTTGATATTGCCAAAGCTATACAAAAAAAAACCGACAATTAGCTAAAAAATGAAAGAAAAGCTACACTTGGAATTTTTGAAGAACCCCCCAGGAATCTTCCAAAGATTGCTTGTCGGAACAGGCGGTTTGATATTCCGCTTCAAGAGAATTTATTTTTGCCAATACAGCTTTGGCTTCGACACCCCATTGTTTTGTATTATTGGCAATACTTTGCTGTCTGGCGGCCCCTTGTTGTAATGCCGTTTGAAGTTTTTGTTTGCGACGACGGACTGCCTCAAGTTTTTTCTCTAAACCTTCAATCTCCTGGTCGAGCTCTGCCTCTTTGGTTTTTCCCTTTACTAGATTTTCCTTCAAAGTGGCATTTTCACTTTTTGCGTCGGTCAACTGCTTCAAAATTCTGGACTTTTCTTGAATCTCTTTTGTATAAGCAGGAATGACTCGACGAATGACTGGCATTTTGGCCGTTAAGCTTTGAAGAAAATCTTTAACAGTCGTAGGAAGAGCTCGACTGGTGATTGGTAATTGCTGAGCAAGAGGCTCAAGTTCAGTTACGATTGCCACCATTCTTTCATGGAGAGGTTGGTCAGAAATCAAGTGCTCGAAAGAATAGGTGAAGGCATTCTTCAATTCATTTAAGAGTCCAGTAATATGGGAATCACTGGAGTCTTGTCCAAGTTGTGTCGAAGAACGAGCCGATTGAGGAGAACTTCGGTGGCCGCCCGACAGCATTGTTATTAATTCGTCTAAATCTGCCTCCATATCTTCAGTATTTTTTGGCACAGCAACAATTAAGTTGGCTGGAGGAGATGAAGGTGGATCAATTGGGGCGAATTCTGCCATCAGATTATCCATGTCGAATTCTTCTGAGAGAATTTGGACAGGATCGGCTTTATCTAAATGAGAAGAACCTTCAATGCCTTGGGGGATTGAAGTTTTTTCTAAGGCTTCGACAGTTTGAGTTTCTGTCGGAAGTGAAGAAACAGTAGACGTTGCAAGGGCCAAAGAAGTGTGAGATTCTGGAAGATTCTGGGTTCCTAGTCTTTGTGGGCTACTAGATATAGCCAAGTTTGCTGAATCCTGGAGATGAACAGAGGAGATTTCAGAATAAATAATACTTTGAAAATAGTTGGGTGTGGTAAGATACATTACCTCGGGAGATTGTCGAATTGGCTCCTCAATTCTTGGTTCGACAACTGGTTCAGGAGGATGATCTGCGGATTGTTCAGCCTCCAGATCCTGAAATGATAGAATTGAGTGTTAAATGAGTGGTAAGAGTCAAGAATTTAATTTAAGGAAAAGAAGTGTGTTGATTGAAGTTTACCTCAGATGAAAGAAAGATGGTTTCTGTTTCTTCGACAGGAGGCTTCGAAGTAGAAATGGAGGTTTGAATCTTCTTTTTCTTTTTCTGTGAAAGTAAAAGGGTGAGACACTGTTGCCTGGTATTAGATAATGTAAAATAATACAAGGCATACCTTTGGAGGATGTTCTGGCGATGGGATTGAACATTCGACAGGAGAAACAGAAGTAGCAGGAGCAGATTCGCTAATCTGAATTCGACATTAATTTAGACTTGAACAAAATTAAAAACCGTCTTAATATATGGTCGAAAGAGTATGTATACCTTGAGAGTTTTTGATTTTGGAAGCTTTGTAGCAGCAGCATCATGCTTCGAAGAGCTCTTTGTCGGCATTGATGCAGCTGATTTGACCTTTGTAGCCTTGGGAACAGGAGGTTTTTGGGTCTTCTTGCTTTTCTTCTTTTTTGAAGTAGTTTCATCTTCTTCATCATCACTTCCTTGAGGCTCCTTGTATTCTAAAGGTCTTTTCAATGGAAGTGCTGCAAGAAGGAAAGTGTACTTGGTAAACGGAGTATAGAATTAGAGATAACAGAATGTAAAGAGAAAAAATACCTTCAGGTATTTCAGTGATGACTCGGGTATTCCTGGCAAATTGTTCGTACGACAAGGCAAACCGACGAGTAAACTTGACTTCTGGAGTTCTTGTAAGAAAGATATTACTCACAGAATATATCCTATCTGAAATAGGGAAGTTACCAGCCCTTGTAGGTTTACCTGGGAATTCGTCGGCCAGTCCAAAACGAGCACAAGGAAAAAGCACTGGCTTTGGAAAAGGGATTTGAAAAGGTTCAAGCCGTGCTAAAGGGTTTTTTATAGAAACTGAGAGAAAATTGGTAGAACATTTTTCCTTGTGTGCTCGTTTTAGCTTGGCCACGACTTCTTCACAATGTCGAACAATTAAGCTAGGAAACCTGAAGTCCCACTTGATTTTGTAATATTTTTCAAAAGCCTTGATATCTTGGATATGTTTACCTTTGGTCTTTGATGAAGGATCTTGACCCTGCACAAGAATCAGAGTTTCAGTAATGCGGCTTCGACAGGTCTCAATGTCGACATGATAAGGACTATAATATTTAGTCCACCAATCGACAAAATCTTTTGAAACTCCTCTGTAGGGGGTGAATGCAGAGATCTCGAAGTGATGCTTGTGCCTTTCATTTTTTGAAGCTACTCGAACAAGATCCGACATGCTTTGTAAGTGGCCATTGATGAGGTGTTCTTTGGCCTTATGAGAGAAAGGTGCTGGAATAGCTTGACAAAATCCCAATTGTCGAGCTACTGAGTTTGGCAGACACAACTCTAAAGATTTGTCTGTCGAACCAGGGAGACCAGCCACCAGAACTTGTCGGCAGAGAAAGTTCGACCAGACAGAAACATTGTCGGCCTGAGTAGAAGGATCGTCGGAAAGAATTGGTCGAGTGAACCATTCAGGACCAAAAGAACGGTCGGCAAAAGGAGCAAAATATATGTCTTCAGTGCTAAAAGAGATGGAATGAAAAATACTGAAAAAGTGCATGAAATTTTCTAAGCTCTGTTTGTGGATTTTCTCATGTTTTACATGGCAAAGTTTAATGCCATATGTAGCAAGAGAGACTGTCGGAGGAGAAGAGTCGACTAAGTAATCTCCCAGTATGGCATTCAACCAAAGTTGGAGTAGCCACATTGGACCACCAGAATTGGTTTTCTTTACCTGAACTCTGATGCTTTGGACAATTTCACCTATACTCAAATAGAGATTGGCAAGGAGAAATTGACCAAGAGCTAGTGGTCGACCTTCATGAAGAAGGTTAGCAAGTTGAAGAAAGGATCTGGATACTTGAACCGACTTAGAACCTATAGCATAGGCTGAAAGCCAGAGTAGAAGAAAAGCTGTGTGTTCTTCGTCGGTCACAGGACCTGATTCAGGGGAATAAAAATTAATGAAGCCAGAAAAGGAAGTTGGGGCTTTTGAATATACATCGATAGTGTTTGAAGGTTGAAGAACAGGCGTAATGATTTCCCCATCTGGTCGAAGACCAGTTATGGCAGATACGTCGAAAAGTGTTGGACCCATCATGCCATAGGGAAATTGGAAGGAGTTGGTGGTTTTGTTCCAGAAAAAGAAAGAGGCACCCAGCATGCAAGAATCCATTTTTATAGGATAACGAGAAAGCTGGATGCAATCAAAAATCCCTATTTCCCTCCATAAACTTTCTTTAGAAGCTTGAACTCTGTCAAGCCATTCAAGATACCCATTAATATGGGTAGGGGGAGTTCTAAACAGCCTTTCAGATTTTCCGAAGTAGCTGATAGGAATGGAAGGAAGGGAAGCCAAGATAGCTTCTTGGGAACTTTTACAGGGGAAGAAGGAATTTATTTCATCAGTAATAGATTCCTTGGGCAGAACTGGGCCCAAGAAAGCAGCCGGAGGATCCAAGGAAAGTGGAGAGTCGTTAATGGGGAGTATTACCTTTGAAAGATGCCAAAGTTCAGACTTTTGTAGAATTGGGTCTTGAACGACCGCATGGTTACCCAAGTTTGCTGTTGGCACGTTTGGAGTTTGAGAGCTGGAAGCCATTGGAGAAGGCAAGAGTTTGCAGAGAAAACGGGTGAAGGAAAAGTTGAAGGTGATGAACAGTAAAGAGAGGTGAGAGGTTGAAGATGGTAAACAGTGATAAAGGGGTGAAAAGTCGCGTGAATTTGAAAAGTTGTTTTTCCGCGAGAAAATAGGGGTAATTATGAGCCCTATTTATTGGGAACGGCTATTAATTGTTTGTAATGACAAGATTGATTGTGGCTGTTCAGGTACTTGTGGAAGGTTCTGATTGGATTTAAATATATATATATATATATATATATATATTGAAAGGATTTTTGATAAAAATTTATCTTTCTCTTGTCGGTGTCGAAAGAAATTTTTGGGGGGCATCTGTTGGAGGTGAAAATAAAGATTTGGCAATTCGTCGGTTGGATGATGGTTTTGAAGAAATTTTTTAAGTATTGAACCGACAGAAATGCTAAAATGGTGAAATCGACAGAAGTATTGAATAAGAGGAAGATTCTAATGTGACTATAAGGTATTGATGTCGGACAGAATGCAAAATATTACTATAACGTGAATCATGAATCATCCCCACGACTTGGTAAAATACTATAAAAAATTAAATCCTAATTGAGTCATGACTTAAAGCCAAGACCTTTATATAAAAAAATATTAAAAAAATTGTGTACCTTGAAGTCGTAGGTCATTTTTTCAACTTGCAACGAATGACTGTAAATTTTACATCATCTAGGAAAATATTTTTCAACTTACACCAATATAGTACAATATTCATTCCCAATTACACCTCTTGAGTAGAAAAAGTCTGCAGACATGTTAGCTAAGATGGGTTCTGCCACGGCTAGTAGCATTTGCTTCCCCCATTGCTATCCTTGGCTTTCTATTTGATGATGCTAGGGAGTCCTCTTGCCCCGTTCATTAGTCTTGTTTCTCTTTGCTTCCTTGTACCAAAAAATATATGTTAAAATATTCCTTAAGTTTAGTTTTGTATTTTTAAAATTGTGTAATTTATTTATGTATAATATTTGACTTTGTATATTTTATCTAAATTTTGGGTGGGTCTAAATCCAAATCAATCATTAGTCAGATCATAAATAGATTAGAATTGTGTTTAAAAGATTGATCTGATCAAAATATTAAGTTGAAATCGAACCAAGTTATACTTAACTCAACCCGACCAATTAGCACTCTTGCTAATTACTAGAATTTAAAACAAGTAAAATATTGTCAAATGATATCTACTTTAATTTGATAACTAATTAAAGACCTGAACTTTGTTTTGATTACTAATAAAGTACTTCAATTTTAATAAAAATTATTTTAATAATATTTATCAATTAAATAAATAAGATATATATGTCATATTTTGTTCATATTACAAATTATTTTTTATTTATTAAATTAGATATTTTTATGTTTTCAATCTTTTTATTAATAAAAATATATTTTAATAAACTTGATATCCTTAATTAGTAACAATAAATGTTTAATCCCATTTATCACAAAAGTTTTAGTTCCTCAAATACTACTCCACTCATTTTAAAACAAATCCTTTGCCATTTTGATGTGTGAATACTTTCTTGATTGTTACGCTTTACCGTTGTAATAATATTATTACTTCTATCGGTTCCTTACAAATGAACCAAAGTCTAATTACAAGTTAGAATATCAAAAACCGAGAAAGTATTTGTGACTGCTTTAAATTTCATCTTTAGACAAAAAAAAATTTCTTTATTTTTAGTTAACTTACTTAAAGTTTCGATAATCAATAAATAGTATTTTTGTTTAAAATGCTACATTTTTTTTATTGGTACATATGCCACAATTTCATATGTAAAGCTTAATTACAAATGTACGTATTGCCGACAGTGAAACTTCAACTTGGATGACTTAAGTCAAATACAGCATGGATGAACTGAGACGCGTAAAATATGGTGTTAGACTGCTACAACTTCAGCATCATCTATTAGAGTGCACACCGAAAAAGTGGCTTATAAGGCTATATGAATCTAGCTGAACCATCCATTTACCGAATAATAATAATTTGAATGTGTCAGTAAGTAGCCCTTAAAACATCAGTTCATCACTACTGTTGGATGACGACTAGGTGTTACTAATTAGACTTTACCATAAACTATCTCTCCCAATGGTGAAGTCACATGAATGTCTTTATTATATTTCTAACATATTTTCTCATGCAATAACTTTTTAACTTGAAATGTAAATAATGCACATAACCATCTTTATTATGTACAAAAAAATTAATCTTTATTTTAAAAAATGAGAACGGCAAGAATTGAATTCTAGATAATTTTATTATATCTTTAACAAATTTTCTAAAAGTATTTATTCGTGCATGCTATTAGGCCAAGATCCACCTATTAATGTTGGATGTTAAGTGTCCCTTCGATGGTCCCTTTTTGGCCTAATCAATTAAACCAATCAGTTTATACATGCATATATTGATGTGTTGGTGATAAAGATATGGGTACTAGTATTTGAGCTATCGAAATCATCAAGAATAGCACCCAAATGAAAGATTTATACAAGAAAACAAGAAGATTGGTACGAGTCTACTATGAATCGTGTTAGACAATGTCTTTAAAAGTTTATCTCCGCCCTACCCAAAGCAATGTTCGGTGTAATGACCTCGACGAGCAATCCTCCAGGATTAGACGTGGGCCTTTTCAGGAACTCATCCACACGATGATCCTAGTACATTGAGCAGCAACACTTTCCGTACCAACAATGGAGTTGCAACAGAGTTATAGTGAAAACTTATGTTGCACAGTAAGTAGATCCGAACTAGAGAGTAGAGAAGATGGCAATGAGTGGGCAGGAGAGGATGAATAGCAAAAGTGTGTTTCGGTTTAGTGGGTGAAGCAATATATAGAAGCCCTTAGCTTAGAAAGTAAACTAAGGTAGCTTACAAAGTAAGCTTCCAATAATCAAGCTTCCTCAAGAAGCTTCCAACGAACAAGCTTCCTCAATAAGCCACCAAAGAACAAGCTTCCAATAGAAGCTTCAAAGATATTTTGGTCATGGGCTAGTAAAAGAGAGACCTAAGGTAAAACTGGATCAAGCCCACAGGTGCACGAACAAGACGCGACGAGGCGGGGTGGGGTGGGGTGTGCGTGTGTGTATATTAAACTAAGCCCAAGTCCACACATCTACTAGTAGGAATGGCAAGAATTTAATTCTAGATAATTTTGTCATATCTCTAACAAACTTTCTAGAAGTATTTAACTGTGCATGCTATTAGGCTAAGGTCCACCTATTAATGTTGGATGTTAAGTGTCCCTTCAATTGTCCTTTTTTGGCCTAATCAATTAAACCAATCAGTTTATCCATGCATATACTGATGTGTTGGAGATAAAGATATGGGTACTAGTATTTGAACTATCGAAATCACCAAGAATAACACCAAATGAAAGATTTATACAAGAATACAAGAAAATTGGTATGAATTTACTACAAATCGTGCTAGGTACTGTCCTTAAGGGTATATCTGCTCTACCTAAAGCAATGCTCAGTAGAATGGCCTCGATGAGCTATCTTCCAGAATTAGACGTGGGTCTCCTCAGGAATTCGTCCACATGATGATCCTGGTACACTGAGTAGTAATACTTATCGTACCAACAATGGAATTGCAATAGAGTTATGGCGAAAAATTTTATTGCACAGTAAGTAGAGCTGAACTAAAGAGTAGAGAAGATGGCAATGAGTCGGGTAGGAGAGGATGAATATCAAAAGTGTGTTTCGGTTTAGTGGGTGAAGCAATATATAGAGGTCCTTAGCTTAGAAAGTAAGCTAAGGTAGCTTAAAAGTAAGCTTCCAATAGTCAAGCTTCCTCAAGAAGCTTCCAACGAACAAGCTTCCTCAAGAAGTATAGGTGGCAAAATGGGTCAATCCACCGCTCCCTCAACTCGCCAAAATACGGGGTAGGTGGGTTGGCCTGTTTTAGGAAATGAGTTGGAAGAATCAACCCACCCCATTTTAGGATATGTGTTGGCGAATTGGTAGGTTAGCTTGCCTAAAGGAGAAAATGAGAGAAAGTGGATGAGTTGACGGGTCAAACAGCCTAAAAAATGTATAATAAAAATAATAAAAAATCAAATTTTTTTAAAAAATAGAAAAACTACAATTTGTAGAGACTAAAAAATAAAATAAAATTAGTATCATACCCATAAAAATACTACAAACACAAATAAACTCTTGTAGCACTTAAAAGGAAAAAAAAAAGTCAACCTGACGGCCAACCCAAACCCTACTTGCTTAACACGTGGGTTAAGCGGAGTGAATTATATGGGTTAGAAAATAAAAATGAGTCAATTTTTGAACTTAATCCACAAAAAAATGACAGATTGACGGGTTAGTCCAAAAAGTTGAACTCGTTTTTCCAGTTCTATCAAAAAGCCACCAAAGAACAAGCTTCCAATAGAAGTTACAAATATATTTTGGTCACCAAGTAGGCTGACAAATTAAAGAGAGAGTTACAAAGATATTTTGGTCACCAAGTGAGATGGCAAAATAGAGGCCTAAGGTAAAACCAAATCAAGTCCACATGCACAAGAACGAGACGCAACAAGGTAGGACGGGACGCACGCATGTGTATATTAAGCAAAGTTTAAATTTACACATCTACCTCAATATCATAAGGCATTTAATTATGGATATAATCCATATATAAATACTCTTCAAGAATATTTTTTATTCAATGTAAGACTTCGGTCTTAGAAGAAACATAAGGGTTCCATAAATTTGAAACACTCTCAAGACTTAAGTCTGAGATGATGATCTATCTTTATCCTTGATTTAAAATGTTTGTGTCCAAGCTGATGTAGCCTCAAAGGCCAGAGGGGTCACACGATAACCACCATGGGTACCAACATCTTCCGCGGTATTGGCCTAATTGGGGTTCATGCAGCTTTCAGTTTTGTGTACGCATTGGGAGCTAATGAGCTATGCATGTGTTGAGACATGAGTAACTAGCTGTTCTGGAATGTGTGAATAGAATGTGGGGTACGGTTCGAGGAGAGGAGAATTTTTTTTTTTAATGAAAAAAAGAAAAAGATTAGGTAGTGTCCTCGCTTTTTAGGTGTGGGATCAATCTTTCGCAAGTATGGGGCTTAACTCTAATCACAGGATACTTCTAGTGAGTTTCAAACCAACACGGTACTTACATGAAGACAACGAGTGTTCATAGGTTATGTTAAATTGGGTTTAATTTAATTGGTCCGATGTTGACAAGATATTTTGATTGGGTCAAATTTTTAATTCTAGATTTGGCCCAATCACAACAAATTAATATTTAAACAAAATATATAAATTTAATCATTATATAAAATTAAGTTATAAAATTTTAAAAATATAAAATTAAAATTAAAGAGTGTCTTATAATTTATATACCAAGATAAAAATATTATTATATTATAGCATAAGGTATTAATTTAACATTTAAGTTAATAAATCTTATAATTTATTATTAATTTAAAAATTATAATGCTTAAATATTATGTAACATAGAGTTAGATCAAGTCAACTTGATCAATGCATAGTCAGAACTCAACTCAAAATATAACATGTCCATTTTTAAGAATCTAAATCTAAATCTGACTTAATTAGTTTCAAGTTAGACTGAATTGCATGTTGACTACTGCTAATAAAGATGGAATTAAATTGTAATATTTGGGTTATTTATTATTGTGTAAAATAGTTATTTCGTTGATATTTATAATGCCTAGTTTTGAAATTAAAAAAATAGGATGCAACTCAAATTGCAATATGGTGCATCAACCTCAACGTTTATCCTATGGATATTTAGGATTCGTTTGGCTTAGATTTTAGTGAAATTAATTGTAAAGGAGTAGATGAAAAAAAAAATTATTTGTGTTTGAGAATGATATTTCAAAAGTGAATTTATAAGAATTGATGGGTTAATTTTCTTTAAATTTCGCACACACAAAAGTGTAATTTTAGAATTTACCATCAACGTTTGTACAGTTGCAAAATGAAAGCTAAAAAAATCTTGATGCAAAAGGAATCGATTTTGATCGCCACAACCTCACGTTCAACATGATGGATTAGAATTGGTTTTTGTGAATGCCAATGGGCGTTTGTGAGGCCTCAACTGTAAAATAAACGAGCACTTAGAATAAAGAATTTGAAAAGAAGAGGGAATGAATTTTTCATTTTTTTAACATTCTCTTTATTTGAACATCTTTTTAAAATGAGAAGAATAAAATCATAAATTTATCATTTAAAGTTTTTAATAATCCTTTATTTATTTTGTAAATATTCTATAATTTTCTAAATCTAAAAATAAATAATTAATCCCTTCATTTTTTTTTCTCGTTAAACTCTTGTATCTAAACATATCCTTAAGAAACTCTATAAAATGGCATACTTGTGTGGTAATGTTTATAGAGTTACTCTTTGATATACTAGTAGTTTTATCATTTTTTTACAGTTAAATTAAATTTTGGTTCTTATAATTTATACTCATTTTTAATTTAATCATTATATTATTTGTTTTTCAAATCAATTTTCACACTTATTAAAATTTTTAAAATAATCTCTCTATTAACTTTCGTTCAAACACCATTAATTTTGTCTATACTAAACATTTTACAGAGTAAAAAAGTGCTTATAAAAGAACACTTATTGGACTAAAAAATATCTACTCATAAAAAAATAAACATCTATTAGAATAAATACCTATTAGAATGAATGAGTACTTATTGCATAAAAAACAAACATCTAAAAGAATCTTTTCGGATAAAGAAACATTTATTTTGTTAGTTAACGGACGAAATTATAATGGTGTTATAACAAAAATTAATAATAGAGACTTTTTTAATTTTTTTTTTAAATATAAGAATTGATTTGAAAAGAAAAGAAAATTAGAAGGACTGAATTAAAAATGAATGTTAAGTATAGAGACTAAAACTTTAATTTAATTTTTTTTTACTTAGTTTAGTCATTAATATTTTTTAATATTTTTTTTTACTGAGTCGTCCCATAAGTATTTTTTATTTTTATATATTTGATTAAATCATCACTTAAATTAGATATTCACACATGGGCAGACGTTTGGTTGAGGTTTGTTTCGTGACATAGTTTTAGCCCATTGAGGCCAATTGGACTACGCCTTTTCGGCTCTCCTTGGGCTTTTAGCTATTTCTATTTATTTGTCTTCTTCTTCCTTCTTTGCCTCATTATTAGTCATTTACCATGCACAGACTTATTCCTTCTTTCTACTCTCTCATTCTCGTCCACCCAACAACAATGTTGCATTTGTTCTCTGGAACGAGTAAGTGATCGATCGCTCCATTGTTTGGGTCAGTGACTATAAAGCATTACAAGTTAACACAGTGAAAATCATTGTACGGAAGCAAAAGCTGCGATCAGAGTAAAAATCAACAGTGACTAATACGATTTGTGATAAATTGGCTTTCAGTGTCTAGTGTTAGTCTGTATTAGAGTAATTGGCCTAATTCTAGGCCAAAAGCTAAGCCAAAAGCTAACTAAAGTACATTTGGAGTGTAAAGTTTGGATGACTAGACATTTGTAAGAAGCTCAACATTAAGACGAATTAGATTAGATCTCTGATATTATATATTAAAATAATTAGACTTAATTCTACTCAAAAACAGAAAAACTAATTCAAAGAAAGAGAATTATTCAAATCATTATAAAGAGTTCTTTATGCATATACCCATTTGACATGAGACTTAATAGTGTGGTTTATATTGACTTATTTTGTATTTAAAATAGTTTATAATTAATTTTTTTAAATATTTTTTATAAAATGAATTTTTTTCTTAAAAATTTAACAAATCCAAATATACACTCAGCCAATGGTCACAAAATTAAGAATCATTAAGAAATAAGAAAATCTTAAGACTTGTTAATCATTATCCCAAATTATTGTATTTTTTGTCATACTTCTATGTAGATAAAACAAGAAAAAAAAATCGGCAGTTCTGCTTGGAAGAGAAGGTCCAATTGAAATTGTAACCATAGAAGGATAAATATGGTGTACGTATTCAAATTTGTTGCAAAAGATAGCAAATTTTACTATGCACTCTACTATGTTATGGTGCATCATGCATTGCCTAAAAATATCTGCTATTGTAGGCCATCTGGTTTGATGTTTTTTTCTTAAAAAAAACTCCCAAATTAGCTTGGATGGTAGTGACACAAGCAGTTGATTGCTGGGACGGATGTAATCTCCCAAAGATGATGACACAAGCGATGGTAACACAAAACATGACTCTAAAAGTTACGATAAAGCTCTTTCTCATCTCATGTTCCTTCCTCTAAATCAAATGTCCATGGCAAGGGATTGAAGTTCTATATTCAGTTTTAGATATCTTTGTTACATGATTATCATCCTTTCCATATGCTCTTTCATCTTATTCCTCTCTTGGAATCACTGTTGTAACCAGTGCTATTCACCATACCAAATAATAGAACAAAAGCAAAATCAACCAATCAACCTCCTTAATTTCTTATCCTTTTGCATGGAACCACCTCATATTTTCCTCATACTCACCTACAAAATTCCTTAAGATTGCACTTTTTGTCAAGAAATGGCCACAAAGATCTCTCGCAAGGGAGCTTGAACGCCATGCTCTTACACTCCATTTTGCCCTTGCCTAATGAAGTCATGATCTTCACACATTCA
This sequence comes from Ormosia semicastrata, assembly GCA_029884595.1. Lineage (NCBI taxonomy): Eukaryota > Viridiplantae > Streptophyta > Magnoliopsida > Fabales > Fabaceae > Ormosia > Ormosia semicastrata. Next base: position 53,825 of record JAQQTO010000004.1, on the reverse strand, counting down.
CCATTGCCACTGCCTGTCGTGGCAGAGAGCAGGCTGATGAAGAGGCTAAAAGATTGTTGGAAGAGAGAGAAGAGTTTGAATTCAACAGGTTTCTGTAAACAATCTCAATCCTTAATTTTTTTTAATAACAAGTTAGGGGTTTAAAAAAGTTGGTGCATCATGAACCCTAATTTTAGTTGCATGATAGATTTAGCCAGCGAAAAGATATTCCAAGTTAATTTACATCCTCAATTGTGAGTAGTCTTCTCCTCACCATCAATTAGCCATCATTCTCGTTCAGCATACCAGAAAGGGAATATTCTCATAATGTACCTAGTCTAAAGATTAAGTGTGTGTTTGAGATAACTGTGAAAACTTAATTATTTCAATAATTGGTTATTGTATAAAAGATTTTTGTTATAATCAATTATAATAGAATCAATTTTATGTTTGTGTGGAAATAGGTTTGCCCCAATGATTTAATATGTTAAGTTTTGATGATGACAAATACAAGACAAAAAGAATGATGCTTATGCTTTATAGTTGTACTTAATAAATGACAAATGTATCACAAAAGAATGTTGACCATGTTACATAAATGTGTTTAATGAGATATATGTAACATTCATCATATAATATATCTAATAATATTTTATATGAGTTATAAATGAATTAATATTGGATATGTCTATGAAAGTCTTGTATGCATGTTAGACTAACTAGAGTTATACATTTATGAATCATGCATATGAAGATATTGAGTTATGAATTTGGACTAACTATGTTTGGTTAAGTGAGCAATACTTTGTAGGATAGTCCAAGTACCAAGAGTAAGCATTGCAACAAGAAAGCAAAAGATCACAACTATGCTCAACTCAAGGAGAATGAAAATGAAAAGATGTTCTAAGCTTTTGCAAGTTTTGAAGAGAAGATTTTCTTTGTAAGTTTGGATTACATCAAGAATTGATGGAAGTGCAAAGATCAAGTCCCAAGACTCTTCAAGCTTAGCTTATAGGACTTAGATCTTGTATAAAGGTATAAAGGAATCACATTAAGCTCAAATAAGTTTTAAACATATTTATAAGTGTTTCTAAAATGTTTAAATACCCAACAAACTATTTTGGAAAGCTAGTTATGGTAATAGTTTAAAACTATGAAAAATAGTCAAGTTTGTGTTTTACAAAACTGACATTTAGTTACTCTTTTGATCATAACTTTCAAAATACTTTGAGTTTTACTTTGAAACTTATCTCATTTGAAAATAGACTCAAAGATCTTTCCAATGACTGTCATTTGCTTTAAATGGATAAGAAATGAAAAAGTTATGACCAATTAAAGTTTGAGTTTTGAAAATATGACCTTTGGTTACTATTTTGATTATATCTTTCAAAATACTTTGAGTTTTGTTCTGAAACTTCTTTCATATGAAAATAGACTCAAAGATCTTTCCAATGAGTGGTCATTTGCTTTAATTGGATAAGAAATGAAGAAGTTATGACCTTTTAAAGTCGGTTTTGAAAACCGAAATAGTGTAATCGATTGCACAAGTCATGTAATCGATTACAACGTTGACAGAAGATGTAATCGATTACACAGTAGTATGTAATCGATTACAAAGTGTCTAAAGCTTATAATCGATTACATGAAGCTTGTAATCGATTACAAAGTGCTGAAAGCTTGTAATCGATTACATGAAGCTTGTAATCGATTACAAAAGTACCCAGAACGTTTCTAACGCTATAAACGGCTAGTTTTCATAGAAAATCATTTCTAAACCCCTCCAACGGCTCTAAAACTCATTGGGCTATAAATAAAAGTGTTGGGCATCAAAAACAAGTTGGATAACATTCTGAAAATTACCCTTGAACATTGAAAACGAAATTCATCATCTTTTTCTCCAAATCTTTGTTTTGAGCTAAGTGTGTAAATCCTTGATACCCATAGAGCTTCAACTTGTATTATCCACTCTTGAGAGAGTTTTCTATCATATATACTTTGTTCTTCAAGTTGTATATCTACTCTTCAAGAGAGTTTCTATTCTTTCTATTCACCTTGAAATCATTGTAAGAGGGTGAGGTATCCCTCAACAGAGAAAAGGGTGAGGTATCCCTTATAGTGAGACTCAAACACAAAGGGTGAGGTATCCCAAAGGTGTTGTGAGTGCTCTTCATTGTAAAGGTTATCAAGCACCTGTGAAGCTTGAAGAATTGGAGGCTCTAGCACAAGGGTGAGGTGTCCCAAGGTGTGAGGAGTGCTCTTGTATGTACAAAGGTTTTTCTAGCACCCGTAAAGTCTAGGAGATAGTGAAGAAAATCTCAAGTTAAGCTTGAGGACTGGATGTAGGCCACAAGTGGTTGGTGGCTGAACCAGGATAAATTCTTGAGTTTGATTCTCTCTTCCCTACACTCTTTAAATTCAGTATTTGGTAGAATATATTTATCTATTGCATATCTTGATGTTTTGATTGTTACAACTTGATATCTAGCTTATTCACTTAGTTCATCATATATCCCAAGTTGTATTTGAGTAATCCTCAATAGTTGTACATTTATTAGACTTATTCCGCTGCATTTATTAATTGAGTTATTCAAAATGCATAATTTGTCAAAGTTGCATTAAAACTAGGCATCACCCAATTCACCCCCCTCTTGGGTAATGGTTACCATGGCTAACAAGTGGTATCGAGCTTCGTGCTCTGGTAAAAGCTTAACCGCTTGGAGTTAAAGATCCTTGTTTGTTTGGCAACCATTAAAAGCTTTTCAAAATGAATGGTTTTGAAATTAGTAAACCACCATTCTTTGATGGTGCGAATTTCGTTTATTGGAAAGCTAGAATAGAAATTTATATGCAATCTATTGATATTGATTTGTGGGATATTGTGCTTGATGGATTTACTTGCAAATCAAAATAACATTGGAATGACTATGATAAGAAATACTTTTCATTGAACATTAGAGCAATGCAAATATTGAGAAATGGTTTAAATGATGATGCTTATGCTAAAATTAAGAATTGCTCTAGTGCTAAAAATATATGGGATGCTCTTGATTCTATCTATCTTGCTAATAATAATTTTGTGCATAAAGTTGTATATAGAGAGCAAGAAGAGGAAAAGTCATTAAAGGAATCTTGTTGTGCAAAATATTCTCAAAATGATGCTCAATTTGAAGAGGTGGCAAAGCAAGATAATAATGAGGAAGATGATGATTTCCTTAAAGAGCCAAGTATGCTAGGAATGGAGACTACTTCATATGTGGCTAAAAGGGACTTTGAGGTAAATAATGCTAAATTAGATTATAGTCCTTCCTATGATGAACTACAATGTGCATATGATGAATTATATGATGGTTTGTTGAATTTAGAAAATAAAAATTTATCTTGTTTGGAAAACATTTCCTCCATTGAAAATGAAATTGAGATTTTGAAAAATGAATATGATTTTCTTGATGAGGAAATGCCTTTGAAATGTGAAACCTCAACTTGTGAAAAATGCATTGATTTAAAAAATCAAATTGAGGACTTATCTTTTGAATTTGTCAAAGCTAATGATTCTATTTGCTTACAATCCATGTGTGTTAATAAGAATGCAATTGATGTTATTTCACATAGAAATTCAAGTAAGGCTTGTGGCAAAAATGACATAGAATATAAAAACAACAAAAGGCTTATGTTTTCCAAAAATGATCTTCAAAGGACCAAGTCATCATTAAATTCAATTGTTTGTAATTTTTGCCATCTAGGACATATTTCTCATTTATGCAATTATAGAAGAAATTCTTATATGAGAAATAATATGAAATGGGTTCCTAAAGATCTTAAATGCTCTAGTACTAATATTCAAGGACCCAAGATGAAGTGGGTACCAAAAAGTCCTCCTAGTATTTCAATTATGCAGAAAACTTCTCAAAAGGATGGACAAATTGGTCAAGTAAAGAAGGAATCATCAAGGGGAATGCTTCCAAAGCCCAATGGTAGAAGTTTTGATCAAAGAAGGAAGATGACTCCAACCAAAGCTTCTCAAGTACAAAATGTGGAACTTGCAAAGTTCAAAACATCAAAAGAGAAGCAATGAGTAAAGAAAAGAGTTTCCTTGATCAATAAGGCCAAGGTATCAAGAGTTTTTACCTCTCATGAACATTCACTTGTAAAATCAATGAATTTGAGGTATATTCCTTATAGGCCTTAGGTAAAGGGTAGAATCATGTGTACTTGATAAAATTTGAATATTATATATAGCACATGATTATATTCTTGTTACACCATTTACTCACTACCTTGCATATTTCTTGATAATAGGGTATTCTATGACTATGGATGTTTTCTATACTTTAAATTTTCTATACATCTCTACATGTGATAATATGCTAGATAAGTTCACTTCTTGTTTGAAATAGCACATTTGATAAAAATATCTTAGAACTTAGCATATTGGATAAAACATAACTATTGCTAAAAATCATAACTTATCTATAAAGTTACAATTTTCTGCATAATTTGTAGTTTTTGTATAAACATGAGTTTTGGATCAAGAACTGCCGGTTTTAAGCTTATATGATGTTTGGAATTGTTTTGGAAAGTTTTGGAATTAATTTGAAAGCTTTGAGTTCGGACCACTTACCTTTGAAGTGCAAAAACGAATTTAATCAAGCTTGTAATTGATTACAAGACCTCTGTCGATTACAAGAGGCTCGCAAGCGTTCCAAGCAAAGTCGAAGCGTGTGTCGATTACACATACTATGTAATCGATTACAAACGTCTCGAGAACTCGTGTAATCGATTACACCAAACATGTAATCGATTACATGGATTCCAGAGGGCTGGTAATCGATTACACACCCATGGTAATCGATTACACAAGCTTTAAAAATGGTTTTAAGTGCTGGAATGACCATTTTCACTTAAAATTGTCTGTATATCATGAATGTATGCATATTATTGGCTATGAGCTTAATGGTAATTGATTGTTTACATTTGCTATGCTCAAATTACATACTATGAAAAATTTGATATCTATAAAAGCATAATGGATTAATGATCAATGACTAACCCCTACGGATCCAAAATTGGTGGATACCAAAGAAATTGCTTTAAATTATGTTGTAGGGTGACCATTAGCTCAAGCATGCAAATGAAGTGAAAAACAACCATGCTACTTGAGGTTGGGAAAACTTAAAATGGTCTAAGTTCTCCAAAAGTGATGAAAAATATAAAAAGAAAGACATGGAGAACCACAACATTCTCAAGGGGCCTTGAGGCATAGAAGTTGGAGTCACCTACAAAAAAAAAATACACTTTTGGTGATATCAATCTTTTATCCTTACTTATGCTTTAATTTGAATATCATGTGATATTTGGATAAGTAGATATTTGTTTTTATGCCTTATCATGCCTTAAGTTGTGCTTTTCTAGCACTATGTTTTAAAAATATTTTTATATATGCTAACATGTTAGATATGCACATATTTTGCTTGGAATGACTTGTTATGACAATATCTTTGTTCTTGAGCTTGTGACCAATTCTCTTCGCTCAAATATGTAAATTCACTTGCTCATTAGTAGTTCTAATCCTTTCTCTTTGATGCTTAATTGTCTTATATATTTATTTGGAGATTGGAAAGTAAAATATCATATGTCTTTTGTTTGAAATTACTTGATATGTTCATATCTTGAAAACAAGAAGTAAATGATTCATTTTGTGTCTTGAACTTGTATTTGAACTTCAATGGTTTTTACAATGAAGTATATCTTGAAATGAATCATAAATATTCAAAAGTTATAGTTCCATGGTTTTTCAATTCTTTCACTACAATAAGAGATTTCTTGTTATTGATTGGCATGTGTACATACTAAAATTCCTTACTTGATATTACATGCCTTACATGATCATTGTTTGCCCCAAAATGCTTATATAAGTTTTGATGTTGATCATGTGTTTCTTGATAAACTTGAATCTTGCCTTGAAAATGCCTAAACTATGCTTGTAAATAAGTTTAAATGATATTTGATGCTAACCCATGTTTTAGAGAACTTTTGAAATATAGTCATCAAATATTGAAATGTCAAGCATATGTGGATAAATGAGAAATGTTGAAGGAAGAGGAACATGAAGAGACTTTCTTCAAGTGCAATGGAATGAAATACTCAATGGAAGAAAGTACAATCTCAAAGGACCTATAAACGAAGATCATTCTAAAGAAGCATCACTCTCTCAATAAGTATCTCTATCCCTAAGCTATTGTGGTATTCTATATGGTATAAATTGTATGATACTTGTTGATAAATTGATCTTAAATGATTAGATGCTTTCTTTACATGAGAAGTATGCTTAACATTGACAAAGTGCTTAATTGGATATTAACTTGCTAATTTTGTCATTGCATATAGGGTGGATGATATTAGTTCTATATATGTTTTAATCTCTATAGCATATTTCATCAAGGTCAATGTTTGATATATATATGATTCTCTTGATCTATGATTCTTAGTGGTATAAACTTATGAGAATCATGCTCTTATTTTGAAAAGAATTTCTAGTTTGATTAATATTCCTTTTTAAAAAAAAAAAACTTTTCAAGTTTCATATTCTTGAGAATCTTTTGAACTTGTCTTAAGATTTAAAAAGTATTATCATCTCCTAATTGTCTTGAAAATTTAGAAATCATTCAATTTGTGCTATAAATGTAGTACTCTCTTTATTGCTTTGAAATGTTTATTAAAATTTTAAGAGAGTATTTAAGAAAGTTTTCTAAATAAATCTTTTGAAATGTTCTATAGAGATCATGTTCAAAAAGGGGATTGTATGCTTGAGTTTGTAGAAACCACTAAGCAACTAGCTGACATTTTCACTAAACCCCTAGCAAAAGAAGCATTTTTCTACATAAGAAATGAACTGGGTATATTGGATCATTCATGCATAAATTAACTTCTGCTGCATAATCTTGTATTTTTATAATCACGCCAAATTGCTGCATAATCTCTGAATTCTTTCATTATATTTGAATCCAACACTAACTTGAGCGTCGGAGATTTCCCAAGTTGTTTTGCAGTGCTCCTCGTGACCAAGACTCCCAAGCAATTAATATCCTCAACAAAAATGGTGAAACTCTTGGTAAAAATGGTAATTTCAATCAATTATATGAATTGAATCATAACATGATTTGATTATATGTTTAAATGATGATTTGAATTGATTTAAGTTGCTTTAAAACTGATTTGGATGGATTAAAATTGATTATATGCTGTTTTGGAACACAAAAAATCTGAGTTAAAGAGTCTTTGTGTCGATTACAATGCCTTTGTAATCGATTACACAGGTTCTGTCACACATGTAATCGATTACACACCTTTTGTAATCGATTACAACCAACTCAAACTCGGTAATTGATTACGTCAACTATGTAATCGATTACAAGGTTCCAGAAAGCATGTAATCGATTACACAAAAAATGTAATCGATTACATATCCACCGATCTATGTAATCGATTACACACTCAATGTAATCGATTACCACGCTTTTTTTTAAAGGTTTCTGACGTGCGTAGAGCTCATTTCTTTTTGGCATGCATATATTATGTTTTATATCTTGATAATATGCATATTTTGAGGGGGAGCCTAACACTTAAATTGTTGCTTATATCCTTACTTGACATGAAGTGTTTTATTGTTAATACTATCAACATGTCAACAAAGATCATCGTTCATTCTCTTTTCCTATATCAATGAAAGAAGGTAAACATTCTTAAACTTCATATCTTTTGATTTTTCTATTGAGAAATGCTTGATATGTGACAAGTTGTATGATATTTTATTTGAAAACCTTAATTCCATGATCTTACATGAATATTTTGTATCTCCTATCAAGTGATATCAAGTGGTACTTATTTATGATGTGGTATGCAAGATATTATATGTTAGACATAATTTCTTAAGCTTATTGCTATCATATGCTAAATGTTGAAATACCAAAATATGACAAATATTGCATGAATAATCTTTTATATCTTGAAAGCATACTTATTTCATCTCTCCTTTCTTGAATTAGGTATATAATTAAATAAGGAGAGATAGTGATGAGTTGAATAACTTGAAGAAGTTTATGGTTTTGATGATCCTACTCTTTTTGACAACATGGTTCTTATCTTTAGGGGAGAGAAAAATATTATCTTTCCTTCCTAAGCCTTTTTGTTGATGTCAAATAGGGGAGAGAAAATTGGAAAGAAAAATATGTGCTTGTGCTTAATTGTTTGATATGCTTACATGAATATCTATCCTTATATATTGCTAAACATATTTTTTCTTTTCTTGGTGATTTGTCATCATCAAAAAGGGGGAGATTGTGGAAATAGGTTTGCCCCAATGATTTAATATGTTAAGTTTTGATGATGACAAATACAAGACAAAAAGAATAATGCTTATGCTTTATAGTTGTACTTAATAAATGACAAATGTATCACAAAAGAATGTTGACCATGTTACATAAATGTGTTTAATGAGATATATGTAACATTCATCATATAATATATCTAATAATATTTTATATGAGTTATAAATGAATTAATATTGGATATGTCTATGAAAGTCTTGTATGCATGTTAGACTAACTAGAGTTATACATTTATGAATCATGCATATGAAGATATTGAGTTATGAATTTGGACTAACTATGTTTGTTTAAGTGAGCAATACTTTGTAGGATAGTCCAAGTACCAAGAGTAAGCATTGCAACAAGAAAGTAAAAGATCACAACTATGCTCAACTCAAGGAGAATGAAAATGAAAAGATGTTCTAAGCTTTTGCAAGTTTTGAAGAGAAGATTTTCTTTGTAAATTTGGATTACATCAAGAATTGATGGAAGTGCAAAGATCAAGTCCCAAGACTCTTCAAGCTTAGCTTATAGGACTTAGATCTTGTGTAAAGGTATAAAGGAATCACATTAAACTCAAATAAGTTTTAAACATATTTATAAGTGTTTCTAAAATGTTTAAATACCCAACAAACTATTTTGGAAAGCTAGTTATGGTAATAGTTCAAAACTATGAAAAATAGTCAAGTTTGTGTTTTACAAAACTGACCTTTAGTTACTCTTTTGATCATAACTTTCAAAATACTTTGAGTTTTACTTTGAAACTTATCTCATTTGAAAATAGACTCAAATATCTTTCCAATGACTGGTCATTTGCTTTAAATGGATAAGAAATGAAAAAGTTATGACCAATTAAAGTTTGAGTTTTGAAAATATGACCTTTGGTTACTATTTTGATCATATCTTTCAAAATACTTTGAGTTTTGTTCTGAAACTTCTTTCATATGAAAATAGACTCAAAGAGCTTTCCAATGAGTGGTCATTTGCTTTAATTGGATAAGAAATGAAGAATTTATGACCTTTTAAAGTCGGTTTTGAAAACCAGAAATGGTGTAATCGATTACACAAGTCATGTAATCGATTACAAAGTTGACAAAATTTGTAATCGATTACATGAAGCTTGTAATTGATTACAAAGTACCAGAAAAGCTTGTAATCGATTACATGAAGCTTATAATCGATTACAAAGTGCCCAGAACGTTTCTAACGGCTATAAACGACTAGTTTTCATAGAAAATCATTTCTAAACCCCTCCAACGGCTCTAAAACTCATTGGGCTATAAATAAAAGTGTTTGTGCATCAAAAACAAGTTGGAGAACATTCTGAAAATTACCCTTGAACATTGAAAACGAAATTCATCATCTTTTTCTCCAAATCTTTGTTTTGAGCTAAGTGTGTAAATCCTTGATACCCATAGAGCTTCAACTTGTATTATCCACTCTTGAGAGAGTTTTCTATCATCTATACTTTGTTCTTCAAGTTGTATATCTACTCTTCAAGAGAGTTTCTATTCTTTCTATTCACCTTGAAATCATTATAAGAGGGTGAGGTATCCCTCAACAGAGAAAAGGGTGAGGTATCCCTTATAGTGAGACTCAAACACAAAGGGTGAGGTATTCCAAAGGTTATCAAGCACCTGTGAAGCTTGAAGAATTGAAGGCTCTAGCACAAGGGTGAGGTATCCCAAGGTGTGAGGAGTGCTCTTGTATGTATAAAGGTTTTTCTAGCACCCGTAAAGTCTAGGAGATAGTGAAGAAAATCTCAAGTTAAGCTTGAGGACTGGATGTAGGCCACAAGTGGTTTGGTGTTTTAAATTCTTGAGTTTGATTCTCTCTTCCCTACACTCTTTAAATTCAGGATTTGGTAGAATATATTTATCTATTGCATATCTTGATGTTTTGATTGTTACAATTTGATATCTAGCTTATTCACTTAGTTCATCATATATCCCAAGTTGTATTTGAGTAATCCTCAATAGTTGTACATTTATTAGACTTATTCCGCTGCATTTATTAATTGAGTTATTCAAAATACATAATTTGTCAAAGTTGCATTAAAACTAGGCATCACCCAATTCACCCCCCTCTTGGGTAATGGTTGCCATGGCTAACAGTTTGGATATGTTAACTGAAAAGTAATTTTAAGCTAATCTGTTTCGTTTGAATTATATAAAAAATAATCGATTTTATGCATTAAATTACCAAAATATATATAGAATGATCAAAAAAGTTATTTGATTAAGGATAAAATGATATTTACATCTTAAAGTGTAAAAAATAACATAAAATCTTTAATCATAAGCTTCAATTTTTAACATTATGAAAAAAAATTATAATGCATTGAATTTTGTATAAAAACTAAAACTGATTTTATCAAACATGTTATAACATTATTGAAATAAATTTTTTTTCAAAAAAAAAATATTTCAACAGTAAATTAATCTAAAACAAACACAATTTAAAGTGGATTGAAATGCTTTTTCTAAATTTATGGCACACAAAAAATAAGAGAATAGTTACACTTACAACATCAATTCATCATCAACGCTAGTGAACCACTTCACATATAATAACTCAATAGGAGATTTTTTTTTTTTACAAATTAAAAGTATATTTTTATTTGTATAAAATCGTATATATGTTTGGAAATATTAATATAGTCTTACATAATTTTAGAAAAACAAAATTAATAATAAAAAATATGTGGATATCAAAACTTATATAACATTATATAACCATAAAAAGGTGTTGTCCTTCGGATGAACCACGAGCCAGATGTGAGCTGCCGCTTAGAGAGCTAACAAGTGATCGATAGAGGAGAAGATGCATCATGCATGTCATTGAATGTTAACTAACTCATTTGGAGAAATTATTGTATGTTTTTGAAGTAGTAATAAATACTTGTTTCATGACCATTTATACCATTGATTTTAAGGATATTGACTTAAATTTTAAGTTTCAAACTTAAAATCAATGGTAGAAATTAGAAACACACATTAATTGCTGCTCTATGAGCATATTATAATTTCTCTTTGAGTTTTGTTATATCTTCTTAACACATTTTTATAATAATTTTTTAACTATTAAATAAAAACATATTAAATAAAAAATAAATATAATTAATGTCTTAAAAAAATAAAAAGTATTTAATATTTTATTTATTTGGTAATTATTCTTTCTCTTCTAGGGGGGCTTGTGAGTTGTGCCTTCGCTGCCTATAACCAGAAAATTGTCTTAACATTATAATTGTCTCATATGTTGAACTGCAGACACGAAATGGTTTTATATAAAACTGTGTGTGAACTGTATAGACGACATAACCCAACTCTCTTAGCTACATATTAAATTAGTCTTGTTTTTAATGTTTGGTTGATATCGTAGTGTTTGTCATTTGGTTGTTATAACTCCCGAAGATTTTCTGGTTTTGTTTCTTCTTCTTTTTAATTAACAAGCATCTTAAAGGTATTTGTTTAGAAAATTTAAAATTTGTTTAGAAAATTAAAATATAAATTTTTTTATGAAAATAAAATAAAGGCACTTGTTAGTAAAAAAAAATTTGGCGGGTGAGGAGGTTCGTGATTAGTATCAATTCCCCCCCCCCCCCCCCCAATAATTTAGACACAATAACTTAGACCTGGAAAGTCAGGAAAATATTAATTAGAGATAAAGACAAGGAGAGAAGTAAACGTTTAAGTGCAACTCCATTTTCATGCAATTAGAGTTTATAGAAAAACGGCCACAATTATTTGAAGAAATTTTGATCAATTATAGGAGAAATTATTGGTTACACTTGTACCACATCATCCTTACACACACTCATAAAAAATTAAAGAGAAAATATAATTTTTTATGATGAGTGAATTTAGAAAGTCCTATTTTTTTTTCTCTTCAATTTTTTATGAGTGTTTGTAAATATGACATAATCATACAGTGTAGAAAATCTCTCCAATTATAGATCCAAAGTAATAAATGAAAATTTTCTTTTTAGTCATTATTTTTTTTTAATTTTGTTAAAGACACTTGTTAAAAATATTAAATTAAAAAATTTAAATAAAAAAAAAGTAAAAAAATTTCAATTTCTAATATATTAAATGTCTTATTTTTATCTAAATTTTTTTATTTTAGTATCATTAACAAATACTTTAGCAAAATTTTTTCTTTTAATTTCGTGATATGATTTAATTATTGTTTATGCACATTCTAGTTTATTGTCCGGCACATTGAAGAAGAAAACTAAATGAAGTTATACGTAATTTTCAACACGCACATTATAGCAATTTAGCAAATGAATCTCAAACAGTTTCAATCTGATCACAATCACCAATTAACATGATAGCTACATGTGTATAAGTCACATAAGAAGGACATGACAAACCTATTTGACAATTTTGTGAGCTTTCATCTAAAATAACATAATTAATTCTGTATCAAAAAACATAATTAATTCTGAAATAGTTAAGCGTAATCATTGTACATATTGGCATATTCTCAAATGATTGAGAATATTACTCAAAATTTGTATTCCTTTATACCACAAACGCAAAGCTGTGGGAAGTGGGAGTTAATCCAATACTAGCAGTAAACTTCAGTTCTTAATTTAGTGATATTTGGCAACGTAGATAAATTGCAAATATGATATTTATACACTATATTTCTAACCTTTTGTTTACACTTATTCCTTTGGGGGGGGGGGGGGAAGAAAATCTTTGAAAAAAATATATATTTACAAATGGCATTTCTTTGTAATATTATCTAAAAAGAAAATTATAAGAATAATGTAAGAAAAACTGATATGTAAATTAATAACATTGCCGGATAAATTAACTTATTGAGTTTTTAGTAGATGACAGTGCAATTGAAACGTGTGGCCACCAACATATATAATTATATATGACAATGATTCATAAAAGAACCTTTCCCACCTCAGATAAATGAGATAATTAATATCAAGATTCAGCACCTACTACAGTTGCTTTATTCTTTTAACACGTTGATTGGCCATTTGAGATGATCAGCGGTTCGCCTGCACTGCACAGCCATCTCACTCTTAAGCTTCATTTTCTAATAATTGGGATTTACGTATGGTTGATAAAAAATTAAGTATAACGCCCTCAGCTGATTCTGATGGAGATAAAGAATCATAAAGAGATTAAAAAAAAAACCGTGCGCAAAGCTTACTTTTAAACATCTGCGTTTCAAAATGATGATCATCCAAATCCACTACCAAATTATCATTATCATATACATACATTGTCAATAATTTCTCACTCTATGGAGAGCCTAATAATCCAATAGTACCACACATATATTCCATTCCATATTTTATCTAACAAGTTATATTAACATTATTACCATATACATGAACACAGCTTGAGCTGAACCTTGATACCCTTGGGAAGGTACCAACCCTAAACTCACCATCCCCATCCCATAATCTAACAACGTTGCCATTAAGCGCCGTTAAATCCTGGCACGTGTACCACCCATTCTTGTGTTCTCCCATTCTCAACCTCAACAGCCTTTCCCAACTCTCCCACCACTTCGATTCGGAATCGCAACCGTCAAATCTGCCTCCTCTGTCTTCTTCCCACTCCTCTGTCACCGTAAATACGTCGTCGCTCTCACATTCTCTGTCATCCTCGTAATACACGGTAAACTTCCCCTTCGTCACTCCGTCAACATCAACGTTACCAACAACCACAGTTGGAACATACGCTGGCTCACTCACAGTTATGGCATCAGGTCCGAACACCTCCGGAGCCGGGTCGGATGAATCGTAAGGAGACAGCAATTCGGGTTTGGGGAGTCGAATCCTCCAGAAGTTGACGGCGAGCCATGCCCAAAGGTTGTTGAGGAGGGTGAGGAAATCGAAGGTCAAGTGGTTGAAAGCTAGAGCCTCCAAAGGGAAGTCCTCGACCTTCAAGACGTTCATTTTGTTTGTGTGTCTACTGTCTACTGTTATTATTGGTGGTGGAGTTGAATTGAATAGAATATATGAGTTATATGAGAAAACGAAAATGTTTGTGGGGTTTGGACGAGGGAGGGTGAGAGTGTGTTTAAGTGGAATTTTGGTTAAGACCAAGTCCGAAAAATAAATAATGAAAATCAGATGAATGTGGGTTTTGAGTTATGTGGTAATCTTGTTTTAAAAATGGTTTTTAACAGTAAACAAAAGGAATTAAAAAGATTTGAATTAAATAAGTAGAAAATGCAAAAAATTAACTGAAAGCGTGTAAATGGTGCAAAATTAAAGTGCAGAAATGTAAAGTGCAGAAAGTTTAAATGTGCAGTGAAAGTAAAAGACATTAATGTAAAATGACGTGAATTTAAAGTGCATAATTTTAAATAGAAAATAGTAAAGAAAAGCAAGTAAAAGTGCGAAGAAATGTAAAGGAAATTTAAAGACAAGACTGAAAAGTAGAAGACTTTAAAAGAACATTGCATTAATTTTAAATGACTTGAAATGAAAAAGGGAAGTCATGCTTGATTTGTATCCGTGTATCTGCTTGAGTGAGATGTTTAGGATTTCAATCAAATATCCAATCATTTGTACATCGTGAATTCTAATATTTATAGATAAACTATTAAAATAACCGACTCGTAAAAATTAGACACGTATATGGCAGTTATATGCAACATATTCAACACTAGTACTTTGCCCAACTTTTGACAAAACCAACTTCTGACCATTTAGTACTTTCGTCGGTTCAACACTAGGAAGATTTTCCAATATCCACATCCATCCATCGAATTATAATTTTTGCTGATCTTCTTGAATCTTCGATAACTTTATACACCATTCGATAGAGCTGATCTTCTAGCATATTCGACAAGTTTATATATTCATTCAACAAAATCGATCTTCTAGCATCTTCAACAGCTTTATGCATCATTCGACAAAACTGATCTTCTAGTCATTCTTGTCAAATAATGTTCTCCTGTCAGCATTGATTTTGTCAAATTGTAACTTGGCCATTTTCATCACCAAGTCACATTATGGCTGACATCTTCCATCATTCTCTATCAAGTCATTCTCCATCGAAAAGTAACTTAGCCAATTTGTTTACTTGAGGCATTTTCTCTGTCGAATCCAAAATTAAGATTTATCACCTAACAGATGCCCCCCTAAAGTTTTGGCTTTCGACAGCTTCTGGAGAAGGACAAAATTTTATAACAGATAACTCAATTGTCAACAAAAAATTCAAAGTGATTTATATCAACTAGGAAGTAAAGTCAAGACCCTTATTACCAAAATACAATCTCTAGAGCCTGACTACTTGTCTGCTCTAACTGACAAAGAATCACTATAAACCTCTTGGGAAGCTTTAAGGAAGATGCAGCCTTGAAATATATTTAATATCTGTCAGTTTAGTCTATCCGACAAACATTTGTGTTTTCTATTGACTTAGATTATCTCGACAATATAACTTGTAATTGTCTAGTATCTTGAAGGAACATGAAAATTTTCCTTATTTATTCACTGCCAATCCTTACTTCACACATTGTCGGTCGATATGGCTTTAAATATTTACCATTAATTGACTTAATTCTTAAACCAGAATTAATTTTGACAAGTGCATAAGCATTTCCTAAAAATTCCTTAGTCACTTTAAATGGTCCTTCCCACTTTGGGGACCATTTCCCATATTCTCGACACTTCTTATCCATGGGCAAAATCACCTTCCAAACCAAATCATCAATTTTAAAAGATTTATACTTAATTCGACTATCATAAAACTTTGCAATTCTTTCTTTCTGTCGAATCAAATGTTCCAAAGCAATTAATCTTTCATTACTTAATTCGTTTAATTCATCAAACATTAAGTCTCAGTAATGCTCGACTGGTAACTCATATTGCTTCTGAATACGAATTGATTGAAGATTAATCTCGATAGGCAAAACTGCATCATGACCATATGCCAATTTGTATGGTGATGTGCCCGTCGCTTCTCTTGGTGAATTTCTATATGCCCAAAGAACTTGATTAAGAGTATTATGCCAATTTCTAGGTTGTCGACCAATATATTTTTTAATCAAACTTATGATTATTTTATTCATAGCCTCTACTTGGCCATTTGCCTGAGCATAATATGGTGACGACGTGAGCATTTTAATCTTCCTTGAACTGGCATATTCGACAACTTTCTTTCCAATGAATACTGATCCTTGGTCGGTTGTCAAAGTTTGCGGTATTCCAAACCGACAAACTATATTATCTTCAATAAAGTCAATCACATCCTGCTGGGTTACATCCTTCAAGGCTACAGCCTCAACCCATTTGGTGAAGTAATCGACTCCTACTAAAATATATTTATGTCCCTTCAACGAGGCAGGATGAATTTGGCCAATCAAGTCCAAAGTCCATCCTCTGAAAAGGCCAAGGTTTAACTATAGCATGCAACTCACTAGCAGGAACATTTTGTATATGGCCATGTCTTTGACATTCTTCACAAGACTTGGCAAACATTATACAATCCCTAACCAGTGTTGGCCAATAGTACCTTTGACGTCGAAGGACCCACTTCATTTTTTCACTTGCCTGATGAGCTCCACAAATTCCTTCGTGGACTTCTGCCAAGGCAATATAAGCCTCTGCTTCACTCAGGCAGACCTCTAAATTTCCATCGACAGACTTTCTATACAAGGCTCCCCCTAATACTACAAATTTTGACGCTCTATATTTGAGCTTTCTATTCACATCTTGACTTAGATTTTCCAAATAACTCAGTATTGGTTGTCTCCAGTCATTAATCGTCGAAATGTCATTTTGTAGTATATCTCTTTCCTCTAATGGATATAGAAGTTCCCTTATTTCCATTAGATTTGTAAGAACCTTGGATGAAAGCCTATACCCAGAGGCTATTTGGGCTAATTCATTAGCCTCTTCATTTAAACCTCTGGAAATGTGTTCGACAGTTACCTCGTCGAATTGCTTCATTAATTTGCTCGCCACAATATAATATTTCATTAGATTTTCACTAACACATTTATATTCTTGGGCAAGCTGTTTAACGACTAACTGTGAATCACTAAATATATGCACATTATGTGCTTTCATTTCTAATAATATTTCCAATCCGACAATTAAGGCTTCATATTCAGCCTCATTGTTGGAACAAGTATATTTGAGTTCAAACATGAACCTAATTGGAGTACCTTGAGGGAAAACAACTAAAATCCCCACTCCAATTCCATTTTGATGCCTTGAACCATCAAAATATAAACACCAAGGTTTTAAATTGACAATATTTACGTTATCCATATTCAAACAAGGGTGGTCGGCCAAGAAGTCAGCAATTGCTTGGCCTTTCACCGCTCTCATTGGCACATATTGTAAAGAAAATTCTGACAAAGCAATAGTCCATTTTTCAATACGACCATTTAACACTGATTTTGATAACATATATTTTATTACATCGATTTTTGACATAACCAGTACATTACAAAGCATCATGTAATATTTAACTTTAGTACATGAGAAGTACAATGCTAA
The DNA here is from genome assembly GCA_029884595.1 of Ormosia semicastrata. Classification (NCBI taxonomy): domain Eukaryota; kingdom Viridiplantae; phylum Streptophyta; class Magnoliopsida; order Fabales; family Fabaceae; genus Ormosia; species Ormosia semicastrata. The sequence continues at coordinate 35,990 of JAQQTO010000004.1, read as the reverse complement.
ACAAAGTTTCTCTATTGCACTATATCTTCTCTCAACATCATTTAAAACTCGACTAAGATAATACACGGCTCTCTCGACGCCATTTACATCTTCTTGAGCCAGCATACTTCCTATGGTTTCTTCTGATGTTGATATATACAATTTCAACGGTTGACGAGGCACTAGAGGCATCATGACCGGTGGTTTTGTCAAATATTGCTTTATCTGGTCGAAGGCTTCTTGGTGGCAAGGTTCCCACACAAAGTCCTATTCAGCCTTCAACTTGATCAATGGAGCAAATACCCTGGTTCTTCCCGACAAATTGGATATGAATCTTCTCAGGAAATTAACTTTTCCTAAAAAGGATTGCAATTCTTTTTTGTTTGTCGGTGGTGTGGCCTCCAAAACTGCCTTGGCTTTATTCTTGTCCACTTCTATACCTTTTTTATGGACTAAGAAACCCAAGAATTTAGCAGCCAACACCTCAAAACTGCATTTTTCTGGATTTATCTTAAGGCTGTGCTTCCTCATCCTGTCGAAAGCTTGCCTCAAGTTTGTCAAATGGCTTTCCTTCATTTCTGACTTGACAATGACATCATCGATGTATACTTCCATAAATTTTTCGATGACATCATGGAAAATAGTATTCATTGCTCTCTGATAGGTGGCCCCTGCATTCTTCAAACCGAAAGGCATGACTACCCATTCAAATGTTCCAATAGCTCCTGGACATCTGAAGGCAGTTTTCGACACGTCCTCCTCGGCTATAAAAATTTGATTATAACCTGCATGGTCATCCATAAAACTCAATAATTCATGTCCAGATGCGGCATCAACTAACATGTCCGTAATTGGCATTGGATACTCATCTTTAGGTGTGGCAGTGTTCAAATTTCTGAAATCTACACATATTCTTAACTTGCCATTTTTCTTAACTACAGGAACAATATTAGAAAGCCATTCGACATACCTGGTTGTCCTGATGAATTTGGCTTTGAGCAATCTTTCGACTTTTTTTTATCTTTAAGACTACCTCAGGTGCAAATCGCCTGTTAGCTTACTTGACAGGTCTGCATCCTTCTTTCAAAGGCAATCTGTGCTCGACAAGATCTCTACTCAATCCAGGCATTTCATTATAATCCCAGGCGAAACAATCCTTATATTCCCTAATCAATTCGACAAGCTTTTCTTTGAAATCCTTTTGCAAAAATGAACTCACAAAGATAGGCCTCCTGTCTGTTTCAGTGCCCAAGTTTATTTCTTCCAAAGGATCTTCCACTTCCACATTCTGCTTCTCATCAAGCCCTTTCTCAAAGCCCAAAGGACCATCATCAATTATACAATCCGACAGCATACTTTCAGCAGCATAGATTGCTTTGTCGGCTAAATAAGCTGACAATTTTTTTGAGTGATCCTTAACATTCATGACTAGTGCCTGGCCGATCTTCTTCGGCCTTCTTCACCAGTCGTATACCAAACTGATCCCTCAAGCAAACTTTGAGTGTATCTTCGTTAATGACTCCACCACTTGCTGTTACCGGTTTAACACTTGGGGCATATATTCTCAAGTCGACATGAAGCTGCTGGAGATAGCAAGGACTGTCATCTGCTTCTATTACTTCAACTTGGTCATCATCATTCCAAAGAATGAGCTTCTGATGAACCATTGACGGTATTGCTCCGAAGGCATGAATCTAATCCCTTCCTAGTAGAATATTGTAACTTGACTTCGTCGGAATTACCACAAATAGCGTCGGCCTTGCAATAGATCCGACTTGTACTTTTAACATCACCACTCCGTCCGACGGGGAGGTTTTACCACTGAAATCAGTGACTACCATGTTCGTCGACATCAAATCGGACTCATCTTTCCCAAGTTTTTTGAGCATTGCCCTTAGGATTAAATTTATAGCTGCCCCCCCGTCGATCAAAACTCTATTGGTGGGCTTTCCTTCTAATAGAGCCTTGATGTGCAACGGTCGTAAATGAGCCTTTTGGTCTTCTGTCGATTTCTCGAACTGAGCCGTATTATCGAAGACTGTTACCATATTATCTTGGAAAAGAAGCCAATGATCATCCAGGTCATCTAAATCCTCTTCATTCTCCCCAGTGTACTCAATTCCGTGATACCCTTCAAAGTCTGCAGGTAACACCGAAACTAAGTTCACACTCATTGACTTCAAGAATTCCTCCTCATTGGACAACTCTTCATCATTTACGTGCCTTCCAATCCTGAAATAATCTTTCGACGGCAAACTACTATCCATAGCCGTCAAGATTTCATCCAAGTCCCCCTCCCAATTGATGTCCATATCAAACTCATTGTCACCAAGGCCTAATAGATCATCTGGATCATTTAAGGCCTTAATAACTTCATCGGCTGCCAAGTCCATACTTTGGCAATCAAGTTTTACCAATTTTTCTTTTTCTTTACTAATGTCGAGTACCTTCTTCCTCCACTCTACATCTTGATCAAGATCCTCTAAGATTCTCCTAATTTCTTCTTTCGACCAGTCTTCAATATTCTTAGTATTTTCAATTTCAGTGTCCTTAGTCTGCTCTTTTCCCATTGTCGGTTTTATAACTTTTGAGCTAACCAACTCCTTATCCTTCTCGACCGGTAAACTATTCTTTCTTGCTTCTCTTTCTACTGCAATCAGTCCAATTGGTCATTTCCTCTTTGTTTTATTTGGAATTGGCCTTTGAACCTGCTTACCCTTTCTTATTTCTGCCAACCTTTCTCGTCGGGATTCATCATCCGTATCAAGCCGTCTAACTTCATTTGTTGTCGGCTCCCCTGGAAATGATCCCTTGGTAACAACACTTTTTAATTTTCTACCATCTTTATCCTGATTAAGCACTGGCCTCTTTTCGACCACCAAATATCCTGTTTCTACAGGCTGCTCCTTGATCACTAATCCTTCAGCCATATCTCTTCTCTTTTGTGCTTGTCTTAATCTCTGTTATCTTCTTTTCTTACTCTTCGACATTGGACGAACCTTTGATGGCCCTGCTTCATCTTGGCCAATCAAGGTTTTTCCTGGACTGATCCTACCATTCTTGTAGTCTTCATTCCAAAAGGGTTGACTTCTTTGAAAGTTACTCCTCTTGGCAGACACATTACATCGAAAATACGTATGTCTAGCCATTACAGAATTCTTCATCCATCTATCTACTGTAAAATTAGCAGGTGGCACCCTGGTTTTAACTAGTCCGATATGATCTCTGTTTCTCACAAACCCATGTGGTTTGACCAACCAACCAGTCATGTTAGGCCTAGGCATGTGGACTGGCCTTAGCCTTGGAGCATGAAAAGGCTTCTGTGGTTGCCAAGTTTTCCTATCGAAAACCTTCTTCTTACCCTGCTGAACACTTGGTTATTCTTCAGCAGCTTTCTTCGTAGCAAACTTATCGTATGCTGCATTACATCTTGGGCACAACCTGATCTTGCCCTCTTTTTTCTTTTTCTCAAGAAATGCCTCGAGAGACTCACCTGACTTTGGATATATGTCGGTTGCATCCTTTGTATCCACATCGAACTCTTGCAACTTCCTTATGTTGAGCATCCCAACATTTAAAGGAACTTGTAGATCAACACAAGATACTTCATCCTGAAATGGATCTGTGTCAACTTTTATATCCGCTTTAAGCTTGTCTGCAAACTTCAGACGTCCATCCATAATTACTTTTTGAATTATGTCTCTGAAACGAACACATTCATTAGTAACATGACCGAAATTATTATGAAATTTACAATATTTTTGGTCTTTTATTTCATCAAACTTTAGTAACCTATGTCCTTCCGACAGTTTTATCTGTTTGTCTTTTAATAACAAATCAAAAATCTTGTCGGCTTTGGTTACGTCGAATGTATATGTTTTCCTATTGACATAACCCATTTTCTCCTTGTTTCTATTAGGTTGTAAAGCCTGGCAAACATAAGGAGGACTGTTCTGAAGTTCAGCAATGTTGACTTCAAACTCATCATCGCTGCCTTCAAACTCATTATCGGATTCACTTAATCCGACAAATGCCACCTTTTCTCTTCTAAGATATCTTTTCTGTTTTTGAATCTTCTCAATTTTTAGTTATTCTATTTGCCTAACTTTTTCACCTAGTTGGGCAAGATCAACTAAATGTTGATTCACTAATTTCTTCCTTATATAATAATCTAAACCACCTACAGCTATCTTTACTATTTCGACCTCAGGTATATGGGTAAAACATCTACTCCTCATTTGTCAAAATCTAGCAAGATAGCCATTGACAGTTTCATTATACATTCTTTTGATATTAAAGAGATCTGTAAGTCCTACTTTCAAATCTCCTCTAAAGAATTGATCATGAAAGCTTCTTTCCAATTGAGCCAAAGAGTGGACTGAATTTGGTCTTAATGTCGAGAACCATGAAAAAGCATTCTTTGTAAGGGAACTTGGGAAGAATATCATTTTAAGGCCTTCGACAATGGCCAACTCCCCCATCTCTATAGTAAACCGTGCAACATGTTCGACTGTCGATTCCCCACTTTCTCTTGCAAACTTGGAGAGTTTAGGAATCTTAATTCCTCTAGGCATTTCTGCCTGTTGGACCCACTCAGGAAACGCTGATACAAAATATGGCTGGTTGGCATAGCCAACGTTGAAGCCAAATCTGTTCAAAACTTGCTCCACTACTTGGTTTACATTTTGTTCAACCACTTGGTGCCCCCCAAGATTTTGTCGAAGCAATCTCATGGCTACATCATTTCTAGCCATTTGATCTTCATTTCCTCGATGGAGCATATGGACATTTCCATATTCCAAACGTGGCTGATCATTCTGCCCAGGTTGATCTAAGTTATGTTGATTTTGCCCTACATTTGCCTGAGGTGCAACCATTTCTCCATTTACCCCAGGCTGGGCGGTTTGAGTATTGTCATTGGTCAAATCACCTACTCCTAAGGCTTGGTTTAGCCTTGACATTTGCTGAGCCAATGTGCTGCAAATATTATTTGTATTTGGGAAAATTGATCCCAAATTTGGGAAAATTGGTCCCAAATCACCTACTCCTAAGGCTTGGTTTAGCCTCGACATATTTGGGAAAATTGGTCCCAAATTCAATCTTTCTTGTCGAAAGAGAGTTGAATTGCTTGTACTTGCAACTCTACTCCTTGACTACTAAAACTTGCCAAGGCCGAACTTATCTGTGGTTGGCCTTGTAAAGCTACTGATTGGCCGACAATATTGGCCAAAGTGGAGCCAAGTCCCATTTGTGCCATCACAGGAGGCACATAATTCGGTGGCAACCCATATTGGGGCACAAACCTCAAATTTGAATTTATTATGCTTTGGTTACTTGGCTGACTCAGCGATGGCTGAGTCATTCCAGGCAACACCTGTTCAATTACTGGATTACTCCGGAGAGCACCAGTTGCTATAACATCTTCCACCAGACCAGTACTAGCAACGGTCGAGGGTGGTGCAGTAACGACTGTCGAAGGTATATCCGACGCCTGGCTACTTACAGTACTCATGATTTGCGTATTTTGAGAAGGGTAGATAAATCTTCCATTTCTTAAATGCATAAAACCATTTCCTGTTGACACTACGAGTTACTCTGAACTCGTCCCACCGGGCATGCCAATTTGTTTAAGTGGAATTTTGGTTAAGACCAAGTCTGAAAAATAAATAATGAAAATCAGATGAATGTGGGTTTCGAGTTATGTGGTAATCTCGTTTTAAAAATGATTTTTGACAGTACATAAAAGGAATTAAAAAGATTTGAATTAAATAAGTAGAAAATGCAGAAAATTAACTGAAAGCGTGTAAATGGTGCAAAATTAAAGTGCAGAAATGTAAAGTGCAGAAAGTTTAAATGTGCAGTGAAAGTAAAAGACGTTAATGTAAAATGACATGAATTTAAAGTGCATAATTTTAAATGGAAAACAGTAAAGAAAAGCAAGTAAAAGTGCAAAAAAATGTAAAGGAAATTTAAAAGACAAGACTGAAAAGTAGAAGACTTTAAAAGAACATTGCATTAATTTTAAATGACTTGAAATGAAAAAGGGAAGGAATACTTGATCTGTATCCGTGTATCTGCTTGAGTGAGATGTTTAGGATTTTAATCAAATATCCAACCATTTGTACATCGTGAATTCTAATATTTATAGATAAATTATTAAAATAGCTGACTCCTAAAAATTAGACACATATATGGTAGTTATATACCACATATTCAACACTAGTACTTTGCCCAACTTTTGACAAAACCAACTTCTGACCATTTAGTACTTTCATCGGTTCAACACTAGGAAGATTTTCCAATATCCACATCCATCCATTGAATTATAATTTTTGTTGATCTTCTTGAATCTTCGACAGCTTTATACACCATTCGACAGAGCTGATCTTCTAGCATATTCGACAGGTTTATGTATTCATTCAACAGAACCGATCTTCTAGCATCTTGAACAGCTTTATGCATCATTAGACAGAACTGATCTTCTAGTCATTCTTGTCAAATAATGTTCTCCTGTCAGCATTGATTTTGTCAAATTGTAACTTGGCCATTTTCATCACCAAGTCACATTATGACTGTCATCTTCCATCATTCTCTATCAAGTCATTCTCCGTTGAAAAGTAACTTAGCCAATTTGTTTACTTGAGGCATTTTCTCTATCGAATCCAAAATTAAGATTTATCACCTAACAACAGGGATGTAAGATGCAAGTAACTGTCAAGAAGACGCTCATCTATAAATTTAAACCTATATTAGTGGAGGGTGGTGTCTACCAATTTGCATACTTCAGTGTTGCACCAAATACTGGATTTTACAGAACTACAAAGCATGAATTCCGCTTTATTTTCCAGTTCAAGACCACTGTGAAGCCATGTGATTCTGTGCTGATTCCTTTACATGGATTTGCATTTACTCCTTTAGAGGAAGTTATCCATACTGATCCTGAATCTCCATTTTTAGTTGGTAATATCTTATATATTATACCAATTCTAATATTCTTATTTTAAGTTATTTGTTTTGTAACTGTGTTGATATTTTGTTCACTAATATTTTCCTCTGTGAAGATGTTATTGGCTTGCTGACAGGAGTTGGGACTGAAAAGGTATATGAAAAGGATGGCAAGATGACTAAGATTATAGTAATTGAGATATCTGTCGAGGGGTAAACATTTTGACCTTGGGAAGTCATATGTTTTCTATAAATGATTATATCAAACCAAATCTAATGTTTTTTCTTTACAAAGTAAATTATTTAAATTTAATTTCTATCATTCTATCTTTTATATTGATGTCATTTACTAAGGTCTCCAACTTAAAGCATGATAGATTTGATGGTACAGTTGTGCTGGGGAAGGTATCTTTATTCCTTAAGTTATGTTCACTTTCAATATGGTATTATTTAATTGTTAGTTGTTACCGACTGAATTTATGCTTTTACTTTGTCGTTACGTTCATTTCTATATATTTCCATGCAGAGCTTCATGCCAAATTTCGATGAAGTTGGAACATGTGGAGGGTCTGTTGGTGAGTCATCAAGTGTTGAGGTAACATCAGCCAAAAGGGCTACTGTGGCATACACTTAATCGATTCTACAAGTAAGTAGTGAAACCAGACTGCCTCTGTTGAAGCGTGTCAAGATTGAACAAATTTAAGTTGTGGCCGTCAGTCAAGTTTGTCTTTTTGGTGTGTATTTAGGATGCTGCTTTTGCAATCTTTTTGGGAGTTTTACTATCAAATGTTATGCAACTTCACTATGTATTAGGGAAATGTTGACTTCTTAGGCAGTAGGGATTTGTACTCTTTTGTTCTTTTGGGATGTAGGTATTTAAAGTTGATATGTTCCACTGAATCCTATTCTGGTATCATTAGACACCTAGATGTTCAATGTATCTTATGATCCCAGAATATGTTTTGTATTTAAACTATGATGAATTACAATATAGGGTGTAATCCCTCTTTTTTAAGTTGACTGATTTAGCTTATAATATATTTATCCTGCCTTTGCCCCATTATATGGGGACGTATGCATAATGTAGAAAGTAAAATAAGAATAAGAATAAGATTAGCAATGTAGTTAATAACACTGATCTTCATTCGACAGCACTGATCTTCATTCGACAGAAGTGATCTTCATTCGACAGAACTTGGCTTTTAGCCATTCTCGTCAAATAATGTTCTCCTGTCGGCATTGATTCTGTCAAATTGTAACTTGGCCATTTTCATCACAAGTCGCATTATGGCTGACATCTTTCATCATTCTCTGTCATGTCATGTTTTGTCGAAAGGTAACCTCACATTTATACACATGAGGCATTTTCTCTATCGAATCCACAATTAAGATTTATCACCTAACAGATGCCCCCCAAAGTTTTGGCTTTCGACAGCTTCTGGAGATGGACAAAATTTTATAACAGATAACTCAATTTTCAACAAAAGATTCAAAGTGATTTCTGTGAACTAAGAAGTAAAGTCAAGACCCTTAGTACCAAAATACAATCTCTGGAGCCTGACTACCAGTCCACTCTAGCTGACAGAGAATCACTATAAACTTCTTGTGAAGCTTTAGGGAAGATGCAACCTTGAAATATATGTAGTATCTGTTGGTTTAGCCTACTCGACAAACATCTGTGCTTTCTGTTGACTTAAGATTATCTCGACAATATAACTTGTAATTGCCAAGTATCTTGACAGAACAAAGAAATTTTCCTTATTTATTCTCTCCCAATCTTTACTTCACACATTGTCGGTTTATATGGCTTTCAATATTTGCCATTTGTAGATTTAATCCTTAAACCAGATTTAATCTCGACAAGTGCATCGGCATTTCCACAAAACACTTGAATAAATTTAAATGGTCTTTAATTCCATCAGGCTTTAAAAGCCTACGACTATCCGACAAATATCAAAAATTTGGTCAGCTTTTGTAACATCAAACAAATATATTTTTCTATTAACATAATTCATTTTCTCCTTATTTCTTCTAGGCTATAGAGCCTGACAAACATAAGGAGGACCATTTTTTAACTCAGCAAGGTTTACTTCAAATTCGTCAGGACTTGTAACTTATTTGTCGGATTTTTCTAATCCGACATAGTTGATTTTCTCTCTTTTAAGAAATTCCTTTGCCTTTACAACTTTTCAGTCTTTAATTGCTCAATTTATCCTGCCTTTGCCCTATTATATGGGGACGTGTGCATAATGTAGAAAGTAAAATAAGAATAAGAATAAGATTAGTAATGTAGTTAATAACATTGTTCTTTATTCGATAGCACTGATCTTCATTCGACAGAAGTGATCTTCATTCGACAAATCTGATCTTTATTCGACCGAACTTGGCTTTTAGCCATTCTCATCAAATAATGTTCTCCTGTCAGCATTGATTCTGTCAAATTGTAACTTGGCCATTTTCATCACAAGTCCCATTATGGCTGACATCTTCCATCATTTTATGTCATGTCATGTTTTGTCGAAAGGTAACCTCACATTTATACACATGAGGCATTTTCTTTGTCGAATCCACAATTAAGATTTATCACCTAACAGATGCCTCCCAAAGTTTTGGCTTTCAATAGCTTCTGGAGATGGACAAAATTTTGTAACAGATAACTTAATTTTCAACAAAAGATTCAAAGTGATTTCTGTGAATTAGGGAGTAAAGTCAAGGCCCTTAGTACCAAAATACAATCTCTAGAGCCTGACTACCTGTCCACTCTAACTGATAGAATCACTATAAACTTCTTGTGAAGCTCTAAGGAAGATGCAACCTTGAAATATATATAGTATCTATCGGTTTAGCCTACCCGACAAACATTTGTGTTTTCTATTGACTTAAGATTATCTCGACAATATAACTTGTAATTGCCAAGTATCTTGAAGGAACAAAGAAATTTTTCTTATTTATTCCCTGCCAATCTTTACTTCACACATTGTTGGTTTATATGGCTTTCAATATTTGCCATTTGTAGATTTAATCCTTAAACCAGATTTAATCTCGACAAGTGCATCAGCATTTCCACAAAACACTTGAATAAATTTAAATGGTCTTTAATTCCATCAGGCTTTAAAAGCCTACGACTATCCGATAAACATCAAAAATTTGGTCGGCTTTTGTAACATCAAACAAATATATTTTTCTATTAACATAATTCATTTTCTCCTTATTTCTTCTAGGCTATAGAGCCTGACAAACATAAGGAGGACCATTTTTCAACTTAGCAAGGTTTACTTCAAATTCATCAGGATTTGTAACTTATTCGTCGGATTCTTCTAATCCGACAGAGTTGATTTTATCTCTTTTAAAAAAGTCCTTTGCCTTCGCAACTTTTCAGTCTTCAATTGCTCAATTTTCCTGACTTTCTGTCCTAACTGAGCTAAATCAACAAGGTGCTGATTGACAAACTTTTTCCTGACATAATAATCCAATCCCCCGGCGGCTATCTTAACTATTTCTGCTTCAAGGATAGGTGTGAAACACCTATTTCTCATTTGTCTGAATCTAGCAACATAGTTATCCACAATTTCATTGTACATCCTTTTGATATTAAAGAGATCTGTTAGTCCCACTTTTAAATCTATGGTATGGTACGAAGAATGTTCTGAGAAATCTCATAGATCACCCAATCCATATTTTTCAATTTGTTGTATGAAGGGGAAAATTCAACTATCATTTCTACACCAGCCTCCAGATCTATTGTTAAATCTCATAAGCATAATTGATTTTTCACTCAACAACAGTACACACTTATTACCCATCTCTATCACAATTAATCCATTATTGGATTATTTGCACACACACACACTAATGCTAATAAGCTACAATTGGGAAAAGATAAACTCATGTTCGATATTTTTCATTCCTATTATGTATGTTACCGTAAACAATTTGTATTATAGTTTTTATGAAGATTAAGTCACTTTGTATTATGAAAATCTTTGTACAATATATGTTATCGTCCTTCAATATATCATCAGTTTTATAATGCAACCTACTCAATTAAAGTAATTGTTTACTCTTTGATTACAACCATTATCAGTCGTAATTCTAGACTCATATTCCTCATGTTTTTCATCCTTTTCATAGGGTTCTTTTGGTTGTTGCTAAATATATAACACGATAATCAATGGCAGAAGTTTAAGTGGTATGGTTGGATAGTTTAGATGAATTACTGTTTAGTCTTGTCTTAGTCATACTGATTTAATAGCATGACAGTTTTCCCATGCATTGCACGGGTAATTTCGCTAGTTATGTAATAAATTCTCTCAAGGAGGATGAACCTATGAATCACGCTGGTGAGTGGTGTAAGACTTTTGGTATGTCACTTCTTGTTTTATAGATCTTACATTTATGGGTCGCGATATTCTTACCGCGTACAGTGCCACACCCAATTCCACACCATATTTTTGGACATCACCATATCTTCGACAGATTTATACATCATTCGACAGAACTGATCTTCTAGCATATTCGATAACTTTATGCATCATTCGACAGAACTGATCTTCATTCGACAGAATTGCTCTTCATTCGACAGAATTGCTCTTCATTCGACAGAATTGATCTTCATTCGACAAAATTGATCTTCATTCGACAGAACTTGACTTTTAGTCATTCTTGTCAAATAATGTTTTCCTATCAACATTGATTCTGTCAAATGAGAGGGAGAGGGGGAAGACGGGAAAAATGCATGAGAAAGACAGATTTCTTTTTTCTTTTTTAAATAAAAGCTGACATGGCAAGTGGGTGTTAAAGGGTCGCGATATTCTTACTGCGTACTGATAATCACATATTTTATTTATTAAGAAACCCTTATGTTTAGTCATTTACACTCTCCATAATCTTAATTGATTGAATTTGGTATGATTTTGTGAGTTTGAGCTCAAATTGGTCCTAATTGAATATTTTCAGCATTATTAAGATTTTACACTATTTCTGTATTTTGATCATAACTTGAGTTCCTGATATCTGAAAATCATGAATTTTATCTTGTAGGAAAACTAAGAGGAAGCTCTACAACTTTGATGAAGAGCTCGAAGTCCTAAACAGATGTCTAAAGGACCTAAGTTTATATGGAAGTCAGAATACGGGTTCTGTCACTAGAATCCGAACGGTGTGCACTCATAAAATCATATCTTAAGCTGTAATAATGGAGATGGGCTGAAATTTGGATAGTTGATAGTCAAGACCTAAATAAACAACTTTCATGAAGAACACCTTTTGAAACAATGAAGTCTAATGGGTCAGTTTGGGCTTGCAAGTCGGAACAGAGGTGCTGAAGTTGGGTTTGAGTAACCCGTGGTATTTGGGTCATATCTTAGGCTATAGGAAGCCAAATTGGACGATCCAGATATGAATGTTATAGCCAAGACAAAGATCTACAACTTTCATGAAGAGTACTTTTCATGAATCTGAAGTATAATTAGTCGTTTTTGGCTTCTAAGTCAGACACGAGATTTTCGCACCCACTCACCCACTCAACCAACCCACTCACTCCACTAATCCACTCCACTCAACCACTCATCCACTCATCCACTCAACTAACCCACTCAACTAATATTTAATCCACTCCACTCAACCACTCATCCACTCATCCACTCAACTAATCCACTCAACCACTCATCCACTCAACTAACCCACTCAACCAATATTTAATCCACTCCACTCAAACCAACCCACTCATCCACTCACCCACTCAACCAATCCACTCAACCACTCCACTCCACTAACCCACTCATCCATCCACTCACCTTTGTCATTTTGTTACCCTAGACTTCTATAAAAGAGCACCATTGGTTATCATGTAGGAGGTTGGACTCTCCTTCATTTCTCTCGGTTTTCTTGTGATTTCCTTCTAGCTATGTGTAACTAAACCTCCTTGGTTAAGGGGGTGATGAAACCGCTAGTATTGATGTTGTAAACTTTGCATATTTGATTATTTCAACACAGTTATGTTTTTATTCATATATTTCTGAATCTATTGTTGGTATGAAGGTTTTTATACTTGTTTCCACTTTAAAAGTGGTAGATCTGGGTTTATTATGCTTGCAGATTGCGGTAGTAGATCTAGTGGAATGTATAATGTTCATGTGGGTATAATTATCTTTGTGCTATTTGCCGTTATAAAAGTGGTAGATCTGGGTTTATTATGCGCGGTGATTTGCGATAGTAGATCTAGAGAAATATATGTTCTAAGTAATTTAATCCCTGTGTAATTAGATCTTAGTATAATTGGTTTTCTAAATCTTAATGCAATTGTTGGATAGTTGTAAGAGCGGTTGCTTTATGACTAATCAGTGATTAGGAGTTGATTTGAGCGGTTGCTAAATTGGCCAACACGTAAGGAAAACAGAGATTTACTCTCACAATTGCATAAAAACATAATTGAGCATGTTGGAATAAAATGATATGTGGATTTACATCATCATATAAATCTAGTGGTGGATTCAATCTCTTAACCAATTTTCTTATATTGTTGTTTTCAGTTTATTTATTGTTATTGTCTTTGAAGTTGTTCATTGTTCATCAAAACTCCAAAACCCCCTATTTACTATTTATTGTCAATCAGAGTCTAAATTGGGAATTGTTTAATAGTGTTAATTGAATTGGTTCTCTGTGGATCGACCCTTACTAACTACAACTAGTTGTAAGGTTTTTATTTTCTGGTGGGCTTGACAACTGATTTTTATCTGAATTTTAATCACTATATCCTCACGCATCAGAATTTTGGCGCCGTTGCCGGGGAACCAATTTTTTTAATTACACTATTGATTTATTTTCTATTTTTACTCTGTTCTTATTTTTGTTTTTATTTTATTTTTAGTTTTGAATCTTTCTTTCTGAGTGTTTTATAGGTGTTGATGTCCATTGAAGGGGTAAACGAAGGATTGCTAAATTTGAGGAACTATATTGATCAACTCACTTCACATCCTCAATTTCCTTCCATTCGGATAACTTCCACTTCACACTGTGACATTGAAGCTGCTCGTTACATTGATCTATCAAGTTCAGAGACATCTGAGCCATCTGAAATATCTGAAGAAGTGACGATGGCAGAAAACACTTTAAGGGCATTGGGTGCTCCAGATCTAGATCAACAGCCTCTGTGCATAGACATTCTTGAAAATGAAGAGGCATTTGAATTAAAATCTGGCTTAATCCATCTCTTGCCATCTTTCAATGGATTACCCGGAGAGGACCCTAACAAGCACTTGAAGGAGATCCATGTGGTGTGTTCTAGCATGAAACCTGCAGGAATTCATGTAGAGCAAGTCAAGTTGAGAGCCTTTCCATTCTCATTGAAAGACTCAGCAAAAGAGTGGCTTTACTACTTGCCACCCGGATCCATCCAATCATGGTAGGACATGGCCTGAACTTTCCTAAACAGATACTTCCCTGCCTCAAAAGCTGCAACAATCAGAAAAGAAATCTGTGGTATTCAACAAAGGCATGGAGAATCACTCCATGACTACTGGGAGAGATTTAAGAAGCTATGTTTCAGTTGCCCTCATCATCAAATAAGTGAGCGACTCTAATTCGGTATTTCTATGAAGGCTTACAAGTGATGGATCGCAACATGATTGATGTCTTGCTAGCGGAGGAGCATTGGTTGATAAAACTCCTCGAAGCTAGAAACTTGATCTCAAGAATGGCTGCCAATACTCAACAATTCTACTCTAGAAATGACACTTTGGAGTAAGAAGCGAAAGAAAGAAGTAGAGACAACCGGTCTACAACGACAAATGACTCAATTGACTGCTATGGTTCAGCGGTTAATGGATACAGGCAAAGAACCAGTTCATGCTTGTGGGATCTGTTGTTCATCTAGACATCCCACTGATATGTGTCCTACTCTCCAAGAGGACATAAATGAGGAGGTAAGAGCAGTAGGGGGATATGCTGGACTTTCAAAAAATTACAACCCTTACTCAAACACATATAATTCAGGTTGGAGGGATCATCCTAATTTTAGCTATGCAAAGCAACCTCAAAATCAACCTCCAGCTTATGGACCTCAGGATTCCAACAAAGGCAAGCACATTTCCCTCAGAGACAGCAGTAAGTTCAAGATCCTAAGCAATCTGAACCTTCACTAGAGGAGCTAGTGAAACAATTGGCTACTGATGCTTTACAGTTCCAACAAGAAACAAGGACTGCAATCAATAACTTACAGAATCAGGTAGGGCAGCTGTCCACAGAATTCAACAAGTTTCAAAGCCAAGCTTCAGAAAAACTACCCTCACAGCCAGAAGTAAATCCGAGGGAAAATGCTAATGCTGTCACGTTGAGAAGCGGAAAGACGATGGATGAGCCTACATCTCCTCCACCAATCACTCAAGAGAAAGATGAACCACCCAAAGAAGCAGATGATAAGGGGCAAACTTCCAAAACCCCTAAGGTAAGTATTTCTGAACCCCTTCCTAAATATGTTACTAAAGCTCCTTTTCCTAGTAGGTTGGTTAAAACCAAGAAAGAAGAAGCAGAAAAAGAAATACTTGAGACTTTTAGGAAGGTAGAGGTTAATATCCCTTTGTTAGATGCCATTAAGCAGGTACCTAGATATGCAAAATTTCTGAAAGAATTATGCACTAACAAGAGGAAGTTAAAAGGAAATGAAAAGGTCCAAGTGGGAGAAAATGTTTCAAATTTGTAATTAAAAAGAAACTCCCAACCAAATGTAAGGACCACAGCACACATTCACCATTCCATGCACTATAGGTAACACAAGGTTTGAAAGGGCAATGCTTGATTTAGGTGCATCTATAAATGTCATGCCATATTCTATTTATGCATCTTTATACTTGGGTCCTTTGGAACCCACTTGGTGTTGTTATTCAATTGGCTGATAGATCTAATGCATACCCTAAGGGTGTGGTTGAAGATGTTTTGGTGCGGTGAATGAATTAGTGTTTCAAATGGAGACTTCTATGTTTTGGACATGGAAGAGGATGAGTCTCCCAAATCTGCTCCTATCTTGTTAGGAGACCATTTTTGAAGACTGCACGGACAAAAATTGATGTGCACTCAGGAACTCTAACAATGGAATTTGGTGGGGAATTAATTAGATTCAATATTTTTGAAGCTATGAGATACCCAAGTGATGTGCACTCTGCTTGTTTAATTGATTCTTTTGATCCTTTTAATTCTTTAATTTCTGCAGCTTTTGATAATAACCATTTTGATGCTCTTGATACAATTCTAACTCATAGCTTAGATGTACAGGAGGAAAAGAAAAAGAATGAAGAAGAGCCATGGAGTGAAGACATTGATGAAATTGTTGCTGCCTTACAAGAGCTCTCTTCCACTCCAGAAGAGCACGAGGTAACTTTTGTTGATTTACCTGTTACTACTGATATACCTCAACCTTCTGTTGTGCAGGTGATGCGTGAGGATATAGTGATTAAAATTCAGATAAAAATCAGTTGTCAGGCCCACCAGAAAATAAAAACCTTACAACTAGTTGTAGTTAGTAAGGGTTGATCCACAGAGAACCAATTCAATTAACACTATCAAGTAATTTCCAATTTAAACTCTAATTAACAATAAACAGTAAAAAGAGGGGTTTTTGAAGTTTTGATGAACAATGAACAGTTTCAAAGACAATAACAATAAATAAACTGAAAACAATAATATAAGAAAATTGGTTAAGAGATTGAATCCACCACTAGATTTATATGATGATGTAAATCCACATATCATTTTATTCCAACATGCTCAATTATGTTTTTATGCAATTGTGAGAGTAAATCTCTGTTTTTCTTACGTGTTGGCCAATTTACCAACCGCTCAAATCAACTCCTAATCACTGATTAGTCATAAAGCAACCGCTCTTACAACTATCCAATAATTGCATTAAGATTTAGAAAATCAATTACACTAAGATCTAATCACACACCGGGATTAAATTACTTAGAACATATATTTCTCTAGATCTACTGCCACAACCGTGCATAATAAACCCAGATCTACCACTTTTATAACGGCAAATAGCACAAAGATAATTATACCCACATGAACATCATACATCCCACTAGATCTACTACCACAACCGTGCATAATAAACCTAGATCTACCACTTTGAAAGTGGAAACAAGTATAAAAACCTTCATACCAATAATAGATTCAGAAATATATGAATAAAAACATAACTGTGTTGAAATAATCAAATATGTAAAGTTTACAACATCAATACTAGCGGTTTCATCACCCCCTTAACCAAGGGAGGTTTAGTTACACATAGCTAGAAGGAAATCACAAGAAAAACTGAGAGAAAAATGAAGGAGAGTCCAACTTCTTTCATGATAACCAATGGTGCCTTTTATAGAAGTCTAGGGTAACAAAATGACAAAGGGGAGTGGATGGATGAGTGGGTTAGTGGAGTGGAGTGGTTGAGTGGATTGGTTGAGTGGATTGGTTGAGTGAGTTAGTTGAGTGGATGAGTGGAGTGGTTGAGTGGATGAGTGGAGTGGAGTGATTGAGTAGTTGAGTGGATTGATTTAGTGGATGAGTAGTTGAGTGGATGAGTTGAGTGAGTGGGTTGGTTGAGTGGGTGAGTGAGTGGAGTGGTTGAGTGGATGAGTGGATAAGTGGAGTGGAGTGGTTGAGTGTGAAAATTCCTTGGTCTGACTTAGAAGCCAAAAACGACCGATTATACTTCAGATTAATGAAAAGTACTCTTCATGAAAGTTGTAGATCTTTGTCTTGGCTATAACATGCATATCTGGATTGTCCAATTTGGCTTCCTACAGTCCAAGATATGACCCAAATACCACAGGTTGTTCAAACCCAACTTCAGCACATCTGTTCCGACTTGCAAGCCCAAACTGACCCATTAGACTTCATTCTTTCAAAAGGTGTTCTTCATGAAAGTTGTTTATTTGGGTCTTGACTATCAACTATCCAAATTTCAGCCCATCGCCATTATTATAGCTTGAGATATGATTTTATGAGTGCACACCGTTCGGATTCTAGTGATAGAACCCGTATTCTGACTTCCATGTAAACTTAGGTCCCTTAGACATCTGTTTAGGACTTCGAGCTCTTCATCAAAAGTGTAGAGCTTTCTCTTAGCTTTCCTACAAGATAAAATGCATGATTGTCAGATATCAGGAACTCAAGTTATGGCCAAAATACAGAAACAGTGTAAAATCTCAATAATGCTGAAAATATTCAATTAGGACCAATTTGAGCTCAAACTCACAAAATCATACCAAACTCAATCAATTAAGAATATGGAGAGTGTAAATGACTAAACATAAGGGTTTCTTAATAAATAAAATATGTGATTATCAAATTCCCCCATACTTATCTTTTTGCACTCCTAGGCAAAACTCAAGACCAAAACAAGGACATAAGAGATTAACAAAAATTTAAATTCCAACGATATTCAAGAGCCCAAAATTTTACAATCAAGAAGAACAACCAAAGGTTCAAGGGATCAAAACATTCATGAGTTAACAATTCTCCACATCTCAAACCAACAAGCAAGGTATCTTCAACATGAATCGAGAATGATAGATCTTCACAAGATTCTCTCTCAATCTCTCAAGTGTTTAAAAGGTAGGTATTTCACTCAATTCAACCATGAAAATTGCACTACCATAAGCTTGCTTATCTTCTACTTCTCCACTACTCAAAACACATGCATACACAAATCATGAGGACTTTATTCAAGGTTGTAGTGAGGTCAAGGTAACAGAAGAGGGTAAAATGGATATGAGAGGATAAATACCAAAGAGAATAAAAGCAAATGAAAATGAGTTCAAATAACAAGCATAAAAGTTCATCCCAACTCTAATGTATAACCCTTTACATATTCATTTCTCAATCCTTTTCTTTTTTTTTTTTTTTTTTTTTTTTTTAATATATGAACATAACTATATACATACATTTTTTTTCTTTTTGTTTTTTTTGTTTTTTTTTAGGCATTCTTTACTTTTTCAACAACCATTTTGTACACACACCCTCACACTTGTTCAAAAACTCATCCATTAACCAAGCTAATATTCTTTTATTCCCTAAGGTAAAATAAGAACACGATTTTTCATTTAAGGTACATAATGAGCTAGAAACAAGGAATGGTCAAATAAGCTCAAAGGGTTAAGCAAAGGAAAATATACAAGGTTGGCAGGAATCGAGAAATTTTCAAGAAGTCAAAAGAGTGCTTGATATCATATTGAAAACAAGGTTGGCTATTTGGTTAAACTAGCTAATTAAGAAAGAGGGTCTCAATCATGTTCATACATGCAAGTGAAATGTAGCCTTAAAAAGAATCAAAGCAAGTTCTAGAGTGGTCATTAACATGAGTGAAAGTCACACAAGAAAGAAGAGAATGACATAAATGTTGAATCCATCCATTAGGCTCAAAATCTCACAAGGTATGCATCCATCAAACTCAATTCATCAATTCAATCATCCATCACCAAGCACATCAGTTCAAGAAGGGAGAAAAGTTATTCAATCATGCAATGATTCTTTTTCTTTTAAAACTTTTTTTTTTTTGAAATTAAGACATTTTTTTTAAATGCTAAAATCTCTCCCCCACACTTAAAACAAGCATTGTCCTCAATGCTACACACATCCAGAAAAGGAAAAATAATGACAAAGAGAATGCTACACACATCCAGAAAAGGAAAACAAGCAAAAACAGCTTTACCACAATCAAAAGCAAAAACAAAACAACTATGACTGAAACCAGCAAATCAATAGTGCAAATCAAATCCCAAATGTACACAATACAAGAGAATGAAAATACAATGGAAACTAAGGGGGTACATTTACTCATCATTCTTGAGGGAATGTCAAAAATTTACGAAGTTCATAGGGCATAAGTTCATATGAATGCGTCTCAAGAGTACAACTCTTTACTCAGGCCATCCATCAAGAACTTAAAATTTAACTTCTTAATTAAATGAAATCATTCCCAAAGAACATGGTTCATCATTCAGAAGAACAAAACAACAACAAGGTTTTCCAAAGATTTGCATGCTCACAATCAACAAATAGATAAAAACATAAAATAAAAGGGGTAAAGAAAGCAAATCTGATTTTCTTGATAATGGGTTGCCTCCCATTAAGCGCTTAGTTTATTGTCCTCAGCCCGACGTTGTGACACCCTCATTGATCTTTATAATGTGGATGGTAAAAGGTTAATACTTTCACTTCCACACTTTCCGGAAGCTCATAGAAAGACTTGAGACGGTGTTTATTGGCCTTATCAAGTGAGGTAGGTGAAAAGACTCCACCAGGATCCTATTGGTTAAAACATGATGACCAAGCTATAGTTAAGACAACATGATAGCTTTCACCGGGGTCCCATTGGTTGAAGTGTGATAACTAAGCTGTAGTTGAAATAATATGAGAGCTTTCACCAGGATCCCATTGATTGAAGTGTGATGACCAAATTAAGCTTGCAGCATAAGGGCTTCCACCAGGGTCCCATTGGCCCTTATTTTCCTTGGCTTTACCACTGAAAAGTAATGTGTGCACTTTATCAGCTTCATGTGAATTATTTTTACTGAATGATGGCCCAAAAATAAAGTCCACTTTAGTAGTGACCGTCATCGGGTGCTCTTTTTCCTTTTCTACAAATTCTTCCATGACTTGCAATTCCTCCTCCCTTTGGGTCTTAGATTCTGTTTTGTAAACAGAATCATCAACTTTCAACTCTGCAGAAATCTCAGCACAGCTAGCACATATTATATCACCTTTACAATTAGTACATGAGTGGCAATGAATATAATTATTGAAACTAATAAAATCAGGAAATTCATCACTCAACTCATCATGTTGCTCCTCCACTACATTAAGAAGGCGTTCAAGATTACTTACCTTGGGGGCTTCAGAGTTTTTCCCTTCGTCATTTACCTGTTTAGGCTCTTGGTATTACTCTGTAGTGGTCTGTGGAGGAGAGGTGGGTTCATCTAACGTCTTCCCACTTTGCAATATGTCAACACTAGGATCTTCCATCACATCCTCTTCGGGTTGTGATGGAAGTTCTTCAGAATTTAAGCTCTGCATATTGCTGAGTTCTGTGGCTAACTGCTCCAAAGAGTTTTGCATGTCATTGATTGCGGCCCTAGTTTCTTGCTGGAAACTCTGTAAATTGGCCTTTGTTTCTTGTTGGAAACTCTGTAAATTGACCCTTGTTTCTTGTTGGAACTGTATAGTATTAATGGCAAATTGTCTTATTAGTTCCTCCAATGAAGGTTCAGGCTGCCAAGGATCTTGAACTTCTTCTTGTCTCTCGAGGGAAATATGTTTGCCTCTGCTGAAATTCTGGAAGTTCATAGGCTGGAGGTTGATTATGAGGTTGCTGTCCATAACTCAAGTTAGGATAGTCCCACCACTCTGGATAATATGTATTGGAGTAGAGGTTGTAGTTGTCGGAATGTTCAGAATATCCCCATACTGCCTTTACTTCCTCATTTGTGTCCACTAGGAAAGTGGGACACAAATCAGTGATATGTCCAGGTAATAAGCAAATCCCACAAGCATCCATGATTAATGGACATCAACACCTACAAGACACTAAGAAAGAAAGAATAAAAAATAAAAAATAAAAATAAAAACAGAGTAAAAATAGGAAATAAATTAATAGTGTCATTGAAAAATTGGCTCCCGACTTAAGAACGGCGCCAAAATTCGATGTGTGAGGATATAATGATTAAAATTCGATAAAAATCAGTTGTCGGCCCACTGAAAAATAAAAACCTTACAACTAGTTGTAGTTAGTAAGGGTCGATCCACAGAGAACCAATTCAATTAACACTATCAAGTAATTCCCAATTTAAACTCTAATTAACAATAAACAGTAAAAAGGGGGTTTTTTGGAGTTTTGATGAACAATGAACAGTTTCAAAGACAATAACAATAAATAAACTGAAAACAATAATATAAAAAAATTGGTTAAGAGATTGAATCCACCACTAGATTTATATGATGATGTAAATCCACATATCATTTTATTCCAACATGCTCAATTATATTTTTATACAATTGTGATAGTAAATCTCTGTTTTCCTTACGTGTTGGCCAATTTAGCAACCGCTCAAATCAACTCCTAATCACTGATTAGTCATAAAGCAACCGCTCTTACAACTATCCAATAATTGCATTAAGATTTAGAAAACCAATTACACTAAGATCTAATCACACACCGAGATTAAATTACTTAGAACATATATTTCTCTAGATCTACTACCACAACCGTGCATAATAAACCCAGATCTACCACTTTTATAACTGACAAATAGCACAAAGATAATTATACCCACATGAACATCATACATCCCACTAGATCTACTACCACAACCGTGCATAATAAACCCAGATCTACCACTTTGAAAGTGGAAACAAGTATAAAAACCTTCATACCAACAATAGATTCAGAAATATATGAATAAAAATATAACTGTGTTGAAATAATCAAATATACAAAGTTTACAACATCAATACTAGTGGTTTCATCACCCCCTTAACCAAGGGAGGTTTAGTTACACATAGCTAGAAGGAAATCACAAGAAAAACTGAGAGAAAAATGAAGGAGAGTCCAATTCCTTTCATGATAACCAATGGTGCCTTTTATAGAAGTTTAGGGTAACAAAATGACAAAAGGGAGTGGATGGATGAGTGGGTTAGTGGAGTGGAGTGGTTGAGTGGATTGGTTGAGAGAATTTGTTGAGTGGGTTAGTTGAGTGGATGAGTGGAGTGGTTGAGTGGATGAGTAGATGAGTGGAGTGGAGTGGTTGAGTGGTTGAGTGGATTGATTTAGTGGATGAGTAGTTGAGTGGATGAGTGGAGTGAGTGGGTTGGTTGAGTGGGTGAGTGGAGTGGAGTGGTTGAGTGGTTGAGTGGATGAGTGGATGAGTGGAGTGGAGTGGTTGAGTGTAAAAATTCCTTGGTCAGACTTGGAAGCCAAAAACGACTGACTATACTTCAGATTCATGAAAAGTACTCTTCATGAAAGTTGTAGATCTTTGTCTTGGCTATAACATGCATATCTGGATCGTCCAATTTGGCTTCCTACAGTCCAAGATATGACCTAAATACCACAGGTTGTTCAAACCCAACTTCAGCACATCTGTTCCGACTTGCAAGCCCAAACTGACCCATTAGACTTCATTCTTTCAAAAGGTGTTCTTCATGAAAGTTATTTATTTGGGTCTTGACTATCAACTATCCAAATTTCAGCCCATCTCCATTATTACAGCTTGAGATATGATTTTATGAGTGCACACCGTATGGATTCTAGGGATAGAACCCGTATTCTGATTTCCATGTAAACTTAGGTCCCTTAGACATCTGTTTAGGACTTCGAGCTCTTCATCAAAGTTGTAGAGATTTCTCTTAGCTTTCCTACAAGATAAAATTCATGATTTTTAGATATTAGGAACTCAAGTTATGGCCAAAATACAGAAACAGTGTAAAATCTCAATAATGCTGAAAATATTCAATTAGGACTAATTTGAGCTCAAACTCACAAAATCATACCAAACTCAATCAATTAAGAATATGGAGAGTGTAAATGACTAAACATAAGGGTTTCTTAATAAATAAAATATGTGATTATCAGCAGGCACCTGAATTGGAACTTAAAGCACTGCCTGATCATCTTAAATACATCTTCTTGGGGGAGAAGGACACCCTTCCAGTAATAATTGCAAAGTCACTCACCCAAGAACAAGAAGAGAAACTGGTAGCTGTTTTGCAGGAACATAAGACAGCCATTGGTTGGTCAATAGCTGATATCAAGGGTATTAGTCCCTCCATTTGTATGCACAGGATATTAATGGAGGAGGATACTAAACCTGTGAGAGACCTCAGCGGAGGTTGAATCCTCCCATGATGGAAGTTGTGAAAAAGGAGATACTTGAAGCTCCTAAGTGTGGGGGTGATCTACCCCATTTCGACAAAGTGGGTAAGCCCAGTCCAGGTAGTACCAAAGAAATCTGGAATTACTGTGGTAAGAAATGCTGAAAATGAGCTTATTCTCACTAGGTTACAGACAGGGTGGCGTGTTTGTATTGATTACAGGAAGTTGAATGCCGCCACTAGAAAAGACCACTTTCCTTTACCTTTCATTAATCAAATGTTAGAAAGATTAGCTGGTCATTCTTATTATTATTTTCTGGATGGTTTTTCAGGTTACAATCAGATTGCCATAGCTCCAGAAGACCAAGACAAGACTACATTCACTTGTCCATTTGGTACCTTTGCATATAGGCGAATGCCTTTTGGACTCGCAATGCACCGGGAACTTTCCAAAGATGCATGATGAGTTTATTTTCTATTACATTGAAAACATCATTGAGGTTTTTATGGATGACTTTAGTGTCTTTGGAAATGATTTTGAAAATTGTTTGGAACATTTAACTTTGGTGCTTAAAAGATGCATTGACACTAACATGGTACTTGAATTGGGAAAAATGTCATTTCATGGTGAATGAAGGTATTGTGTTAGGTCATGTAATTTTTGCTAGGGGAATTGAAGTAGATAAAGCTAAGGTAGAACTCATGCATTCTTTGCCCCCACCCACTTTAGTGTGTGCGGGAGATTCGTTCTTTTATTGGTCATGCAGCAGGTTTCTCTGGGAGATTCATTAAAGACTTTTCTAAAGTCTCATTGCCCTTTGCGAGACTTCTTCAAAAAGATGTTAATTTTAACTTTGATGAGAAATGTATGGAAGCTTTCAATAAACTCAAGAAGTTGTTAATTGTTGCGCTATCATCGAGCCACCCAACCGGGAGTTACCTTTTGAACTAATGTGTGATGCCGGTGACTTTGCGGTAGGAGTTGTCTTGGGACAACGAGTTGATATAGTTCCTTATGCCATTTACTATGCATCAAGGACTCTAAATGATACTCAACTTAATTACTCAACCACGGAAAAGAACTTCTAGTCATTGTTTTGCTTTAGAAAAATTTAGATCATATCTAATTGGTTCTAAAGTGATTGTGTTTTCAGATCATGCGGCCTTGAAGTATCTTCTAACAAAGAAAGAAGCAAAGCCTAGATTGCTCAGATGGATTTTATTGCTCTAGGAATTTGACTTAGAGATTAAAGACAAGAAAGGGAGCGAAAACTTGGTGGCCGATCACTTGAGTAGATTGGTAATTGAAGAGGAAGAAATGCCTATCATGGAGACTTTTCGGATGAATATTTGATGGTTGTCAACACCATAATCCCTTGGTATGCTTGACATTGTTAACTACCTGGTTACTAAGGACTTTCCTGGAGGGTTTGAACAAGCCCCAAAGAGATAAATTAAGGAGTGATCAGTAAATACTATATCCGGGATGACCGTACTTATGGAAGCATTGTGCGGATCAAGTCATTAGGAGGTGCATTCCGATTCTCGAGACACACTCCATCCTCTCCTTTTGCCACACCTATGCATGTGGAGGACACTTTGGCGAAAAAAGACAAAGAATAAAGTGCTTGACAAGGGTTTCTATTGGCCTTCAATTTTCAAAGACGCTTACAACTTCGTAAGTCTTGTGGATTCTTGTCGAGAACAGTAATATTGGTCCTCGTAATCAAATGCCTCGGACTCGATCATTTTTGTGGAAGTCTTTGATGTGTGGGGTATTGATTTCATGGGACCATTCCCTCCCTCATTTGGTTTCACATACATTCTTTTATCTGTTGATTATGTGTCTAAATGGGTGGAAGCAAAAGCCACTCGATCTGATGATTCTAAAACTGTTGCAGATTTTGTTAGAACACATATTTTCTCCAGGTTCGGGACTCCAAGAGCTATCATCAGTGATCAAGGGACTCATTTTTGCAACAGAACCTTTGATGCTCTATTGAAAAGATATGGAGTTATGCACAAAATCTCCACTCCTTACCATCCACAGACAAATGGGCAAACTGAAGTGTCCAACCGGGAGATTAAGTCAATCCTTGAAAAGACAAGTGAATCCATCAAGAAAGGATTGGAGCACTCGACTTGACGACACTTTATGGGCTTATAGGACCGCCTATAAGACTCCCGTTGGCATGTCACCATTTCGGTTGGTGTATGGAAAGCCCCTGTCATTTGCCCGTTGAGTTGCAACATCGCTCTTCTTGGGCCATTAAACAAGTAAATATGGAATTGGAAGGAGTGGAAAGCAAAGGAAGTTCCAAGCTTCACGAACTGGAAGAATTAAGAAATAGGCCTTCGAGAATGCCCTGATTTATAAGACTAAAGCTAAGGCATTCCATGACCAGTTGATTTCCAAAAAGAAATTTCACAGAGGGCAAAAAGTTTTACTATTCCAATCAAGACTCAAATTGTTTCCAGGTAAACTGCGTTCTAAGTGGATTGGACCGTTTGTGGTAACTAATGTTTTTCCTTTTGGTGCAGTTGAGATCAGGAGTGAAATTTCAAGCAAAGTATTTAAGGTTAATGGTCATCGTCTCAAACCTTATCATGAACCTCCTGACAGTGCAGAGATGGAAGTGATGAACCTTATCCTTCCACAATATGAGGAGCATTGAAAGTATCATCATGTCAGGCTGAGGACAATAAACTAAGCGCTCATTGGGAGGCAATCCAATCAGATTTGCTCTCTTTATCCCTTTTTATTTTGCGTTTTTATTAGTTTCTTATATTATGTTTCTATCTGTTTGTTGGTTGTAAGCATTTGAATCTTAAAAAACAAAAAAACCTTGTGTTTGGTTTGATTAATTGTGTGTTTGCATGGATTGTTTGTTTGATATTTGTGTGGATTAAATATAGTGGAAACCAAGCGAAACTAAGAATTAGTTCATTTGTAAATTGTTGCTTTGATCTTCTGATTACTGAACCATGTTCTTTGGGAATGATTTCATTTAATTGAGAAGTTAAATTTTGAATTCTTGATGGATGGCCTGAGTAAAGAGTTATACTCTTGAGACGCATTCATATGAACTTGTGCCTTATGAACTTCGTAGAGATTTTTGACTTTCCTCAAGAATGATGAGTAAATGTACCCCTTAGTTTTCATTGTCTTGTATTGTGTACATTTGGGATTTGCACTTTTGATATCTTGATGGATTTGTTTCGCTTTCGATTGTGGTATAGCCGTTTTGCTTGTTTTCTTTTACGGATGTGTGTAGCATTGAGGACAATGCTCAGTTTAAGTGTGGGGGAGAGATTTTATAAATTTTCATTTAAAAAAAAAAATCTTAATTTCAAAAAAAAAAAAAGTTTCATTGTATGATTGAATAACTTTTCTCCCTTCTTGAACTGATATGCTTGATGATGGATGATTGAATTGATGAATTGAGTTTGATGGATGCATACCTTATGAGATTTTGAGCCTAATGGATAGATTCAACATTTATGCCATTCTCTTCTTTCTTGTGTGATTTTCACTCATGTTAATGACCACTCTAGAACTTGCTTTGATTCCTTTTGAAGCTACATTTCACTTGCATGCATGAACATGATTGAGGCCCTCTTTCTTAATTGGCTAGTTTAACCAAATAGCCAACCTTGTTTTCAATATGATATCAAGCACTCTTTTGACTTCTTAGAAATTCTCTGATTCTTGTCAACCGTGTATATTTTCATTTGCTTAACCCCTTTGAGCTTATTTGACCATTCCTTGTTTCTAACTCATTATGTGCCTTAAATGAAAAATCGTGTTCTTATTTTACCTTAGGGAATAAAAGAACATTAACTTTGTTAATGGATGAGTTTTTGAACAAGTGTGGGGGTGTGTGTACAAAATAGTTGTTGAAAAAGGAAAGAGTGCCTAAAAAAAAAAACAAAAACAAAAACAAAAACAAAAAGAAAAAAAAATGTATGTATATAGTTATGTTCATATATAAAAAAAAAAGAAGAAAAGGATTGAGAAATGAATATGTAAAGGGTTATACATTAGAGTTGGGATGAACTTTTATGCTTATTATTTGAACTCAGCTCTCATTTGCTTTTATTCTCTTTGGTATTTATCCTCTCATATCCATTTTACCCTCTTCTGTTACCTTGACCTCACTACAACATTGAATAAAGTCCTCATGATTTGTGTGTGCATGTGTTTTGAGTAGTGGAGAAGTAGAAGATAAGCAAGCTTATGGTAGTGTAATTTTCATGGTTGAATTGAGTGAAATACCTACCTTTTAAACACTTGAGAGATTAAGAGGGAATCGTGTGAAGATCTATCATTCTCGATTCATGTTGAAGATACCTTGCTTGTTGGTTTGAGATGTGGAGAATTGTTAACTCATGAATGTTTTGATCCCTTGAACCTTTGATTGTTCTTCTTGATTGTGAAATTTTGGGCTCTTTGATAATCACATATTTTATTCATTAAGAAACCCTTATGTTTAGTCATTTACACTCTCCATATTCTTAATTGATTGAGTTTAGCATGATTTTGTGAGTTTGAGCTCAAATTGGTCATAATTGAATATTTTCAGCATTATTGAGATTTTACACTATTTCTGTATTTTGGCCATAACTTGAGTTCCTGATATCTGATAATCATGAATTTTATCTTGTAGAAAAGCTAAGAGGAAGCTCTACAACTTTGATGAAGAGCTCGAAGTCCTAAACAGATGTATAAGGGACCTAAGTTTACATGGAAGTCAGAATACGGGTTCTGTCACTAGAATCCAAACGGTGTGCACTCATAAAATCATATCTCAAGTTGTAATAATGGAGATGAGCTGAAATTTGGATAGTTGATAGTCAAGACCCAAATAAACAACTTTCATGAAGAACACCTTTTGAAAGAATGAAGTCTAATGGGTCAGTTTGGGCTTACAAGTCAGAACAGAGGTGCTGAAGTTGGGTTTGAGTAACCCGTGGTATTTGGGTCATATCTTGGGCTGTAGGAAGCCAAATTGGACGATCCAGATATGCATGTTATAACCAAGACAAAGATCTACAACTTTTATGAAGAGTACTTTTCATGAATCTGAAGTATAATCGGTCGTTTTTGGCTTCTAAGTCAGACACGAGATTTTCGCACCCACTCACTCCACTCAACCACTCATCCACTCAACTAACCCACTCAACCAATATTTAATCCACTCCACTCAACCACTCATCCACTCAACTAACCCACTCAACCAATATTTAATCCACTCCACTTATCCACTCATCCACTCAACTAACCCACTCAACCAATATTTAATCCACTCCACTCAAACCAACCCACTCATCCACTCACCCACTCAACCAATCCACTCAACCACTCCACTCCACTAACCCACTCATCCATCCACTCACCTTTGTCATTTTGTTACCCTAGACTTATATAAAAGGGCATCATTGGTTATCATGTAGGAGGTTGGACTCTCCTTCATTTTTCTCTCAGTTTTTCTTGTGATTTCCTTCTAGCTATGTGTAACTAAACCTCCCTTGGTTAAGAGGGTGATGAAACCGCTAGTATTGATGTTGTAAACCTTGCATATTTGATTATTTTAACACAGTTATGTTTTTATTCATATATTTCTGAATCTATTGTTGGTATGAAGGTTTTTATACTTGTTTCCACTTTCAAAGTGGTAGATCTGGGTTTATTATGCTTGTGATTGCGGTAGTAGATCTAGTGGAATGTATAATGTTCATGTGGATATAATTATCTTTGTGCTATTTGCCGCTTATAAAAATGGTAGATCTGGGTTTATTATGCTTGGATTGTGGTAGTAAATCTAGAGAAATATATGTTCTAAGTAATTTAATCCCTGTGTGATTAGATCTTAGTGTAATTGGTTTTCTAAATCTTAATGCAATTATTGGATAGTTGTAAGAGCGGTTGCTTTATGACTAATCAGTGATTAGGAGTTGATTTGAGCGGTTGCTAAATTGGCTAACACGTAAGGAAAACAGAGATTTACTCTCACAATTGCATAAAAACATAATTGAGCATGTTGGAATAAAATGATATGTGGATTTACATCATCATATAAATCTAGTGGTGGATTCAATCTCTTAACCAATTTTCTTATATTGTTGTTTTCAGTTTATTTATTGTTATTGTCTTTGAAGTTGTTCATTGTTCATCAAAACTCCAAAACCTCCTATTTACTATTTATTGTCAATCAGAGTCTAAATTGGGAATTGTTTAATAGTGTTAATTGAATTGGTTCTCTGTGGATCGACCCTTACCAACTACAACTAGTTGTAAGGTTTTTATTTTCTGGTGGGCCTGACAACTGATTTTTATCTGAATTTTAATCACTATATCCTCACGCATCAGAATTTTGGCGCCGTTGCCGGGGAACCAATTTTTTTAATTACACTATTGATTTATTTTCTATTTTTACTCTGTTCTTATTTTTATTTTATTTTATTTTTAATTTTTGATGCTTTCTTTCTGAGTGTCTTTTAGGTGTTGATGTCCATTGATCATGGATGCTTGTGGGATTTGCTTATCACCTGGACATATCACTGATTTGTGTCCTACTTTCCTAGTGGACACAAATGAGGAGGTAGAGGCAGTATGGGGATATTCTGAACCTTCTGATAACTACAACCCGTACTCCAATACATATTATCCAGAGTGGTGGGACTATCCTAACTTGAGTTATGGACAACAACCTCATAATCAACCTCCATCCTATGAACTTCCGAAATTTCAAATGAGAGGCAAACATATTTCCCTCGAGAGCAAAGAAGTTCAAAATCCTTGGCAAGGCTGAACCTTCATTGGAGGAACTAATAAGACAATTTGCCATTAATACTATACAGTTTCAACAAGAAACAAAGACTAATTTACAGAGTTTCCAACAAGAAACAAGGGTCGTAATCAATGACATGCAAAACTCTTTGGAGCAATTAGCCACCGAACTCAGGAATATGCAGAGCTTAAATTCTGAAGGACTTCCTCACAACCCGAAGAGGATGTGATGGAAGATCCTAGTGTTGACATATTGCAAAGTGGGAAGACGTTAGATGAACCCACCTCTCCTCCACAAACCACTACAGAGCAAGACCAAAAGCCTAAACAGGTAAATGATGAAGGGAAAAACTCTGAAGCCCCCAAGGTAAGTAATCCTGAACCCCTTCTTAATGTAGTGGAGGAGCAACATGATGAGTTGTGTGATGAATTTTCTGATTCTATTGGTTTCAATAATTATATTCATTGCCACTCATGTACTAATTGTAAAGGTGATATAATATGTGCTAGCTGTGCTGAGATTTCTGCAGAGTTGAAAGTTGATGATTCTGTTTACAAAAAAGAATCTAAGACCCAAAGGGAGGAGGAATTGCAGGTCATGGAAGAATTTGTAGAAAAGGAAAAAGAGCACCCGATGACGGTTACTACTGAAGTGGACTTTGTTTTTGGGCCATCATTAAGTAGAAACAATGCACATAAAGCTGATAAAGTGCCCGTATTACTTTTCAGTGGCGAAGCCAAGGAAAATAAGGGCCAATGGGACCCTGGTGGAAGCCCTTATGCAGCAAGCTTAATTTGTTCATCACTCTTCAACCAATGGCATCCTGGTGAAAGCTCTCATATTATTTCAATTATAACTTGGTCATCACACTTCAACCAATGGGACCCCGGTGAAAGTTATCCTGTTGTCTTAACTATAACTTGGTCATCATGTTTCAACCAATGGGATCTTGGTGGAGTCTTTTCACCTACCTCACTTGATAAGGCCAATAAACACCGCCTCAAACAATATCATGAACTTCCAGAGAATGCAGAAGTGGAGGTGATGAACCTTCTCCATCCGCATTATGAATAATAAAAAAAAAAAAAAAAAAAAAAAAAAAAAAAAAAAAAAAAAAAATTAGCATTTTATTTTTATCTTTATTTTTATTTTTTATTTTTATTTATTTTTTTTTACAAAGTGGGGGTAATTCTCCCTTTTATTTTATTTTATTTTATTTTTTTTGTATATACTAACTCGGTGGGGGAATCTCTCCTTTTTTTTTTAAATACTAACAATTGGGGGGAATCTCTCCTTTTACTTTCTGTAATATTTTTTATTATTTATTTCCTGTCATTTATTTTCTGTCATTTATTTTTGTTATTTATTTATTTATTTATTTTTTGCTTATTAATTTATTTGGTGGTTGGTTTCTACCACACCATTTTTGATTTTTATTTGGTGGTTGGTTTATTACCCCACCTTTGTTATTTTTTTTTATTTTATTTATTTGGTGTTGGTTTATTACCCCACCTTTGTTTTTTTTATTTTATTTATTTGGTGGTTAGTTTATTACCCCACTTTTGTTATTTTATTTTATTTTATTTATTTGGTGATTGGTTTATTACCCCACCTTTGTTATTTTTTTTATTTTATTTATTTGGTGGTTGGTTTATTACCCCACCTTTGTTATTTTTTATTTGGTGGTTGGTTTATTACCCCACCTTTGTTATATATATATATATATATATATAAATATATATATATATATATATATATATATATATATATATAAAACAACAGATGCCTATAACGGTAGGTAGGTAGTGCCATTAACTTTTGTCACTCGGAAGCATGTGGAGGTCATTTTTTTTTTCAACGACAACAATTGTGAAAATCTTGCAGTATGGATTTTATTGGCTTACTTTATTCAAGGTCTGTTACACCTTTTACAAAAGCTGCAGAAATTGGTCAAAAAAGTTCTGCTTTGAGATTATCATCTGCACCTACTCCTTGGAAAATTGAGATCTAGGTGGCGCTTTCCCGGTTAAATGGCGGATAACGGTACTCCGTGACTCTCAAGTGTGAAAGACTGAGATTGTTAATGAATAAGGGCATCCCAGAAGATATACGCTGGATAATCGAAGCAAAGATTCGTTTAGCTGGAGAATCTTCAGATTCATTTGTCCCATACATGCCTGGTCTCGGTAAAAGTTCATTTTCAAAAAGGAGAAGAGCAAAAAGAATGAAAGTTTGTTACAAGTGTGCACGATGGAATTGCAACACGCGATGTCGCTCTTTGGGGATGGTTTCCGTAAACAGAGAAGATAAAATATTCTTCATTAAGAATGGACTGAGTAAGGAGTCATTAGATAATATCTTATTGACTCTTGAGACGCATTCTTGTGGAATTGTGCAGTGTGAACTTCTTAGTTTGTGGAATCTCTTCAGGGACGAGCAAGAGCGTTACAGTCTTGGGAATCTGACTCAAAAAGACCCTGTTTGCCAATTTATAAGAAAATTGGATGGGAAGCTTATCCTCGACTCATAGAAGGCGTTTAAGCCATTTCTGGATGTGAAACCAGAGGAAGATGTGAGCCACAATCACAACATGTATATACTATCTTGTATATCAAAAAAAAAATGATGAAAAAAATGATGATAAAAATATATATATATATATAAAAAAAGAGGCGAAACTTCGGTTGTACTTGGTCTTTAATTAGATTAGGAGCCCCTGCCAGTGGAGTGGCAGACCCGTCATTGACTCGGGTGGACCTTCGCACGCCGGTCGATAAATAAGGTTCGTGTGCCATGCTCTGCAGAGAGCCGCGCAAGCATTCCCAGGTTTTAACCAAAGGCTTTGCTTGTTGATGGACAGAAAGAAGCGTCCCGTGTTTGCATTCTAGCGTGACAATGCCTCTGAGCTGGATCCTGTGATTTAATGCCATGGGCTCTTCAGCGACCTCTCACTGGCTGTGGTCGTTGGTGGTAGCTGTCAGATTTACGCACTTTAATTAGTGGCGTCGTAGCTCAATCCAAAATATCCCACAAGCGGGAGGGAGAAGAATGCCCAGATTGGCTGAGCCGTCTTGGTATTACTACACTCATAAATGCAGTATAAAGATCTGCCATGAAACCTGTACATAAAGGTATGTAATCATTTGTTTTTATTATTTTATCTTTATATGATTTTGTTGAATTTTGGTTTTGGACAGACGATCCTTTGGATGGGATCCTTCGGGGGTTTCTAGACTTCTTTACCCTGATGGTTTTCTTGAAGTCAAAAAAAAAAATTCAAACTTTTCTGACAACAGCCAACCTACCCATATAGATACTATCATTACTTTTTCTATTCTCTTCCCTATTTAAACACTACATTTCCTTCACTTTCCTTCAACTTAAAATCATTCAAAGGGGGTGTGAGTGTAAAATGGAGGGAACTTCTTCTTCTGTTCGTAGATTTGTCAGTATCTGTGTATTTTATGGGACAAGTTATGGAAAGAGTTTAGAGTTTGTAAACGCAGCAAGCACTATTGGTAGAACACTTGCTGCGAGGAACATTCGTGTAGTATATGGGGGAGGTTGCCTTGGGTTAATGGGGGCTCAGTATCACTTTCTCGCATTTATAAGAGGTGGTCAAGTTTTAGGTGTCATTCCTGAACCTTTAACTCGAAGAAACATCGTTGGAAAGACAATTGGATTGGAAATTCAAGTATCCTCTATGCATGGACGAATGAAGACAATGCTTGAAAACTCTGATGCATTCATTGCCTTACCTAGTGGTTTTGGTACTTTGGAAGAAGTCTTTCAAATTGTCTCTTGGGCCCAACTGAACATCCACCATAAACCCATAGGTTTGTTGAATGTTAATAATTTCTTTGATAATTTGTTATCTTTTGTTGACCATGCTGTGAAACAAAAATTTGTCACACCTTCTGCAAGACGACTCCTTATCTCTGCTTCTACTATTGATGAGTTGATTGATAAATTAGAAGCTTTTGTTTATGAACTGATTCAAAGAATGATTCGGATAGATTGGTCCGAAAGAAGCGAAAGGAAGGAAGTGGTGAGGAAGCAAAATGAAAAGAAAGCCAGCCAAGACACTCCAACTATTTAAATAATTACTAGCTTTGGTTTTATTTATTGTACTTTGTTTTTGTTTGTGTGAGGTTTTTCTTTTCAGTAATTGCAGCAACAGGTAATATATTCTATCCTTTACCTATCTATATTTTGACATTGAGGACAATGTTGTGATCCGTTGGGGGAAGGATGGTTGTAAAAAAAAAAAAAAAGTGTTTGTTAATATGTTTGTTGTATTTGTCATCAATTTAGTAATTAGGGATGGCGAGTAAAGAGTAAATTATTTACTCTTGAGACGTATCTTAATTGGTGGCGAGTAAGGAGTGTTTTTAGGTAGTAATTAATTAGTATTAAATTGTGGAAGTACTAAAGTTTTATTATTTGATTTCTTTTTAGGGTCTGATGCGGACCGATAGTGTGCTTCTTTTCTGCTTGGCGTTGATTCACTTATTATCAGGTTGTGTTGCTCTTTTCTATATCTCTCTTTCGCATTGAGGACAATGCTTATATTAAGTGTGGGGGAGAGATTTTAGCATTTAAAAAAAATTAATTTAAAAAAAAAAGTTTCATTGCATGATTGAATAACTTTTCTCCCTTCTTGAACTGATATGCTTGGTGATGGATGATTAAATTGATGAATTGAGTTTGATGGATGCATACCTTGTGAGATTTTGAGCCTAATGGATGGATTTAACATTTATGTCATTCTCTTCTTTCTTGTGTGATTTTCACTCATGTTAATGACCACTCTAGAACTTGCTTTGATTCTTTTTGAAGCTACATTTCACTTGCATGCATGAACATGATTGAGGCCCTCTTTCTTAATTAGCTAGTTTAACCAAATAGCCAACCTTGTTTTCAATATGATATCAAGCACTCTTTTGACTTCTTGGAAATTCTCTGATTCCTGTCAACCGTGTATATTTTCCTTTGCTTAACCCCTTTGAGCTTATTTGACCATTCCTTGTTTCTAGCTCATTACGTGCCTCAAATAAAAAATCGTGTTCTTATTTTACCTTAGGGAATAAAAGAACATTAACTTTGTTAATGGATGAGTTTTTGAATAAGTATGGGGGTGTGTGTACAAAATGGTTGTTGAAAAAGAAAAGAGTGCCTAAAAAAATAAAAAACAAAAAAAAAAAAAAAACAAAAAAAAGAAAAAAAAAAATTTGTATGTATATAGTTATGTTCATATATAGAAAAAGAAAAAAAAAAAGAAAAGAAAAGGATTGAGAAATGAATACGTAAAGGGATATACATTAGAGTTGGGATGAACTTTTATGCTTGTTATTTGAACTCACTTCTCATTTGCTTTTATTCTCTTTGGTATTTATCCTCTCATATCCATTTTATCAT